>VDFB02193867.1:187575085-187754405 GCA_007258455.2 Sequoia sempervirens | reverse complement strand
CTGTATGCACAAGCTCCAATTTCTCATCTTTCTTTTTCTTCCCATCCTTGAGAAAACTAACTCTCTTTTGTTTTCCATAGACACAACTTTCACAGAAATCTATATTAACACATTTTAGACCTGGTAAAACATTATTTGAATGAAGTACCTTCATACCTTTTGCACTCATATGCCCAAGTCTATTATGCCACAGTGCTGATTTAGAGTCCACATCAATTGTATGATCTTCTACCTACTTAACTACAACAACTGTTCCTGAACATTGACCCTTTTCCGTAACAATTAAAGTAGAAGGAACAGTATGACCTGTACAAAGATATAAGGTGCCTACTTTCACACCTTTTGCTACCACTAAGGCACCCTTTGTGACCCTCCAGTTTTTATCACTAAAAGTAACAACACAACCTTCATCATCTAGTTGCCCCGCTGAAATTAAATTTCTGCTTAACTTTGGAACATGCCTTACCTCATGTAGTAGCCAATGATTCCCATTCTCAACTTAATCTTGATTCTTCCCTTTACAACAATCATCAGGTTCATTATCTCCTAAATAAACCACCCCAAATCCTTGGACACCAAGAAAATAACTTCTATGGGGGGTAGCATGAAATGAAGCCCCTAAATCTAACACCCAAGAATCATCAACATTATCAAGGGAAAGAATCAAAGAATCCTCATAAGATTTATTACTTACCAAATTTTCTGCTCTCTTTGCTTCCCTTTCCTCTTTGTTGTCTCCATCTTTATTTTTCAAGACCTCAGCAATCTTTTCTTCAAATGAACCCAGCCTACTACAAAGCATCTCAAATTTCCAACTCTCTTATCTCCTGGATCGGACCTTTTGTCCTTTGATTTTCCTCATGACTTCCCACGATTTCTAGAATTGTTTCCTCTCTCCTTTGTTCTGCCCCTGCTTTCTACATTCAAAACATTGCCTGATGTGGATGTTCCACCTGAGCTTTTCCTATGAATTTCCTCGCTCAAAATAACACCAACAACATCATCAAACTTCAATGTATTCGAACTAGAAACATAATTGCTAACAGCCATTACCAAGCTATTCCAGCTTTCAGGCAAAGAACACAGAATCAAAAGATCCCTAACTTCTTCATCAAAATTTACTTTTAGAGAGGTTAATTGACTGGTGACCGTATTAAACTCATTCAAATGATCAGTAACTGACCCACCTTATACCATTTTCATATTAAATAAACACTTCATAAGAAATACCTTATTTGAAGCGGAAGGATTTTCATATAACTTTGCTAGGGTTTCCATCAAATATTGAGTTGTCTTTGCTGCTGTAATATTGAATGCCACTGATTGTGCCAGGCATAAACGAAATTGCCAAGAGCCTTTCTATCCAAGATCTCCCAGTCCTCATCTGACATTGCTGCAGGTTTCTTGGCTTTCCCTTCCAATGGCCGCCATAAATCCTTCTGATAGAGATAGTCCTCCATCTGCATCTTCCATAACCTAGTTCTTCCCATTAAACTTTCAACCTTTCTTACCTCGTCCGCCATCGCTTCCCACTCAACCGGGTGAGACTCCTAATTCAACCCATATCCTTCACATAGATCTATAATAAAACACAACCACTCGATACCACTTGTTAGGGTTAGAGATGGCAGATATCTAACAATTAAATGCAGATTTAATTAATAAACAAAGAAACTAAAACACATAGAATTATAACACAAAGAATTTAACGTGGTTCACCCAATCTGGGCTACATCCACCAAACCGCAGCCATCCAATACTTTATTATCTAAGGTAAAACCCATTACAATCTTGTGAATAATCGCTAAGCTTCTGCACTGTCTCATCCCAACTCCCTTTAACAAGCTTTTAGAAGCTTCCTTTAATTAGTTTGGCACCGCTTTCTTTTCAGAGATTTTTCCTTTTTCACCGGGATGACGAAAAAAATGGCAAAATTTTTTTTCTCGGGGGTTGCGCCCCCGAACCCCTACTTTTCGGGGGCTACCACCCCTGAACCCCCACCTAGGGCCCGGCTCAGCCCCGAACCCCGGCGAGGACGGGGGGCCAGGGTGTACAGTATACCATGGGCTATACAGTATAGCATGATCAGTCGCCACATACCAACAGGTTGGCTCAGACACAGTCCCTAATGTAGTCCAGAACAATACATGCCCTATAATAATAGGGAAGCACAAATCTCAAAATGGCATTAAATACCGCCTCCCTTATCTTTACCCTGGGCCAACGATCCTTGAACCTTCGAAAACACCCCATCTAACTCAGTGACAGGTGGCAAGGGCAAGATCTTAAGCCGACATTCTATGGAGCCAATCTCCTCTTTTGACTGCTTAACAGTCTTATTCCAATCATCCCTGTGAGATTGATACTTATCCATTATTGCCAGATGAGTTGCTGCATCATCTAACTGGTGTCCAGTTATGACATTCTCAGAATCTGGGGCATATACATCATGCCACCACTCCCTTAACTGCTCTAGGCTCAGATACTTAGGAGCAATTTTCCTCCTACCTGTCATGACCTCAAAAAATGCAATACAACCCTCATAGACACCAGTCAGGTCACCATCTATTTGTTTCTTTCATTTTTGAATCTTCCTCATGGCCTTTTGCCGAATCTGTATAGCCTCAAACCATTCCCACGGTTCACTAAGTCTAGAGGAAGGAAGGATCCCATCCGTAGCCAATTGATCTTTACCATGTTCCATGATGACTTTGGATTTCTGCAATAAGAGGTCAATATCCTCTTTATCTTGAGATAGCACATATTCCAGCAATTCCTTGGCTTTGACTGCATCCTTTCCAACTGAAAGGATTTCCTTAATGGCATCGTCTCCTTTTTCTTGTACATCCTTCAACCAATCTGTTGTAGTTTGAGCAGATGCCTTCATCTTTTCAATCTCAGAAATGGTTTCCTTGGGCAGGAAACCAGGAGTGGCAGAAGAAAATGGATGAAGGGATTGCAGGGATTGCAGGGGTTTTGTCACATCTTCCAAGCATTTTCTAAGTCTCTCATTTTCTTTTCTCAGCTCATGCTTGGTCTGAGTCTCTTTCCTTAACCTTCCAATTATCACAGCACTTGACCCTTCATACTCCTCTATATCTTTCTCCATAGATGCAGGTCCAAGGTTAATAGTTTGCACATTATAATCCTCACTAGTGACATCTTCTCTAGTCTTGTCCGCGGCAGGGGTGGCAATGTGAATTACTCTATTGTTCACTTCGTCCCTTTCTATTCTTGAAACGACCTTAGCTGCCTTCTTCTTCTTACCTTTACCAATCTTGGACATCATCTCATCCCAATCCAAAGGAGTGTCCTCAACAACTACCTATTTCTTCTTTGTAATCTCCTTTTCAAGCCAATCCGGGAGGGCAGGTTCTACCCGAATTTCATCTATTTTTTCCTTTTCATGCTGTTCAGTTGTTTTATCTTCTTCCTTTTCAGGGAGCTGCTCACCTTGATTGCCTTTTTCAATCTCTTCTTCCTGCACCGGCGATGGGGTTCTAACAGGGATGTCTTCCTCCTTCTCAGGCGATCCATTTCCTTTGCTATTCTCCAGAGAATCTTCATACATCACTAGAGGAGAAGGATGCTTTTCTTTCTCTTCAACTTCAAGATTAGCAGCCACACCAAAGAGATCTCCTTCTTTGAAAGGTTCTGCCTCTCTGCTAGTCTCATGTTCCTCAAGAATTTCTTGCTCAGGCACACTTGGTGGAGGAGAAGTAGCCTTAGATGGCTCCACAACCGGTGTCTTTGGGAAAGGGTCCATCTTTTGCAAAACCTCCTTAGGAGAAGGAGTCCTAGATCTCCTCATATAAACTTTGGTCTTCTCTCCTGAACTCTCCCCATCAACAATTGGAGGCTCATCTTTTGAGGTATCCTGACCCTTCTTCTTTGAGACCCTGGTTGTTCTTGTCTTCTTTGGTGGTGGAGGAACATCCTCTTCTTCTGGCTTTTCAAATTCTTCCTCATTAGAGGACCTGCCTATCTTCAAAGATCTACTTCTTTTCTTTCCTTTTGGTTTTCTTTTTGGTTCCGAATCACTTTCTTTAGGGCCCCTGATCTTTATTTTGAAGGGGGAGCTCTTTTTAGTTTTCCCTTTGGGGTCATCTTCCCTGGATTCTTCTAAAGTAGACATAGGATTAAGGTTTCCCATCAAGTTAAAGGTATAGGGTACCTTCTCACTCTCCAGCTCCCACACCTTATGCTTCAGCCAAGAAGTGGTAAATTTCATGACAGGGGCCATTAGGTCTTCCAACTCTGTGACCTCATCCTCATTCTAGTTTATTTCCCCAATTGACCTATCCTTAACAAATTCATAGGCATGATCTTGCACCAGGTTTCCATCATCTTCTAGCTGGTCGGGAATCAACTTAACATTATACTATTTGATCACATCAATAGGGAGCCTAGAGTACCTTTTCTTCCTTGCCTCAAAATCATCTTTGATATTGGCCCAATAGTCCTCTAGGTCATCCTTATGATGGTACTCTTTGGTGGCCTTTTTCTGTGCTTCCCCGGTGATATCAAAGTTTGTTCTTTTAGAGTGGAAGGCAAAACCATGAGCTGCCAATTCATCACCTGTTGCATGTGCCGATTGGATAGAAGGGCAGACCTCTGCTATACCAATTCCAAGAGGGAAATCCCCACCAAAACCTGTTTTATGCTTCTCCTTCTTGACAATTGCATAAAACTCACATATTTGTCTCACCAATTCCAATAACACAATATGATCAGTAGGGTACCTAAGCAACCTGTATGGAGCAGCGGGACATCCATCAATTCTAATGTAAGAAAAGGTAGGAAACTGAATGAACCAGGCCCCATATATCTTTATCAACTCCTTTGCTCCTTCTGACAACCTGACATGTTCGACATTTTGAAGCAACCTAGTGATATGCATAGCAAATGCATCATTAGCCCTTCTATAATCCCAGTGTCCTAGGTGCAATTCTGGGTAAATCTCATAGACTATGTCCTGTCCAAATGTCCCTCGTGGATTCAAACCCCTGTATGGGTAGAATCTAGCCAACACATACATCACATATGAAAACATGGTGAACCTCTTGGTTTCTAGGACGTCCCTCAGCTGTTTGTCAATTATGGTGTTGATAAGTCCTGCCCAGTGGTAGTTGGTTCCTTGTTCAATTTTGGTGATCACATGGACCATCCAACTCTCTAACACTTCGGAACTCTTCAACCCTGCTACCGTATTCAAAAATGTTATAGCATCATAAATGTCTGTCCTGAATTTAACCCTGTGCAACTGCTTGGGTAGTTTAGAGTAATGTGATTTTGGCTTTTCCAACCAGGAATTGATCATCTATTGAGCTTTGGTTGGCTCATTCTCATAATATGTCTTGGCCATGTCCATGTTCAGAGCACACACAGAAGGCAAATCCGACATGTCAAAGGCTTGGGAAATAGAAACAGGACTGAAATTGGCCAAGACTCTCCCTTTAGTGCTGACAACCCTTTGTGTGTCAAAGTCATATTTCCGGGCACACTCAAGTATCAACTCATAGCATTGGATTGCCGGAGGAAACCCTGCCACATGAACCAATCTGGATTTCATCATTCCCTATCTTAGGACCGACAGATCCTTTTGAGCTATTCTCTCCTTGAACTCCTCGTATCTCCAGGCTCCAACATTGGTGTCAGACACTTCAGACCATACAGAAGATATCTTACTTTCTGGCAACTGACTCTTGGTGTCCAATCTTAACCTTTCTGCCTCTGAAATAGAAGACCCCTCTGTATCTTCCTTAGATTTTCCTACAGCAGCTTTGCTTGATTCGGCCTGCATTTACAAAAGGACGTCATGAGTAACCAATTATCATACATATTCTAATCAAAGAGTTAGCATAAAATCAAATAAAGCCATTGAGATTCAACACAAATCACCAATCCTTGAAAATCCGGAAAAGTAAAGCAGTCCGAGAAAACCATGTAAATCGGGAAAATCCAGTCGAGGCAGAATTTCAAAGAAATCCAACCCAGATGGATTCTTGTTGCCAAAACATCATTAGTCAAATAAATCACTAGCACGGACAAAAGATCATAAGATCATCATGAAATTCGTTCATTAGCAACAAGAAATAAGCATTAAGCACTTAATCCGTTAATCCTATCTTCGGGAAATCAAAAAAAATGAAATGAGATAGGAAAACCAGAAAAGTCCGGACAGGATGGATTTTTGCGGACAGTTCAAATACTTTAGGAATCGTTACACTCTGCGGAATTAGCCGAAACCGGGAAAATCCGGGTTCGCAGGAATTCTGCGGACACCTCGGAAACACGATGGACGATAATACGCGAACCAACAACTGAATGTTCATGCAAAAACTTGCTAATTGGGATTCGAATGATTTCAAAATCGATGCCAACCAATTGAGATTCAAAATGTAAATGAATTTAAGTTCTCAAGGCTCTCAAATGATGAGTCCTCATGGCAAAACAATGATGCCCTAATTTTGACTAATAAACCTCCCGCCATGAAAACCAGGGTTAAGCTCAGGGTTTGAAATACCATCTACGAAAATCAATCTAAAGCACTCTGAGGCTTCCTAAGGGAGGGGCTATTTTAAAATTGATGGAAGATATGTAAATCACCACAATTTCATCGACCCTAACAAGATTTGGGCAAAGTATCAAAAACCCTAACCTCACAGATACAACAAATTATGCACTTAGGACAAAAATTTGACCCATAACACCATCCGAATGAATGCACCCATCATCTAATGAATAAATACAAGCACACATGGCACGGGTGATGAGGTTTTCATGAAGAGATGGGTCAAACCCCAATTTGATAAGAAGAAAATCGTGACTAAACATGGGCCGACCCACAATGACCATCAATTAACTCAAAAAAACTCGATCATTGCGTAAAAAAATGGAAGGGCCATCAACAACTTACCATGGATTGACCCAGACAAAACTCAAGCTCGAAGAAGCGACCACAAAGCAAACACGCCCTAACAATGAAAACCTTAATCAGCGCTCCAAACAATGCACACGCAAGCGGCTCAAGATCAATCCTCAAAACTCGAATGAAAACTCTCAATCGCCAAAGTAGCAAGCAGGTGGATAATGAAATCGAAATGATGCCCAAAAGACTTTAAATCAAACCATATATGCATCTAAGCGAAGGTACCTCGGGCATTAATGAGCAACAAGACATGTTTGAAAAATCCAGAAACCCGAGCCCAAGACGGAATTTCAAAAATTCCCAAGATATGCAAAAAATCCAGATGAACACAAATTTCACGGATATAGCAGAAACTAGGATTTTAAAAAAGTTCAAGATTTTAGTGTAGTCCGGGAGAATCTGCCAGAACTGAAAAATCCCGGAGTCCAGCAAAAACCCGGATTCAAAAAATTCCGCAGTAAACAGACAAAGAACCAGAGCCCGGGAGAATTCGCTGGAGCAGGAAAATCCCGGATTTTGGTCAAAACCCGGATTTTCACTAAAAGCCAATTTTAACCAATTCAAGCCTCAGGGAGAGATCAAAGCCAGCAAGACCAACATGTCAAGACCTCAAAAGGAAAAATCTAATAAATTCAAAGGTCAAAAACCATCCGAAAAGAGGGTCCTTACTCCAAGTGGGGCGTGTGTGCAAAACTGCACAACAAGAATGAACTAAAACTTGCTGTTAGGACTCCTAAATATGTGCAGAAGAATTATCTAGAAGATCAGATAATTGGAGACTAGAGTGAAGGAGTAAAGATAAGAAGTAGAGTTGCAGCTGAGGTAAATTTTTGTTTACTCTCTAAAATAGAACCTAAATGTATAAAAGAAACATGTGAAGATGAAAGTTGGATGAGAGCTATGAAAGAGGAATTGCAGTAGATAGAGAAGAATCAGACATGGGAACTAGTCTCTAGGCTTTTGAACAAGAATGTGATTGGCTCAAAATGGGTGTTTCAAAAAAAATTGAATGAAAATGGAGTAGTGAGGAATAAAGCAAGATTGGTATGCAAAGGATATTCACAAGTTGAAGGAATAGATTTTGAGGAGACATTTTCCCATGTGGCTAGAATGGAAGCTATTAAAATGTTTTTGGCATTTTCTTCACACAAAGACTTCAAAGTATATCAGATGGATGTTAAGTCAGCCTTTTTGAATGGTGAGTTGGAGGAAGAAGTGTACATGGAACAACCTATATGGTTTCAGTTGTCTGACATACCGGATAGGGTTTGTAAATTGAAGAAATAATTGTATGGACTGAAGCAAGCTCCCAGAGCTTGGTATGCAAGACTGGACAAATATCTGACAAAGCAAGGATTTAACAAAGGTTCTGTTGATAGTAATCTCTACTTCAAAGTACAAGGTAATAAGATGTTGATAGTTGTTTATGTTGATGATATCATTTTTGGTGGAAATGATAGCATGTGTAAAAAGTTTTTCCAAATAAATTCAGAAAGAATTTGAGATGTCTATGGTTGGTGAATTGAATTTCTTCCTTGGTCTACAAGTAAATCAAACTGATAGGGGGATATTCATTTCACAATCTAAGTATCTAAAAGAGTTGTTGAAAAAGTTTGGGATGGGAGATTCTAAACCTGTTTGTACTCCTATGGTACCCAGATGTAAGCTAAGCAAGGATGATGAATTTGCTAAGACTGATAAGAGAAACTATAGATCCATGATTGGCAGATTGTTGTATCTCACCGCTACTAGACCAGATATTATGCATGAGTGTGTTTAGTTGCTATATTTCAAGAAGATCCTAGAGAAGTACGTCTTATGGCTGTAAAGAGGATATTTAGATACCTGAAAGGTACACTAGATTATGGACTATTATATCCTAAGAGTAATGACTTTACCCTTAGTGCTTATACAAATGTTGATTGGGCTGGATGTGTAGATGACCGAAAGAGTACCAGTGGTGGTGCTTTCTTTTTTGGTGGAAGATTGGTTTCATGGCTAAGTAAGAAGCAAGACTTAGTTTCTTTATCTACTCTAGAGGAAAAGTATATTGTTGCAACATCTTGCTGCACACAAGTTTTGTGGATGAAGCAAACTCTAAAAGATATTGGTGTAGTATGAGATGAACCTATCTCTATCTTCTATGACAATAAAAGTGCAATAAATATTTTGAAGAACCTAATTATGCATTCAAGAACGAAGCACATATCTATCAAGTATCCTTTTCTGAGAGAGAAAGTGCTAGAGAATGAGGTCAGATTGGAGTATGTAACAACAAAGGAACAAATTGCATACATCTTTACCAAGGCTCTTCTAAAGGATGATTTTGAGCATCTTAGGGAGATTTTGGGGGTCATTGTCCCTCCTAACTTGGTGCACATGAAGGTGCATTAGTCCAATGAATTCACAAATTCTTCATTTACTTGGATTGATTGATGGGTCTACTCTATAGGGGGAGTAGAAAATATTTTCATTGTTGCAGTATGAGTGTACTCCTAAGGGGGAGTAATTAGAGTAGTTGTTCTTTTCCATTGATGTCAAAGGGGGAGAAAATGTTATGTGTTTCCATCAATGACAAAGGGGGAGATTGTTACAAATATGAGCTAGTTTGGTGGTGTTGTCATTGATGTTGTCATTTATGTCAACATAGTTCAGTATGTTGATGTTTGTACATGTATAGCTGAGATACTTTTAATATGTAGTGATTACATGGAGCTACCTTTATGGTGTTGAAAATATGTTGATTTGATGAGTTTCCAAGTGATTTTGAGAAAATTAATGAAGAAAAGAAGTTAGAGTGTTGAAAGTGCTTAGATTATGCTCCAGTATGTGCTCTACATTTCTCCTATGTTGATCCTGTGCCTGTGCAGATTTGAAGGCATGTTGATGGTGATATGATGATAATATATTTTGAGTTTCAGTCTTTGATGAGATGACACATGAAAGTTGTGTCCTCCGAGTTGTGTGTTCCACTAGAAGTGTAAGTGTTTTGTGAACTGGGAGAAATATGTTTTCTCCGCATTTCTCCTCTATTTTGATTCAGATCATGTGGATCTGGTAGATGTCTTGTGAAGGTCTTTCCTATGCTCAGGTGAAGAGGTTTGGAGTTTTGTAATATGAAAATCATGTTTCAGTATTTTTGTGTTTGCATAGCCTAGATTGATTGGTGAAAGAAGTTCAGTGTTTGAAGCCTATTGTTTTTGCTACGGATGTATCTAGAAGATTCTGAGATGTATTCTCTTGCATAATGAAGCGTGTTGCATCATCTGCGTGCCATCTTCCTTTTGGGAAGCATGTGCATCATTGATAATTTTTGTTTTCATTAGGTTTGGCTGACCTAGTGTTTACACTTCATTCGAAGAATAAAATTTAATTGAGGAAGTGTGTAGAAGATTCAAGAATATTATTTTTATATTTTTATTGGTCCACTCTTATTCCTTTCCACCACGGGAATTTAGAGTTTCCGAACTAATTTGAATTTATGAAATGGTGTATTGTGGCCGAACTTGGTAAATGTTTCTAAGGTTGAGAACAATATAAAATCAAGGCGAGTTGTGAAGAATTGTATGACAGTGTGATACGAAGTGATGAAAGTAAGCCACAAATCATAAGAGCAGAAGTGTGTGTGTGTGCGAGTTGTGTTGAAGAGAGTGAGACAAGGGTTTCTGTAATCCTATGAATGTGCTTTAATTGTAGTGGTGGATGTTTTATTCTCTTTTGTATTTGTAGGTAGTGAGCCGCCCTGTTGGATAGTTAGTCATTTTTGTAGGCAGTGAGCCTCCCAGTTGGATAGTGAGTCCTTTTTGTAGGCAGTGAGCCTTTGTACTTGGATAGTGAGTTCTCTTTTGGGAAGTGAGCCCTTGGAAATGAGCCTTTTTCTATAATATTTATATTGTGAGTTAACCCTCATTGTGGTTTTTCTCTTAATGGGTTTTCCATGTAAAAAATATGGTGTTCATTGTAGTTATTTACTTTCTGTTATCTGTGATTCATGCTTATGTTTAATAACAAAATAGCGTGGTTAATGAATTGATGAGTAATAAAGTTTTGAAGTGTAGATTTGTGTGACAACTAATTCATCCCCCTCTTAGTTGTCCTGTGCTTGTTTAACACTTCATTGGCTACATTAAAGTAAATTTCTCACAATAATGGTGTTAGCAATTTCTTTAAAGTGGGGGTATACATCAACACTCATGTTTTTTTGTGTGATTTTTTCTTCTTCTTGTGATGCGTTCTTTTCTTGGTGGTGTTAGTTGGTTTGATGTCCTATGAGAGCATGATATTTTTATTATTATGTTTAATAACAAAATAGTGTGGTTAATGAATTGATGAGTGATAATGTTTTTAAGTATAGATTTGTGTGACAACTAATTCACCCCCCTCTTAGTTGTCCTACGCCTGTTTAACACTTCATTGGATAATTTAAAGTAAATTTCTCACAATAATGGTGTTAGCAATTTATTTAAAGTGGGGGCATACATCAACACTTGTGTTTCTTTGTGTGACTTTTCTTCTTCTTGTGATGCATCCTTTTCTTGGTGGTGTTAGCTGGTTTGATGTCCTTTGGGAGCATGATATTTCTTAGTGTATGAATTTCGTCTTAGTGGTGATGCTATGCATTGCATTCCCTAAGTTACGATTCTCTTATTCTTGGACTTGTCCTCTCTTGGAGACGTTAGGAACAATGATCCCTAAGAAGAGACCTTACACGAATTAAGCAAGACCCCTTTGAACAATCCCTTATTTGCATTTTTGTTCATAAGTGTTTGGCATAATACAAATTGTTAACCTTGTGAATCTCAAACCCTTCCTTCAAGGCCACCAAGCATTACACACCTTTCTTGCTAGTAGAGCCTTCCCCTTGTTCATAATGTGCTTAGCATAACACAACTTGTTAGGCATTATGAAGCACGAAGCCTTAGTGTGTGGCACCCTATCAGAGTTTTCAGAGGGATAGCTTTAGCATGGTAAGTAAAATGAGAGCCTATAGACATGGCATGACTTTCTCACTAAGCCACTTTCTTGGGGCCTCACCTAGTGGATGGCTTGAGGTTCCATTAGCTCAGAGTGAGCATGCATTGTTTGTATAGTGGACATCGAGTTCTTGTGAACATGTTGGAAAAATAACTTAGACATGTTCCACATCGTGTTGGATAGTCAAAGCTTGATTTGCCTCTATTCTCTTTTTAGTTATTTGATGTTGTATGATTGAGTATCTTTGTCATTGCTACATACATTGTGTCTTGAATGCCTACTTTGGTGTGAGTTTGACACTGGGTCATTCTCTCACTAAAGTGGGGGCTAAATGTAGTGTAGGAAAAAGTATCCCTTTTTCACACTTAATTTGGGAATTAATATTAAAAATGAACTAAATTATGCCTTAATTTAGTGTTGTAATATGCATTTTACATATTCACATTGAGTTTAGGGCCATATTAACTAAAATGGAATTAATTGTGCCTTGATGTGGTGTTGTAAAGTGTACCCCTTTACACTTTCACACTTATCTAGGGCTTTATTAATTAATTGAGGTTAATTTTCCTTAATTGGCCCCTTTAATTCAAATCCAAGCCTAATTAATTACAATTTTCGAAGAGGAAAACTAGACATTCATTAATGCCTAAACATAACACTTCTCACTGAGCAATGTGTGTCCTAGGTAAGTGACCTAGGACCCATTCACCCACATGGGGGAATGTGTCCTCACTTAGACCTAAGACCTAAATTTTGATTATGTTTTTGGTGGTATTTTAATGATTTCAAATCCATATTCACATGTCAGCTTGTGTTATTTGAATTTTATGAAATTAATGTTACATACCTATAAATAAGAGGTCATTTCACTAAGTTTCACCTAGCAATTTCAAGTTATCTTAAGAGCACTTTCATGAGATCATTTCAAGAAAATTCCAAGGAATTCAAGAGAATATTTAGTGAAGAATTATCACAGCCATCAAGATCCAATTGGCATGTCAAAGTCTCCTTGCATCATGCATGTTATTGGAGCTAATATGTTGATGTAGTGTTCATGATCCATTCAAGCATTCAAGGCATTGTTTCAAATCAAGTTTCAAGATCAAGATCCACATCCATTGAAGCCATTTCATGCTAGTTACAAATATATATTCCAAGGTTCATTAAGGGTTTGATGAGTTGTGACATTGCTTTGTTCATTCATCATTCTTTCAAGTTTTATTGTTTCATTACAAGGTTTAATTACCAAAATGAGGTTTGACCAAGGAAAATCCACATTCACCATAAACAAAAAAATTTCCCCTTTTGATTTGTGTTTGCAGATTTAGGTGGAAGATGTCTTGAAGACCCCTTGAAGAGAAAAATTGAAGAACTTGTCAAAGTTGTAAAAGTTGTCAAGAAAATTTGTCATTTCATGGAAACTCAATTGTAGAATTTATTTCTGAAACTATGAACCTAAAATCCAAGCAAATTGAGAGATTCAGATATGTTGTAGAGGATCTCAAAAATAAAGAAAAACCCTAAACTAGGACCCATTCACCCCTGGGTGAATGAGTCCCAAATCAACTTCAGAAAAACACTTTTGGTGACTGTACATACCTTCTTACCTCTCTCATATTTGCAATTTTATTTTTGGTTCCATTAGTATTGAGCTTAATCTTCAAGATTCAAGTTATAGATTGCATTTTGGAGTTATTTTTCTATTTTTAATATTTCTCCCCAAAGTGTTGTATAATTAGGATTCCCATCCTTGCAAAAAAAGTAAAAATAGATTCACACTTTGACTTGACTCACCTTAAGGTTGATAGTCTTTTCATTGTTTGGATCTCATTTCCTAATGAAATAGAGAGAAATAGGTTCGTTGCCCCCATTGTTCATGAATCCATTTTGGACCACACACACACACATTTCTTTATTTCACTATTTAATCCACAAGTTTGCCAATAAATCTCATATAAACGATGACTCTTAGTTGACCTATGATAACAATAATCTTATAGTCAATCAATTCATAAATATTAGATAGCATCATAGTTACATTGAACTCCCAATCATTGACATTATATCATTAATGACTATAATTCATAGAAAGAGTAATTATAAATACTAGGATTAATTAATACTTCCAAAAATAATATTGTTAAGTCATTCTACTAACAAATATCTTATCACATTTACAAAGAAATCCTTAAGGTTTTGAGACCTAATTAATTACACCATGATCCCATTAAGCTAGTGAATCTATACTCTTTTGTTAATAAGGTAGCTTCTAGATGTATTCCTCCATTTCCCTTTTACAAATAGTTAACTATCTAAAATTATTCAACTAATTTTTTTACTAAAACCATGCATATATCCCTAGTTTAAATATCAAAAATGTTATTATAGAGCGAGGGTCGTTACACTTTACATGCTATTGGGGTACATATTCTTACTCTTTCTTTCCATTTGGGCTATGAAATGCACCTATCACCTTCTAGAGAGCAGCACTGAGCATATTCTCAAATTTTTCTCATGATTCCATAGAAGTTTACATGGATGAATTCACAACTTATGGGAATACATATGAAGAAACACTTGATAACTTGGAGAAGGTACTATAGAGATGTCAAGATCACCACTTGTCCCTAAGTCATGAGAAATGCTTCATGATGATGACTGAGGGAGTAGTCTTGGGACACTTTGTGTCCAATAGAGGAATCCAAGTAGACCCAAATAAAATAGAGATAATATCAACATTGCCTATACCTCAAAAACATAAAGATTTTAGAAGTTTCCTTGACCATGCTAGATATTACTGAAATATATAATATTTTAGTAAGATTTCAACATGAAATTGTTTGTTCTATTTTCTAAATATGTAGAGTTTGATAGAAAACCTACTTGTCAATATGCCTTTGAATCTCTTAAGGAAACACTTACAAAGACCCCAGTATTAAGAGGGCCAAATTGGGATTTTCCTTTTCACATCCATACTGATGCTTAGTATTTTTCAATATGAGTTGTGTTAGGATAGAAGGAAGGGAATATAAAGTATTCTATATACTATATCAGTAAGAACATTCAAGGGGAAAAGCTCAACTACACAATGACCAAAAAATAGATGTTAGTAGTAGGACATGCAATCAAAAAATTCAAACACTACATCACATTGTATTTTATATTCATCCATATAGACCATACATCAATCAGGTACTTGATGAACAAACCAATAGTTGGGGGCAAACTTGTGAGATGGTTATTGCTACTTCAGGAGTTTGATATTACCATAGTGGAAAAACTAGGCAAAGGAAATGCGGTAGCAGAATTTCTCTCTATATTTCCAACAAAGTCAAAAGAGGGTATTTTAGATGATTCATTTCCATATGAGCACTTATTTTCCCTATCTCTGCATACACCTCGGTATGTAGACATAGGTAATTGCCTAGTTGTAGGGAAAACACCACCACATCTCTCACCAAGGGATAAAATAAATTTAATTTAGAAAAGTATTCCTTACTCTTGGGTAGCTAGATATTTGTTTTACATAGGGCTCGATAACATAATGAGAAGGTCCATAAAAGAAGATGAAGTCCATGATATTCTCAAAGCCTATCATGATGAATCTTGTAGGGGACATTTTGTAGCAAAAATGATAGCTCTTAAGATTTTGACTATTTGTTATTATTGGCCAACACTTCATATGGATGCAGTCAAATATACAAGTAGCTATGATAGATGTGAGAGAATGGGTTTCACTACAAAAAAAATGAAATGCCATTACAACCACAACTAGTTGTAGCACCATTTGATAAATGGGGGCTAGATTTTATTGGTCCTATATCTCCAACATCCAACAAAAAGGAGTATATGTACTAGTTTGTACTGACTATATTACATAATGGGTGGAGGTAAGAGCCTTGCAATTTGTAACTTGGATGGAAATGTTGCAAAATTTCTCTACAAAGATATCTTTATAAGATATGGTGTTCCTAGAAAATAATTTCAAACCAAGGGCCATAGTTTACCTTAGACCTAACTATCAAGTTAGTGAAAGAATATGAAATCAGGTATAGGAATTCTAAATCTTATCACCCTCAAGAAAATGACCAAGTGGAAGTGAATAACAAGGAAATAGAAAACAACCAGACAAAAACAATGTAGTTACATAGGAAGGATTGGACAACTAGGTTACTTGAACTAGATCGGGCTTAAAGGATAACCTTGAAAACATCAATAGGTTTTACACCATATGAACTGGTGTATGATAAAAGGGTAGTACTTCCAATAGAATTTTAACATAAAAATTTAAGGACAACATTGAAATTGGGCATGGATTTATCAACAACAGTAAAGGAGAGATTGCACAACCTCAATGCCTTGGATGAAATTAGAATGGAAGCAATACACCATATCGAGATTATACATAAGTAGATGATGCATTGGCATGACCAGTTTATTAAGACAAAAGAGTTTAATGTAGATGACTGGGCACTACTTTATGAATCAAGGTTCAAGGAGTACAAAGGAAAACTATAGAAAAAATGGCTTGGGCCATATTAAATAAAAATATTTTTCCAAATGGAGCAATTCAATTGCAAACTATTGATGATGTCAAATTTTCATTGTTGATAAATGGCCATTAATTGAAATTTGTAGTGTAGAAAATTATACTCCTTTTTAAGTGAAATTACAATTTCACACTTAGTTTGGACCTATTTTAGTGACCTTGCATTTATACATTTTTAAACCTCATTAATAGGCCCTTAATACCCTTTATTATGCATCCCAAGGCCTATTTTAATTATTTTCCGACAATGTAACCCACATTTAATAAATTCTATTAATTGATTTAATGCCTTGACATAATATTAGTCCTAAAATATAGTTCAGGACCCATTCACCCATGGGAAAATGGGTCCCCTTTAAGTTCCTAAACTCAAATTAAAATATACTTTCTGGTGGCATTTCATAGTCCCAAATTCAAATTTAACATGTTGGCCATCAAAATCTAATAAATGGGACATTATGAAGGAATCTTATAAAACTAAGTCTTTCAATCATTTTACACTAGACAAGAGAGAGATTCACATGAGATCACAAGGATTTACACTCAAGAGCAAGGAGAAATCAATCAAGCATTCAAAGTTGAAGTCTTGGTGCAATATTTTATTTGTTTTTGCAAGTCTTCAAGCTCATTTTTCCAACAAGATCAAGTATTGTCAAAGATTGATGATAGATGCCTATGGAGAATCATGATGGATTCTAGGTTTTGGGAGATGCACCAAGCCATTCAACCAAGCCTAATGATTTATTTCCTAAGTGGTTCCATCTTCTATTATCATTCTATTTTCTTCCTAAAGGAAGGTATTATCAGATTTATGATCTATTAGGGTGATTTTACATATCCCAAAGTAGCTCTTCATATAATTTTTATTTTGTAGATTTATTATAGGTACAAATATAAGAGCGAAGATTCGATAGTACAGGAAGGAAGTGCAAACAAAGGACTCAGATCTCAATTTCTAATTTTCCAGAAAAGGAGACCAGGGACCATTCACCCATGGGCGAATGAGTCCTTGATAGCCTTTCAAAACAAGATTTTTATGAAAGGTTCACAACATTCAGACCTTCTCAGATCTATTAAAACTTTTTTGTTTCTATTTGTGTTATGCTCTAAATTGAAGATCCAAGTGTTAGCTTGCATAATTGTGGTGATTTACTATTTTTAGTTTTTCTCCCAAAAGTGTTGTTTAGGCTAATACCCCTGTCCTCAATCATAAGGAAATCAATAGATTCCATCATTGAGTTGAATCACCTAAGGGTTGCAAGTCAACTCTTTGTGTGGATCTCATTTCCTAATGAAAATAGGAAGATATTTCCATATTTGATACCATCCCCTTATTTTCTTTGTCTCTATTTTTCTATATTTTAAAACTATATAAAAGGCCAATCCAAAAGGATGATTTCCTATTGTCCTTACAACAAAAATTTGAACTAGACATGCAAAATTCATCACAAAAAACAAGCACTTCATCAAAAATATCAAAAAACAAGCTACATATCTTGTCTCATGCCATTTCACAGGTATGATCTAAAAACACAAAAATCACATGCACACACTACATAGGTGACAATCATCTTCAATTTCTAAAAAATGTCAGTTCTTAATGGACCTGCAACGACATGCCCCAAGGCACATTGTTTAGAAGGGACCTATTTCATTTATCAACCTATAGCATTTGTATATCCATCCTTTTAGCCATGCCATAGCAGTTTACATCATTCACTTTCATTGTATGTCAACTCACTTTTCCATCACATGTAGCAACCAAATCACTTTTTTTCACATACTCCATACCATTCATTAAATTTCATCTTTCACATCATGTACTTTACATAGCCTTTAATTCATAAATTCAAGTATATTTGCCACATGTTCATCTCAAGGTCAATTACACCCCACACCATGATTTCACATCAGTCACTTCATATCATTTCAAATTGTGCTACATGGTGGCACTCATCAACTTTACACACATCGAACATCATATCATAACATCTCAACAAGTACTCTTTGTATTAATTTTCATTATTAATAATAGATCTTACTAATTTTATATGTTTATCATTCGTGCATGCATATCAACTTAGCATTTAACATTTCCACTACTTATTAATGACCCCTCTGGCAATTCAATACATGCTAAGTGAGGACACTTGAGAAATTTAGTTGGGGGGAAGGGTATTCAAGGCCATAGTCCTTATTTTTTTTAGCTTTCTGTCATTTTATTTTCTACCATTATCAAGATATTGAAGATTTTAGAAGGGTGAGAAAGGCGTTTAATAGAAAAATTGAGTATTACAACATACAACATAGAAAAGTAGTATAATTGGGTGATATAGTAGAACAAAGTATAGAAAAACAAATCCAAAAATAAGTGATTTTAGTGGAGATAATACAATGGTGGAGTGACAGTGGGAAAATAATCAACAACTCACAATTTATTGTTGGAAGACATGAAATGCTTGCCTATAATCTAGCAGGCTAACTGGTTGGACTACTTTTTGAGACTCACACAATTCAATGAAGTTATGACCCAAAAATTTGCTAGTACCCTGCAAAACAATGAGGCAGTTGTTAGGGATTTGAGAAAAAATGCATCAAACACTACTATAGCTGAAGTGTCAAGACTTTCAAGCATGGGAGAAGAGTTTCCAGTAAGAGTAGATTTCATCACAGCTAGGACTGAATTCTCCTTGCTAGGAGAAAATTTGGACTCTTCTACATAGGGTGCCAAATTCTTATCCTTACCCTAACTTTGGGCCTCCGTACCCACTTATATTGTTAGGTACTTAACATGTGATGGAATATAGTCACTATTGTATACAACTCATTTTAAATTGCTTAGTCACTTATGCTATGGGAGTCATGTGTGAATATTCCAAATTTCCTTTATAATTTGTTGAAAATAATGTCCTCAGAGTACAAAAGAAAAAGGAATCAATCAACACTATCAAATTTTTGTCTAGTCACTTTATTGGTGAAAAGAAGCCCCAGGTTTCAATTTCCTAATCTATCTTGGGAGGATTTTTTGAATTGCAACAATATCAATAACATCATTCAATTAACTTTAATGAAGAAAATATGGGTTATGAACAATAAATAGAATAACCTACCATGGCTGCTCCAGAGGGAGAAATTCCCTCTGGTTCCCCCATCGCAAAACCTACTTGCAACACAAAGGGACCAGAAGAGAAAGGTCTACAGGAAACCCAATCTACAACCTCTACTGAGCAGCCTGTAGCTGAAGACAATCTAGAAACCCAGCTTCCAGTAAAAGGCCACCAAAAGAAAGGAAAAGAAAGAGTGGGGCTTCTACCTCTTCACTTGCAAAGGGGAAAATGAAGCCCACACAATCTAGGAGGCAATCGCATCACCTAAGGAAGAAGGGGCCCATGAGAGGAACAAACAAAAAGAAAAAAAAAGATTTAATGATAGAAAAAAACATAGACTCTGAGGGGAATGCCCCTGGTGATGAAATAAAAACACCAATTGTACAACCTTTGTATTTTTCCAGTACTTTTGATTATGATTTAGAAGATATTTTTATTTCCAAAAAGATGAGATCTCCAAAGAGCATTTTATTAGAAGGGTTTGAGTATATAGAGGAGGTAGGAGAAGATTTTTGAAGAAAGAAGAGGATTTTTTCTTGGAAGAAAGGAATATAGGTAAATAACTGCAAGAAGCCTTGCAGAGAATCAAACAATTAGAAGAATTATTGAAAACATATTAGTAGAAAGATAGTGAGAGGGATGCAAGAATTAGGGAGTTGGAAGAAAGTGTTACATTGGTGGTTGCCTTTGCACCAAAATATTGACTTGTCAATGCCCGATACAACTGCCAAATTTATGTAAGATCCACAAGAGGTAGTTAAGCCATGTCACAAACCCAAGCGCCATGCTAGACAAGGAAGACCAAGGGACACACCATCTTGCAAAAACCCCCCCAACACAAGAAAGGGGTTTGAACCTGTGACCTTGACTTTGATACCAATTGTTACATTAGTGGTTGCCATTGCACCAAAAGATTGACCTGTCAATTCCCAATACAATCGCCAAATTTATGTTAGATCCACAGGAGGCAGTTAAGCCATGTCACAAACCCAAGTGCCATGTTGGACAAGGAAGACCAAGGGACACACCATCTTGCAACAAAAAGAATCCATAAATTTGAGTATGGGTTAAAGATGGAAATATTTGCACAACTTTCCATGGTGGAGACAAATGGAAAAGATCCAGTACTAAAGAACTCAATGGGACCCATAAAGACCCCCATTGGACCAATTTTTATGTCATTAGGTATTGAGTTATGGAAGAGAACATAAGAATTATCCTGAAAAGAAAAAGAATGGGAAAGGGGGAAAGCTAAAATGATATCTAATCATACTAGGGTAGTTGAGAAGCAAGAAACAAAGGTGAAGAAATTGAAGGGAATAATTGAGGAACTGATAGATAAAATAGTGCAATTGATGAAATGTAGACCACCTACCAAGGTTTATGCTTGATTTTTGTAGGATTTTTTTATGTTTTCAATTTAGTTAGATGATTAGTGACCTACCCATTTCCATGAACATGAGATTTATGTTCTTAGACACTTTCCAAAATTCCACACCTAGAATGCAAGACCAATTGTGTGAGTTTTATTTACACAATTTTTTCTTTTAGATGAAACTACATAGAACCCATTGATATTTGTAGGGAATCTCCAAATAAGGGCTTAGGCCTCTTATGTTATAAATGAAAAGCAAAGGGGAAAAATTCTACAATAGGAGCATGAGAAAGAGAAATATATCCCCTTACAGCTAAGGAATGAGGCAGTGGACCCAAATGCAGTGATAGATCAATGGTTGGATCTCTTAGATCATAGGGGAGTTGGAAGAATATTATGTAATGTAGAGAAAGAGATTAGTGAAGCCTTTAACTTTGTTCAAGTAATATGGGGGGAGCTTACTCCAAAACTAAAGAGGAAGGAACCACAATCTATTTACAACTATGCAACAATGGTTCATAGGTCACATAAATATATTTTAGTTGCAATGAGAAATGGATTTGTTTGGTTTCCACTTATCTTCCATCCTCCTATTCTCCTATTTCCTATACCACATTGAACATGAAGGAAATGAGGGGAAGAGGATGGAGAAAAAATAAAAGTTTGGCAAAGCTCCCAGATTAGAAAGGGTACTACTTAAATCAAGGTAAAGGAGTGGACTCTGTGGTAGATTTTAGAGATATGGTTCTACAATAACCTTCAACCCTAAAGATTACTTGAAGACAAGAAATGGCTTATTTGGGGGAAATGATGGGTCCAATTAATGGCTAGTTTTCTTTACTATTCTATGCTTCCATACTTTCATCTACTAAGTTTTAAAGACATTAACAATACTTTATACATATTTTATATTCATTTCATACACTTTAAAAAAAACTTAAATATGTGGAAATAGAAATGAGTTATGTTGATATATGCTTGTATGGATGCATGGATGTCTATGTGATTTAGTATGTTTCTATGTTTAATTTTGATTGTTAATAATGTAGATGCCTTAGGAATGGAACTAACATCTTGTAGCAAGAGAGACTATTAACCCGTAATAATAGGTTTTCTAATCTGCAACATAATGATTGTGGATGATTGTAGGGGAGAGGTCAAAAAAACCACAACATGACACTTCCAACAGAGAGTGAGGTGATCATTCAATAATCAACTATGGGTCACACATCATACTTTTACTCATCAAATTAGACTATTAGGAGGAGAAGAAGTCTATTATGAACAAGACTAATTCATGACATAACTGTCCTCAAGATTGCATCTTTGTCATGGCAATTAAATAGTAGGCTCAAAGTTTTAAATTAGTTTCTCTACTCCTACTTCATAGTTATTGTTTTATGTTATTAGACTAATTCCTCTTCTTATCTTTGAGGGAGAGTGAACAAATGTTTTATGAGTATATTTTCAATCTTAGAGGAATAAAACTCCTCACAGACCCTAAATAGTGGGATTTTTCATCAAGGAATAAATCTAGTTACTTATCATTGTTCTTAGTTGTTAAATTGTTGGCTATTTTTCTATTACCAGTTACAACAATAGATATGTGTGATTAAATAAGAAATATCTAGTAGATTCTTTTCAGATTGTATGTAAGAGTTTAGAGTTTTTATGCAATAAAGAGAATTAATTGATATCATGAATTTTCGAGTCAAGTAAGTAGGTGTTAACAACTTCTATGGAAGCAAAAAATCAAGCAAGGGCCACTTGAGGTATTGCTACTCCACTTCATTTACTATTGTTAGATTAATCGATACATTGTTGAAATTAGTTAAGTAGTTTCTAAGATAGATGCATGTGTAATTCATGAATGCCTGACGAGGGTGCTAACCCGAGACACAAAAAATAACACACACAACAAGAGAATATTATTATTATTTTGAATATGAAAATCTTATATGCAAAGGATCTCAAATCCTCGAGTTTTTCAATACATGCAAGTTACATAAACTACAAAAAATCCCCTTTTCGCAGTATGTGATCTCTTCCCCAAAAAGCTACCAAAAATCAGAAAACCCCACCCATAAATAGCTCTTTTTCAGTCTTGGAGCCAAAACAACATTCAAATTATGAGTTTTGGCAGTTTGGCACTGAAAATTACAATTTGAAATTTAGATTTTAAAACTACATAAAAAAATTAGCACATTTTTAAAAATGCACCAACTTCTGGGAGCCATAACTTTTGATCTGCGAATCCGTTTGACAAACCGTTTGAACTATTGGAAAGGTCTCAAAGTGAAGAAAGTGTTAACATTCCACTTTGTTGGTTCTAGTGATTTCTAAGCCCATATGAGACCATTTAGTGCCTCAAATTGGACTTGGAATATTTTTTCAGGGAAAAAAGTAGAAACTGAAACTTGAATAACTTTCAAACCAAGAATGATCTTGACCTGATTCATTTTCCAAAGTACTTATTTTTCTGTCTTGAAGCTTCCCATTTTTTTTTTCCTCCTCACGCCTTCAAATTCAAAACTGCTAAAAATAGAAATGCAATTCTGAAAGTTGGGAACTCTTATTCGATGAAAAGGATATCCAAAAATACAAAAATATCTACAAAAAGCTAAAAAAATGAAACATAAAGGAAAACGTATTTTTTGGGTGATGTAGGATTTCCCTTACACCATTGGATGCTCCTGCACCAATTCCATTCCATAGTTTTGGATTGAATTTTATAGCTTCATGTTGGTTTCATACTTTAGAGGAATTAATTATAGTTCTTGAACAATTGATATTTAGAGTCTTGAGTGTTAGGTACTTGTAGCATAAGGTAGCAGTTTATATTTATTTCCCCTATTTTATGAATTAGTATTTTATTTCATTTTACAAATTTTATAGTATTTTGAACATGTGTAATTTCATATAATCCATTGATATAGGACATGTTTAGGATCCATGAATGCATATATTATGACAACACTATCTAAAGTTTATAAGTCCCTAGTCGATAATTAAATGTAGCATCTTGTGAAAGATGATTTGTTCAGTTAGGAATTCATCCTCTGAACTATGTGTATGCCTAGTAGCACCAAGTTGATTAGACAATAAAGAGGCCCTACAAATGGCACTAGGAAGAAGTTGATTAGAATAGGGGAAATTCCCTAGTCATTCAAATGAGTGACTTAAGAAGAAAGATGGTGAGAGTGAAGATAAGAATTAGAATTGAGGATGCCCCCTCGAGAGGACAGGTGAGTTTGGGAGAACATGGGTGTGCTCTCAAAATGGATGAGATGACACAAGAATAAATGATGAAGTTAATTTATTAATGCAAGATGATGAATAGAAAGAAATATGGAAAGAGGAAGAGATAATGGATGGGGGAGATGACAATAAAGAAATCAAAAAATAATTTTAAATACAAACATGATGTTTCCCCTATCATGCTAAAATCCAAGATTGGTTGATGATGGATGGACTGTTGTTGATGTGGGAACAATATATCCCAAAAAAAAAAGGATTGGAAAGGATACATACTGATGATGATGATATTGTTGTTTATGTAGGAAAAATATATCTTGAAACAACAAAAGGATTAGGAAGGATACATCCTTATGATGATGATTGGAATGTTGTTGATGTGGGAATGATATATCCCAAAAAAACATGAGGATTTAGAAGTATACATCCCTATGATGATTATTGGATTTTGTTGTTGATGTGGGAATGATAAACCCAAAACAACACAAGAATTGAGAAGGATGCATCCCAATGATGATGATTGGATTTAAATCAAGGCTTACAACAAGGCTAGGAACAAGACCAAGTATGTGATTAAATGATTTATTCTAGATTGCATGAAGCAATATTTTCTTGTGATGTGGGATTGATAGGAGCAATAGGATTGATGGAATGGATGGAAAGGATGAACGAAAAGATGCTTAGAATAATAAATCTACATTATCCTAAAAGGATTGAAGAGATAATGAAATGATTAGGATGGGTGAGATACATGTGATTAATGCAAGAGGAAGATGAGAGAATAAATGAAAAGATGGATGAGGATTCATGTACACACAAAATCAAGGATTAAGTGGAGGGATGAAAGTAGATAGGATAGGTAGAAGGAGGGTAGTGACGAAGGATGAATGGATTAGAAATGCGTAGGATAAATGGATGGGGGATTTGGAGTATTGAATTAAAACTACCTTGTAGTGAGCACTTAATTTGATATAGCATGGGATACTATGCACCAAGGTATGAGGAACTAGGGTGAATTCATATTGCATGCATAAGGCTAACACAAAAAACAAAAGGTTAGTCCAACATCACATAAAGTCACTATTGATGCCAAAAATTGGCAAGGTAACATCCCTTTGTGGGAAACTCAGTTAATGAGGGACCTATTGCACTAAATTGAGTGGCCTCCAGATTTTTAAAGAAGCCAAATTCTTCTATGAATGGGGTTTTGGAATGGGAAATGGAAGTAGGTATAAAATAAAGAATCTAACTAATGCGATACGCCATAATTTAGATAAAAGACACGATAAACCTATCTTTTGGATATGATCTAAGGGCCCGCTTAGCAATTTACCATGTCCTAGAATAACATAAATTAAGGATTGTAGCATGAACAACTTATTCAATGACATAAAATAATAATCATGCCCATCTACTAAAAAGAAGAGTCAAAAGACATGATTTGAACCAACAAACTTGCATTCAAATTATAGAAGTATGACAAATAAACCATTCAAAAAAAAATGGCATAGCATAAAGTTTATCAATAGCATAAGAAAAAAAGAGGCTAAAGAATGGCACATTCTGTGAGTTCTTGCAATAATCTAAACAATACAAAGGGCTGGTCTCTCCAAAAATCCTATGATTCTAAAAACTGGTGAAATAGCATATGATCTCCAAACTTGTAACCTAAAACATTGGAACCTTTGGAACTATGGATTCCTTCCTCTGAAGCAAAGAGCAATATTTATAGAAAGCCTTCCATCGCTTGGCAAGCAACAACCAAAAAGATTCAAAATCTGATCAATGATGTCGAGGCAATGATTTCCCTCTGTCGTAATAAAAAATATTTGAGACACAACATTTGGTCTACCTCCATTTAGGTGCATCCCCTGTGAATGATGGTAGTGGCCCAACAAAGTATCGTGCATATGAGTGTCACCCTTTAGGATAGGTGGTTAGAAAATGTGATAGCATCCTATAGCTCATAGTTTGCTTCATCCCCTGTGTTGAAGAAGTGTGTGCCAAAGAGACACGTGGCAACATTTCACTGCCCACGGTCGATATTTCCTTCCTTTGCTGAAAGCTTGCGCAAAGAGGACATGTAGAAAAAATGTTTATTGTAGAGGCTACTTGTGGGGCTTGCCAAATCCTTATGCAAATGGGAGCTACATGGCACATGAGTGAGGGTTGATGAGGAAGCGATCAAAATAACCCGCGATGATGACACATGGGAGCATTTTGGGGGCTGATAGAAGAGAAAGGAGAAAATTCCTTTAGAGTGCGATGAGAAGACATGTGGCCGAAGCTGTGGTGACAACCAAAAGGGGGTTGATGAAATTTGTTGAAGGCATGGGATGATACTTAGCCAAAAATCAAACCTAAAGGGAGCATGATGAATTTTGAATTCAAAGCTTTTGGTGACTATCAGGGGTGTTTCACTTTGAAGAACGTAGAACCCAAAATTTTCTTTGGTTCGTAGACCAGAGCAACATCCATTGGCGATAAAATTAGAGCTTGGAAAGGGCTACTTGTAGAGGCGACTAGTCATCTTTGGATGGTCTTACTATATTGCACAAATTCTCCTACGCTCCACCTAGGTCGAGCACTTCTTTATAAGGCAGTGTCTCAGGTAAATCGGCCCCTGCCTCTTAATGGAAAAGTAGCTACGCAAGAGGATGAATAACACCCTCAATGTCTACTGTGGTGGGAGGATGGTTGAAATTTTGGAAATCATTTGGGTCTTGCTCCTTTTCTTCAATTCTTTCTACAATCTGATCGATCATGGCAATCAAACCATCTTCAAAAAATAGAGATGGAAGGCCCATCTCACTTAGTTGGGAGAAATTCTCTTGCATGTTGTCCATTGTTTGGTACAAAGTAGCTGTGACTGCTTTAGTTCATTGGAAGGCCGAGTGACAATGGATAAACTTGTTTACCGTCTGGGCAACAATATCATGATCTTCAATCCCTGCCTTTGCCACATCTTCATCAGAGACCGAATATAGCTTAGTGAGAAAACTCTTTACTTCTAGAACCTTTTCTGAGATGAATCACATGAATTTCTCAATTATATTCTGAACCTCCTGGCTCAATTTTGTTTCCTTTGAGATGAACTAGAGTGTTGGCTGCAGTGTCAAGTAGAAGGTTTTAACCTTTTCCCAATAAGAAATATATATCTATTGAGCCAAGGGGATGAGGTCCGGCTGTGCGGAGGAGGCTTGGAAAGAGCTCTTTAGAGAGGTGATTTCCACATCACTTGAGTTAATAACCTTTATTAATTTCGTATTTCTCTTTTTTGTGGATGCCAATTGCTCCATGAAGCTACTTATTTCTTTATACCAGTTCTCCTCGGCTCGAGAGTGGTTCACCGATTCTATGTTAAGAGAGGACTTTGTCTCCTGAAGCTCCTTTTCTAACTGGGCCTTTTGGCTCAGAAATTATAGACGATTCTTTTCTAATTCTTGCTCATATAGAGCATGTTGGGCTGCTATCTCTTTATCCTTTTGCTGTAGATTTTGCTTCGTCAAAGTCAATTGGCTCTGATATTTCTAGTTCCTTGCTCATAGCTCAGTTAACAGTGTGGGGTCAACAGACTGGGACTTATTGAGTTACTCTTGGAGCTTGCTTTGCTCCGACTCCTCCGTTTGCACTTTCTTAGACAAGCACGCAACTTCAACTTCTAGTGATTTCTCCTTTGTTTCCATAAAAATGACTCTTTCCTTCACAAGCTTTAGTTGCTCCTCCTTTTTCTTCAATTGATTGTCAAATTTTAGAAAGTCAGTCATCACCACCCACTGCATTTCTGCTGCAGGAGCACTTGCCAAAGTGCAAGTACATTTTGAAGTCTTGGTTGTAAAATCAATTTTATTTTGTTGTGCAGGTATTTAACACCATCTAGGTTGTGTTTGAGGACCTTTTGTCTCTTTGGTTGAAAGATAAATAAGTTTGGAATCCTTTGTGTGGTTGATTCCTAAGTTTTGTCTAAAATTGCAAAACACATTGTGTTTTACAACAAGAGGTTTTTGACCGATCTTAGGCTTGGAGTAGGAAACATAACCATTTCCAAAGCATTGTAAAAGTGATTTCTCAACCTTTGAAGGAGGTTAGAAGATTTGGATGTTGGCAGTTTTTAGAAAACAATAAAAGAAACAGTGATTTTTGGTGTTGAAAAATCTATTTTCTGTTCTTGACTGCGTGATAGCAATCTTAATGGATTGAACAAGAATTTTGTTGGATAGTTAGCATGTAGAGAGGCCTTTTGAATCATTTCTTGAGGCATTTTAGTTAGTGTTTCCATTGCTTTCTTCCATTTGTAAATTTTGTGTCTCATTCTTTATTTCTGTTTTGACTGGTAAATTAATAAGAATGGAGTTTTAGCTTACTCCCACCATACCAAGAAGTATGGGAATGATGGGAAGGTGGCTAAACTCCTTCATTGTGTATATAGTAGCTGTAGGAGTCTTTGTGAGTTCTGGAACCATGGCCAAAGTCTTACCCTAGGTGAGTTGCTGATACCCGGCTTGGGAAGACAGTAAATGGCAAAGCCCTAATGTGATAGGGGTGGCAAGTTTTTAACACAACAGGGTGTATACTGGTTGTAGGAGGTCCCTAGAAGGTTGGCAGGAAGGGTGCAATCCTTGTCAGAACAAATGGAGGTAGAAAAAGGAAAAATAGACCAAGGAAAGGTCTAAAGAAACCCTAGTTTCCACCAAGACTGGATTATACCTTTGTACGGATAGAAAAGGTCCCGAATACCAAAAATCTGTCAGAGCTTGGGAAAAGAGCCAGAGTGTCAGAAGAAAGTTTGGCACAAGCTATTGAAAGAAAAGAGTTCTAAACTATTTCTTGTGTTGAGAGGGCTAAAAGGGGCTCAAGGCTTGTAGCCCTGCCCAAACCCTAGAACATAGATTTTATGAAAATAATGGAGAGTTGGAGCCTGGTGTTTGCTCAAGCACCTATAGAAGATGATTTTGGAAGCCTTGGAAGGAAACAGAAACCCCTATAACAGATTTAGGAAACATTTGAGCATGGTTAGTCTTTAAGGTGATTAAGGGCTAGGTGGTGAAAGAGAGGAAGAACATCAAGTTAGGCTTGGTGAATGAATTGCAACTTGATAGCAGGGTTGACAGAGAAGACCAGGGGTGCCTAAATACCTTTAGGACCTATAGGTTGAATGGTAGAGAGAAACACCAAGGGGTTATTCAATTGGAGACCCAGAGCATTGAGCCAGTGATTGACTCAATCCAACCCTATCTCTATCAATTTCCCCCATGAGTTCCACCTTATCCTTTGGATGGGCTGTGGTTAGATCAAACCCCATGGAATACATGTTGTAATCACCTAGTAGCATCTCGCCTTGTGGTTTGGTAACATTCAGGTACATGGTGGTGAAGTTCAATGTTTGTTCTTCATTGTAAAATGTACACACTTTAGGCTCCACATCCTTTTTATCATCCTTTTCTTTTCAATTTTGGATCATGAGGGCTTGCATTTGCTTCGTGGTTTCTCCCTAGGATATGAATTCAACTAGAAATTGAACTAGCCCACCAACAATAGGTGTACTAAGAGGCAGTGAAAAAGGAAATACCCATGTAGCGGGCCCTTGCATTTTCTTTGGTGGGAGATTGACAGTTTTTGGGGAGAAAAAGGGAACTTGCCATAGTTCAGTTTGCGAACTAGTAGAAGGGCTCATTAGTTGTAGTGATGGGGTGGTTATAATCGAGTCTATTTTTTGGTCATATTGGGTTGGACTTGAGGTAGCAGAGGCAATATGGATTGCAATGGTGGCTGAGCTTTTAGAAAGAGAGGTGAGGAGAGATTGAGTAATAGCAGTTGGCATTAAGGTTCACAGAGGAATTAAGATAGATGGCCTAGTCTAGGTGAATTGGGAGAAACCTACTGCAAACATTGTGGTAGGGGTAGATAAAGCAGGGCCGACACTTGTAGTAATGGGTGCTGTGGGAATGGAAGAGGACACCAAAGATTGAGAAGTAAGAAAATTGAAAGTGAAAATTACCTATTGACTGGACATTGGCGATGCTTTGCTTGTCACTGGATGCTTACTCTAGGCTCCTGGCTTGCTATGAGCACTTGGCTTGAGGTGGCTCCTTGTGATCCTTCTCCCGGAATAACTTTAGTGTGTTTCTTCTTAGCGGGCAGGGAGTCCTTGATCTCCATAGTCTCTATAGTTTCTGGTTGTTGTTGTTGGGACACTCTTGTTGTTTTTGAGGCCCAGGTGAGTGTCTATGAGGCTCATGACATATTTAGTTTCACATTTGAAGTGACATGGGAAAATTTCCCTGTAGACTTCCTCTTTTATTGGGCAGAGGACATTGATGTCTCAGCTTCCTCCTCCGCTTGTTCTTCTCCTTCATTGGGGTCGTCACCTCCGCTATCACTTGAGTCAGAAGTAGGGTGCTCCTTATCCCACAACCATTCAAACTATTTGTCTTCCTTTATGCCTTCATAAGGTATATCATGCCATTTTTTTTCTTGGAGATATATCCATAAAGCTATGATCTTTTCATTAGTCCATTCTTCTTCATTCCTCAGTTTATTGTACATAGTCTTCTCCATTTTATAGTTGTCATCATAATCCACAACCAGAAAATAGAACTTATGCCATGATGACCTACTATCTTCCATGGGGATACGAACCAGGTCAACCAACAATTCATCTTTATCTTCTAGCGGGCTGCACCTCTGCTCCTAGTAAGGCCAAGGGTTGTGATTTACCTTTAGGTGATCAGACGGTAAATCGTTGAAAGGGTTATAATCCCACTTATCAAAGATCATTACGAACCCTAAATGAGCTAGTTTATCTTGCAATAGCGGGTGTGTCTACTTCTTTTTCAAGGCCACTATTTTGAAAGTTAGCAGATAGGTGAATAATCCCTTCCTCTTGACACTTTTCACACTACAAAAGGTAATATCGATAATGCATGCCTGCCAGAACAATTCCAGAGCCAACACTCAATTAGTCACACATGTCAAAAGGCAGAAGGGTTCCCTAGTGAAGCCTTGCATTCAGATGAATTTAAAATTTTCTCTAAAGAACCAATCACATCTTGGAGTGAAATTATTCATAAAATCTATTTGAGTCAAGATGAGCCGATTAATATACTCCTCCCCTAGTATATCTTGCAAAATCGGAGTCAAGAAATGATCCAAAAATAGGTAATAATCAAAAGTAGAAGAGAGGAGAGGTGTCCAGATAAAAACTTGTTTTTTCCTACCCTTCTCATCAAAGATAGATAACTTTAACTGCTCATTAAAGAAATCAGGTTTTTGATATAAAAACATATAAGCAAGATAGGAGACAAATCTGAACTTTCATTCAACTGGGTATTTGTTAATTTGTTCTATCATCTTCTTTGAGAGGAATTCTTCAAAATCATACCAAAAGTAAGATTTCTGCCTGTGGAATTTGAAAGCTGGACCCAATTGAAAAGCATGCACCTCTTGGTTGGTGTCCAGACCAGAAAAAAAATGCCATCATTGAAAAGGAATCTTGCATGTCTTCCTTGAAAGCACCATGCGGCATAGGAATTTTTGGTGGCTTCTCATGTTCTGCTTCAATCCTTTCAGTTTCTTCGTTGTAAAAATTCTAAGCCTTATACCTAGTGATCCATATTTTATCTCCCTGCTTAGGAGTGAATGATTCCACTTCCACCCCTCTTTGCACAGGGTTTGGAATGCACAACATGTTTGAGATGGCAACTGGGCTGATGTTAACTAAAATAGTCTAGCCCTCAATAGTGCTGGTACTTAGATTGAAATGCCTAATGGATGTATCTACCAACTTTGGGCATTAGTACATAGACGAGACCATATACTAAGGAAACCCATTGAACCATACCTTTTCTGCAGTTGACATTGACCACTTGGAAACCTTCAATCATGCACAAGTAGATTCCCTCAATCCTTTGGGGTTTTTTGCAAGAAAGGGATTGTGAACATTATCCCAATCTTCATGAACTAAGCTCTGGTCTCTGTAGATTTTGGGCTTGTCTAGCTGCCTTGTGTTTTCCCATACTGGCTTTTCAGGGATGCCTAGTGTAGCATAAGAAATATCCTCAAAGACATTAATGGCTGGTGCTCTTCACAAAGCTTTAGCTAATCTTTGCATCACCATTGGCCTAACTCCCTGACTTGAACTTTCTGCCATTGCTAATTTGCGGGAAGCTTTCTTCTTAGCTTCAATTCTCTTGCAATTTCACCTTGACTTTGGCTATGCTCTAGAAATTTTTGCTTTCTGCTTTGAGTAGAATTCTTAAAAAAAACTTTTAAGTTCTTTAAAACTTTCTTGATGTAATATTTTGTGATGTTTTCTCAAGGTGGTAGATGAGAATCACCTTTTTTTGCATTTAATGTGGCATGTACCACCAACCCTTTGGCCTAAGTGAGATGAATTACTTGCCATTTTGATTTGACAAGAATTCATAAATATAATTAGCAATCGCATGTACAAAGCAATTTTCTTAGAACTTGAGCCGACGCCTTGCAAGCAGCTTAAGCATTCGTATGTGTTGGCAATTAATATCTTAAAAGGAATGAATAGGCTGAAGATGCGATCAACATTTGAAAAGATATGAGTTTTTCCTTGGGAAACATAAAATACCTAGAGGATGGCACCTTAGTCCTTGGCCATGAATAACATTGCCAATTTTTGCCACCATCTTGGGCTAATTAATTATCCATTATTCATTTTGCATGCAACAAATCATACTCAACATACGTAAATGGGTTGGAAATTTGAGCGAGTTATTGCAAAAATTTCAAGTTGGTACTTGTTTAATATCATGTTTATAGCAAGTAGATTACCATTCCTTTCCTCACTTTTCCTATAGATAGGCGTCTAAGCAATAGCAAAATCACACTTAACAATTTGTTGCTGCTGGTCACGCCATGAATTGAAGACCTGCATTTTTCTTTTTGCTTTAAAAATCTCATAGTAATTAGTCCCTTTTTGTATACATGCTTGAAAAAGGGTTTTGTAAAATATATAAGAAGAAAAATAGAATATACTTTTGGAAGCATGGCTTATGAGCCATTTTGAAAATGTAAATATCAAAGCATATATAATGAAAATGTATCCTTATATAACCATCTTGTTGTTTCCTTTTGGATTTTGTAACTGGGTCATTTTCTTCCTTTTTGAGCATGCATGTATGAATTCAGTTTTGCATGTGGGTGTTTAATTTTTTGCTCTATTCAACTATGAGTTATTTCTGTTACTCTCTATAATAATGGGTCACTTGTTTCTTTCCACCATGAACCACAAAATAAAATAAAAATATCGGCCAACAAAACAAAAGGGAAAGAAGGGAAAAGCATATTTACATATTTACATCGGTATGGAAAGCAAGCTTAATTGAATATCTTCAGGTGAATTTTGTTGACCGGAATTCCCAACGCTTCTTTTTCCATAGTCTCTAACTCATATGCATTGTGTTCCTTGCATTGAATTATTTTGAATGGGCCTTCCCAAAGGCTATCAAATTTTCTGTGCTGACCTAACTTTGTGGCCCTTTTGTTATATTTTACACCAAGTCTCTGCACTTTAGGCCTTGGTTAGACATCTTCTTGTCAAGCCACCTTTTAACCACTTGTTGGTGGTTAGTCATAGCCATTAGGGAATTTTCCCTTTTCTCTTGTACTTTTAGCAACTTGGCTAACCGCACCTCCATTGTGCCATTTTGTTCTACTTTGAGGGATTATAAAAATTGTAGTGCCAAAATCTTCATACAGATAGGCAATAATGCCTCTTTTCCATAAACTAGCTTATATAGTGAAGTCTTGAGAACTTGATTTAGAGTTATGTGGTCTTCCCAGAGTGTTGTTTAGATATTTTTGTGCCACTCTCTTTGATATTCCAACCAAATTCTTTTGAGAAGTCAGACCATATTCTTGTTTGTTGATTTGGCTAAGCCATTCACCTGTGGGTAGAAATTTGATGATGTTTTAAGGAATATTCCGTGTGTAAATGCAAATTAACTTACCTTGGAGCCTAGGAAATCTTTAACATTGTCCGAAATGATAGTTTTGGGTGGGCCAAATCTCGTCACCAGTTCCTCCAGGAAATTTACTATCTCTACTTCTGTTGCATTCTTGAATGGTATGACCTCGGTCCATCTCATGAAGTAGTCTGTGGCCATTAAGATCCATTTATGTCCTACACTGGAGGTTGGATTGATCATTCTAATGAAGTCTAAACCCCATTGCATGAATGGCTCATCAACCACTATCGGATTGAGAGGCATTGCAAAATTCTTTCTTCTTCCAGCGAAGAACTGACATTCTTTGCAAGTTTTAACCAAGGAGTAGGAATTGTTGAATAATGTTAGCCAAAAGTACCCTGTGCACATGATTTTGATGGCGGTAGTTTTTGTGGAGAAATGCCCACCTACGAGACTGCTATGGTAAGTGTCGAGGATCCTTCTTTCTTGCTCTATGGTAACACATCACAATAGAATGTCATTGAAATTTCTCTTGAATAGGATCCCTTCAATGAGTGTAAATATGTTGTTTTGCAACTGGTAAAATCTCCTCTTCTGAGAAGGAAGGCCTGGTGGATACTTTCCTGTATGCATGAACCTTACTTTGTGTGCTAGCCAACAAACTTCAAACTCTGACTCATTTGTTAGGACTAGTTCTAGTTGCTCTTCTTCGGGGGCCATTTCTTCCTCGTGCATAAGGTACTCATACAATCCTCTTCCCCAAACAATCTTTGTAGGCTTGACCTCAATGTCATACTCGAGGATCTTGGTGATCCAATTGGCTCTTTTCTTGGTGATTTCTCCTTCCATGATGTATTCGTGCACAATAGAATGTGCAACATAGACAATCACCTTATTACAGGAGATTAGGTGTTAGAACTTCTTGAGCCCCTTAACTATTGCAAATGCTTGCCTCTCTACAAAGTTGTAGTTTGTTTCATATTCCTTCAGGGTCCGGGAGTGAAATTCCATTAGATTCTCTCCCTTTCCCTTGTTATCTTTTTGAGTTAAGACAATAGAAATGCTTGACTTGCTATTGAATACATACATTATAAAGTCCTTTGATAGGTCTAGGTTGACCAAAATAGGAGTGGAGGAGATAACATCCTTGACTTTCTCAAAGGCTTCTCTATCTTATTTTATCCATTTAAATGTTTGATCCTTTTTCAGCATTAGGGTAATTGGCCTAATTTTTCCTGCAAAATTTGAAATAAATTTGCTAAAAAAATTTACCTTTCCCAAGAAGGATTGAATTCCTTTCTTGTTGACTAGAAGAGGAAGCTCTTTGATTGCTTTCACCTGCTCATGATCAATTGAAATTCCTTCCTTGGATGCTACGTGCCCCAATAGTTTTCCTTGCGGTACTCTGAAGACACATTTTTTTGGGTTCAAGGATATCCTGAACTCTTGGAATTTCTTGAAAACCATCTCAAGGTGATCAAAATGATCATCCTTGGATTTGAAAAACACCATCAAATCATCAAAATAGATTAGGATAATCTTGTTTATTAGTGCACTAAAAGTGATATCCATTACTTGCTCAAAAGTAGCTCCTGCATTTGAGAGGCCAAATGATATCTTGGTATATGTGAACATTCCCCACTTGGTAGTGAACGTTGTCTTATGTTGATCCTCCTCTTTGACGTGAATCTGATTGTAACCAGAGAATCCATGTAACACAGAAAACATCTTAGATCTTGCCATTGTTTGTAGGATTGTTTCCATTGAGGGTAGTAGGTAATGATCCTTGAGGGATGCTCTGTTTAGGTCCCGAAAGTCTACACATAGACGAATATCTCCATTTTTATTTTGGACAAGGACTAGATAAAATACCCACGTGCTATGCTTGATTGAGAAGACAATCTATGACTAGATTATCTTTCTTAATTCTTCTACCATTAGTGCTTCAATCTTGGGATTGACTAGCCTTTGTTTTTGGCAGACGGGCTTTGTGCCTTCTACCAACTCAATTGTGTGTTGAATGATATCGGGATCATATCCCCTAAGGTCATCATATAACTAGGCCACCACTCCATATTTATCACAAAAGTCAATAAGCCTTTCTTTATCGTGACGTGGGATTTCCTTCCTGACTTTGAGCTTTCTTCCATCTTTGACTTGAAGGTCTGCATAATCACCTTTATCTGCTATAAAATTATGTTTTTCATTTCTTGCATCATCACAATCAAAAAGGTTTTTAAGCATGATCAATCCTTTTGGAAGCTTGTTGGATTTTAGCTAGATGATCTATCCTTCATAGGCTTCAACAATCTTTGGTTGGAGCTGGTTAGAAAATTCACCTGATTGCTGGATGAACGAGGTAATGTGTTTATTGCTATCAAACACTTGCCAATTTTGGTTGTTGTCTAAAATTTCCAGTCGGACTATTACTCATACAAAGTGATTGTTGTGAATGAGATTGAAGGTAGGATCAAACTAAGATCTGATTGATGCCATGCGATCTACATTTGCATTATGTTTTGGGGCATCGTCTGAATGTTGAAGGTTTCAAAACCCTCAATCATGTCCCAAAATCGGTGTTTGTAGGATCGCATGCAGACATTATTGGCCACAAAGATACCTCAGACTTGATTGAATACTAGTTTAGAATATTTGAACACCATCAATTTCTTAATACCCATCTGTTCCGCAAGGCTGATACCTTGCACTAGTCCTTCGTATTCAACTTCATTGTTTGAGTAGAAAAAATGGAAGTAGAAAGACTTAGTGTCTTTTCATTCTATGGAGATATTAAACATATCCCAGCTCCTACACCATTCTTTCATCTTGCTCCATCAAAGTGCAACGTCCACAATTCTGAGGCTTGATCACCTTTAGATTCTTTGACAACCTTAGAAAGCACTTGATCTTCATCATAGATGACATAGGTGCCTAACTCAGTGGCATGGTAGTTGCTGAAGGGGTTGGTATCTATATGTTCACTCATGAGAACATATTCTTGATCATTTCGGTCTCTAGTCACTTTTTCATCTTCTAGTAGTTAAGCACAATACATTTCTTGCTTGGTGATAGAGGTATGCGTGACTTCAAAATTGATCATGGCGTCATCAACTACATGTTCTGAGTGAAAAGCTTTGGATTCTATCTTCATCTTCACACCATGCTTAGTTTTAAGGATCGAATGTGACCAATCCAAGGATAAATATCCACCTGCCTTTGAAGTAAATTCTTAGGATAGGCAGAGGTCGAACATGGGGGGAACATCTATGATCATAGTGTCTTGCGACACTGTGATACTAGGGAAAGAAAATAGAGTCAAAGGGAGTGCTTTGATGACACCTATGGTTTCAAATCTATTTCCATCAAGTTGCATCACTCCTCTTTTAAAGGGTTCATAGCTGAGTCCTAAGGCTTCAACTATATTTTAATGCATAATTGTGGTGCTAGCATTAGAATCAATCATGGCATTGTGTAATAATTTCTCCCCTATAATGAGAGTTAAGAAGAAGGGTTGAGACTTCAGCTTATCTCTTACTTCAGCAGGGGCTTCCGCTGTGCTGTTTGTAAGAACTTTGGTGGAAGATGTTTGATCAACAACCCTTACTTTGGGCAACTGTTCCATTAGCGTTGCACTTACTTCCTCCCAGAGAGATTTCTGTAATAACATCTTCTATTCCAAGATGGCTAGAATATCCCACAGAGACACATTAGTAGATGATTTCTTCAATTGTTCCACCACATTGAAAGGTGGAAGATTCAAAGGTTTTTGCTCCTTTTCTCTTGTTATAAAAATTTCCTTTTGTGGATGATATTGTGGCATCACTGCAGAGGTACTATTGGAACTGTAAAAATCTGGTGTTTTTACATGAGTTTTCATTCATAAATTTCCTGATTTGATCCTATAGTATGCATATTTCATCTATTTTTTTCCCTTTTGCCCCTCTGAGTTCATCCATGTCTGCATTTGCCTCATTTTGGTCCTTGTCGGTGTAGGTTCATTCTTGTCTCCCCGATCAATTCTACATTTTTCTGCTTGCATGAGTTTGTATTGCCTATCAGAAAGACTCATTTAATGTCACAACGATTGAAGTTTGTATGCAAGTGGCATTTGGCAGGACTTTTATATTGTCACAACGACTGGTTTTCTCCTTTAGGCTATCGGCGAGACATTTCTATGGTTGTGGTGATAGTGGGATCTTCTATCGGCATATGTTGTGGCTATCGGGTGGTGTCTCACCGAGTTCTATAAGTCTCCCCAACTTGTGCACATGGAATGGTTTGTCGGCGTGAGTTAGATGGTCGGGCTAACGTCTTGCTGAATTCAAAATGTCTTAGCGACAGGTGCACTATGGGATCCCTTTGGTGTATGTTATGATTTGCGGTGGGAGGTTTTGGTGAGTTTCATTTGTCTCACTGACGATGCAAAAGATTTCTTCAAAGTGACTTTTGGTAAGACTATGATGGCTTCGGTGAAGGGTCATAACGAATGGGTCGGGTCTTGCTGACAGATAACAATGGATTTTGGTGAAGGTTCTATTTTCTCTTGGTGAACGGGTATATGCTCGGGGCGCTTCGGTAAAACATGGTGCATTCTATAAGAGGTCCCCCCGACATTGCTTTGTCTTGCCGATAATACACATGGGCACTCTGTCAGCAGGAAAATCTGAGGGTCTTGGTGAAGATGTATAACAAGGGATGCTTTGATATAGGTTGAGGCAATCGCCGTAAGGTTTCGGCGAGTGACCTTCAGTCTCACCGATGGTAAATAGGAGGATCTTTGTTGGCGTAAGAACTGCCATGTCTTGGTGAATGGAAAACAAATGGGGCCTTGCAGTATAACAAAGTGAAGTCTATGTGAGGTCTCACTGACGACTGAAGGTTACGGCGACAGGAAACAAAGTGTGATCTGTGTGATGTCTCCTCGATGTCGCAGGGTCTGGGCGAAATACAAGTGCAGGGGATGAAGCATTTGAATTGCCTTCGGCAGGACAATATTTTTTGTCTCGCTGATTGTTCACAGGTGAACAACAGAAATAAAAATTGTTGAGGCCAACATCTATTTGCTTGATGACCGTTGTAGGCTGACATTCTTTGAGCCCGAATATTTTTTTGGGCCGACATGTGATCTCAATATGATATTTTCTTCAAATGCTTGTGTATAAATAGGCACTTTGCAATTGTAAAAGAGGAGCTTTTTAGACCAGTTATCAGTTATTCGATACAGTAGGAATTTTCTGATGGATACAATACTATAGATTCATCAGATTAGAGACTATGATGTATGTTTTCAAATTGGAGGTATTTATGAAAGTCAATTGATGTTGCTGCACATTTTGATATCAGTTATCTGTTGAAATTAATCGAAGAATTGCTAAGTTGTCTCCAAGATGGATTCTTTCTGATTGTTTAAATTGATATGACAAGTTTTTATGCAATTTATTAGTGCACACTTGCTGCACTTGTGTGATTGATTAATTGGTTCTTTCAAGTAAAGACTAAATCCTTTTAGTTAATCACAGTAATCAGAGAGATTCAATTAGATTATTCAAGTAGAGCTTAGTAATCACATTCTTGCATGTTTATACAAGTTGTAAACAAAATGTATGCTAGATAATTTGTGTCTTCTCCAGAGTGTGTTGCTCATCTTGATCTCATTTGACTTCGCATACCCAACAAGGCACTGGTCTCTGCACTTCACCATTTGAACTTATTTAGTTTTCTTTACATCTGTTAATTGAACATTTATTTTAGGATTCAGATCATAATATTGTTACTATTTTCAAGTTGGATTTTAATTGTTCACTCCCATCTGCCATTGTGAACAAGTTGTTATAAGAAGATTGATTACAAGTTAAGTCTGCAATATTCTGAGAGGTAAACCCACCCAGGTTTTGCAGCACCTAAAGAGTAGAAGGTTGAGTTCTCTTGACCTTGTCTGTTACCCTAAAGCATATCAAGAGATTGGAAGCCTCTTGAGGCATTCAGCCTATGTTTTTGAGAGCTAACAAATTGGTGACTCTGCTGGGGATAAAAAAAAAGTATCAAACTTTTTCTCATTTTTTGATAAAATTGAGTAGCGACTCTGACAAAATTTTTGCAGCTATTCATCATGAATGGAAGAATATCTCAGTACATGGGAGGTCATATTGGAGCTCCTGCAGGTAGCAGTAAGTGGACACATAAAGATGACAAAACTGATAAGGGAAAAGGAATAAATGAGGACATGTGCATGACAAACAAAGGTAAAGCACCAGGAGCACATGGTGAAACATATAATTGCTATGATACATGGAAAGATAATTCAAGTGCAGAACCTTGTACCCCTGAAGAGCAAATAAATCCATTTTATAATCCTCAAGATCAATCTGAATTTGATGCCAACCTTGAAGCAAAAGTGCTCAGACATCGATAGGAATGTGAACAAAGAATTAAAGGTAGCCAAAATATGTTTGGTAGTCACGAACTTCCTGATGAAGTAAAAGCACAGTTGGAACTAAAAGAGAAGAGGATAAAGGAACTAGAGGCTAAATTGCAGAAAGCCAAAATTATTGATCAGACAGTTGGTGGCCCAAAGTATGTCCCACCTCACAAGCAGGGTGATCATGGCGCAGGGCCCTCCAATCAACAAAATGCTCCTCACAATCAGATAGGAAATCACTATAGGTAGCCAAATCAACCGCCTCATATTCCCACACAGTATACAAATGTGCATCCACCTCCTAGTCAGCATCACACCCCTCAGCATAATGCACAACACAATAATCCTATGCATCAATATCAATATCCACCTATCCCTCCCCCTCACCAATACGCAACAATGATCAGGCAGTTTGATTTGGCAGGGTTCCATCTATGCCCTTACCCTATGGATAGCAGCTGGAGAGGTTTGATTCCCAATTTTACAGGGAGCAATGTAGTCACCGTGAAGAACATCTAGGGAATTTCAATATGTCCATTCAAGACATAGGTATGCCACATGAAGATTTGCACATGAGGCTGTTTATGATGTCACTTATTGAAGATGCTAGGGATTGGTTTAACAACTTGCCAGTGTATTCAATTAATTCTCTCCAAGCATTTCAAGATAAATTCTTAGGGCAATATGGGAATCAAAATGCTCCAGATGCGGCTCTTCATGAATTGGTGAGGATTCAGAAAAATCAGAATGATTCAATTTATGATTTCAACCAAAAATTCAACAAGTTGCATACTAAAGTCCCTCCTGGATCAAGGTTGCTAGACTTTGTTGCATTGATTATTTATTTAAATGCATTTGATCCTAAGATAGGGTATGAGCTGAGAAGTAGATCCCCAAGAGATTTGGCTGAAGCACAAAATATTGCATTGACAATTGAAAATAACAGGAAAGCTGCTAGTGTAACTAATAAAAGAGACAACCCGAGGCTTCCTCAACAAAATAATTATCAGTACAGACAAGAGAATACATACATAAATGAGAACATAAATGAAAGGCCAAGCTTGCATGATATGCCTTACAATACAGACTTGAAAGATGGGAAACCTATAATAGCTAGGCCAAGAAAGAAAGAGACCCCTGATCCATTGAGAAAAAAGGGAACTTACATGGTGAGTAATAATTACTTCTGTGAAGTCTGTAATCAACCACATTCTCTAGACTATTGTGTTGTAGCTCAAAGGATGCAAGAAGAGGGAATGTTGATGGAGAATAATGAAAAAGATCACAAAATTTACTTGACTTCAGATACTTTTTACCATGCTGAGGAAGGATATTCATCTTTAGAGGATGAAGGCTATGAGTATGATATTTCTAATCAAAAGTATAATGTCCATATAGTTGAACAGCAAATCTTTTATGATTCTGATGAAGACTACACAGAGCCACATCTTGTTGAAACGCCTATTCAGTGCAATGTAAGGAGACTCACTAAAAATGAAATGGAGAAAATAACTGTTGCAGTAGTTGAGGATGCAAGGAGTAAATATTGGTTGAGAAATAGAAAAGTGAATGAGCTAGATGGAGTTCCTAGGGGAATTTTGGTAAAAGATCAGAAGGAAACACAGGAAACTCTAAAAAAGCCAAAGAACAATCAACATGATAAAATTGAAAGGAAGCCTATCCAAGAGAAAAAAGTTACAGAATTACGTAAGGAAATGCAAAAGTATGATCAGCCTAGTAAAAAAGAAAAAGAAGAAAGCAAAGGAGAAGTGCTAGAACTAGAGAAGACTGTTAAGACGAAAAGCTCCTCTTTTGACTTCACACAGGAATTATCTTAGGTAAAAATGTCTGTTCCAGTACTTGAATTGATGAAAATTAAGGAATACAGAGATAATGCTATTCAATTGATTACAAATGGGAATGAAAAACATATGAATTCTGAAGAAGTCAATAGGTAGGAAAAGATAAATAATTCAGAGGTCTATCTAGGTAATGTTTTAACAACCTCCCCACAAGTGGATCCTTTCTTCACCACATTACTTATAAAAAATAAGTTGCTGAGGAATTGTATGATAGATTCTGGTGCTGCTATAAATATTATGCCAGTAGGTGTTATGAAGCAGCTGGGCTTGTGTGTTGATACATGTGAAGGGAAGTGCTATGCAATGGATAACAGACCTGTACCTATGGTAGGCATTATGACAGGTGTTGAAGTCAAACTAGCTAATTATCCACAGGTGGCTTATAATATAGATATAACGGTGATTGATACTCCTCAGTTTGGGATGCTTCTGTCAAGATAGTGGATAGCAGTAGTTGGAGGAAATGTCCAGTTTGATTTATCTTATGCTACTATTCCAGTGAATGGACAGGATGTCAAATTGTATAGAGAACCAAGAATGCATCAGCTTGTTGACTGTGTACCTCAAGATCAGATTAATTGTTTTTGTGATGTTGATCTTGGAAGTTTTAAAATTGAACCAGCTCAACCAGAATTAACCAATAGTGATCCAATTGAAAAGCATGTGGCACAAAGCTACAATGAAGTATGGAAGATGTATTTTGATGGAGCATGCAACCAAGAAGGTAATTGTGCTGGGATTGTATTTGTCTCACCTAAAGGTATTACTTTTAAATATTCATTCTTGTTAGCATTTGAATGTACAAACAATGTGGCAGAGTATGAAGCTTTATTGACAGGCTTGAACATAGTTGTGAAACACAAGATTAAGTTGCTGGCTGTTTTGGGCGATTCTGAGTTGGTTGTTTCACAAATCAAATCAAAATATTCAGCAAAGCACAAAAGATTAAAACAATATAGGAATGTTGTATGGGATACAATTGAATTTTTTGATGCTTTCTCATTTAAGTGGATTGATAGGTCAAAGAATATAATGGCTGATTTTTTAGCAAATGTGGCACTGAAAAGAGATGACATCACATTGGTTGGAGTATCACAGATTGAGTTTAAGACAAGGGTGCCTGATAACATCTATAACTGGAAAGTTTTCAATGATGATACTGATCTTTTGAAATTCCTCAATTGTATAGATCAGTATGAGACCCAGGAAATTGACTTCAATGCTTTTGTTGAAGAAGTGGATGGGAAGCAAACAATGTTCAGAAAGGAAATATTGCAGCTCAAAACAAATAAATTGCCCAAGGGTATAGTGGCATTGGAGAGGATGTATGATGGAAATGATAGATCTATAATGAAACAAACGCCAGTCAGAAGAGAAGATATTGAAGAAGTCAACTTGGGGACTGAGATAACACCAAGAAAGGTATACATTGGAAAGAAGATCAACCCTGCAATTAGAAGAATGCTGATAGAGTTGCTGAGAAAATACAAGCATGTTTTTGTTTGGTCTTATGAGGATCTGAAAGTGTACAGGGAAGATTTGTTTCAACATGAAATACCATTGAATCCAGACACCAAGCCTTTTAGACAAAAGAAAAGACCCGTAAATCCAACGCTGGAACCTAAAATGCAAGAGGAATTGATAAAGCTCAGGGATGGAGGAATTATCAAACCAATCAGACATTCAACGTGGGTTTGAAATCTGGTTCCTATGAGAAAGAAGAATGGTGATATTAGATTATGTGTGGAATTCAGGAATTTAAATATGGCATCTCTCAAAGATAATTATCCTTTACCCAATATGGAGGCTATATTGCATAAGGTGACAGGGTGTGAATTGCTATCCATGATGGATGGGGTTTTTGGATACAATTAGGTTAAAGTCAAGGAATCTAAGCAATACAAGACAACATTCACAACTCCTTGGGGAACATATGTATACATAAGAATTCCATTTGGTCTCACTAATGCTGGAGCCACTTTTCAACGGGCTATGGATGTAAGATTTTCTGATTTAATTAATGCTATCATGGTGGTGTATCAAGATGACCTGATTGCTTATTCAAAAAGGGTTGAAGATCATGTGCAACATCTAGAAAAGGTATTTATTAAAGCTCTTGAATACGGTATTAGTTTAAATACAAAGAAGTGTCATTTTGCAGTCATAGAAGGTAAGCTCTTGGGGCATATTGTTTCAAAAGAGGGAATTAGAATAGATATTGAAAGGGTTGAAGCTATTGATAAAATTCCTATTCCCAAAACTGTCAAGGCAATATAGTCATTCTTTGGACAAATTAATTTTGTTAGGATATTTGTTTCTAATTTTGCTGAAATCATTAAGCCCAGATAAAAAATGTTGAGGAAAGGAAAAAAATGGACTGGACAGCTGAGGCTTTAGATGCTTTTATTTCTATCAAAAATGCTATCAAAGAGGCTCCTATTATTAAATCTCCAGACTTTGCAAATCCCTTTCAGATATTTTCATTTGCTTCAATGCACACTATTGCTGCTGTTATGTTACAAAAGAATGATGATGGTTATGAATAGCCTGTCTTTCTTTAGTAAGTCTTTACAAGGGCCTGAGCTGAAGTATGATATAATGGAAAAACAAGTGTTTGCATTGGTAAAGGCCACAAGGGCATTCATACCATATCTTGTTGGAGCAAAGGTGATTGCATATGTCCCTCATGTTGTTGTCAAGGATATTTTGACACAATCTGAAGTTACAGGGAGAAGATGCAGATGGATCAATAGGATTCAAGAATTTGACATAGAAATATAGATTACTAAGCTGGTAAGAGGCCAAGGCTTGGCTAGGCTGATGACAGAAACTAATATTGATGAAAATCAGATCTACAATGTTGAGGAAGGGGCTGCAATTACAAGCATTGAGCACACTCCTTGGTATACTGATGTTATGCACTATCTTAAATACATGAAGTGCCTAGATGGATTGAGTGACAACCAGAGGAGAACTTTCAAGTTGCAGGCATCCAAATATGTTTTTATGGATGGTGATCTATTTTAGAAAAACAGAGATGGCATATTATTGTTATGCCTGGATGAGTCACAGACCAAGCATGTTTTGAAGGAAATGCATGAAGGAGTTTGTGGAGGTCATTATTCAGCAAAGAAAACTGCACACAAAATTCTTAAGGTTGGGTATTATTGGCCAAAGGTCTTTAATGATTCTTTTACACATGTGAGAAAATGTGAAGCTTGCCAAATTTTTTTTGGAAAATTGATGTATCAGGGTGCTTTGCCACTTTGACCTTTGTAGGCTGATGCCCCTTTTCATCAATGGGGAATTGATTTCATTGGAGAGATACAAGAGAAGTCAAGTGGAGGACATAGATGGATACTAGTTGCCACTGATTATTTTACAAAGTGGGTGGAGGAAATCCCAACCAAGTAGGCTACAAGTAAAGTTGTAACAAATTTTCTGATGGACAACATTATCACCAGATTTGGTACACCATTGAGGATAATCACAGACAATGGGATGTGCTTCAGATCAGATGAATTCAAAGGTTTTTGTGATAAGTATTGAATTACTATTTCTTATGCAACTCCTTATCATCCACAAGCCAATGGTCAAGTAGAGTCCAACAATAAGAGTCTCTTGAAGATTATAAAGAGGATGCTGGAACAGAATAAGAAGGCTTGGGATTCAAAGTTAAAAGTAGCTGTGTGGGCTGATAGGGTCATTGTGAAAAAGGAAATTGGAAAGTCTCCATTTGAATTAGTGTATGGAGCACAAGCCAGGATGCCTCTGCAGAATTTGTTGCCAGTCTACAAGTTTGTCTTACTAGAAGATGTGGAAGTTCTTGAGCCCATGGAAGACAAAATGGAGCAACTTGTTGAACTGGATGAAGTAAGGAGAGAGGCCCAAAGTCAAAACATAAATTTACAGGCACAGATGAAGTATCTATTTGACAAGAAGGCAAAGAATAGAAAATTTGAAGAAAATGATTTGGTGTTGATGTGGAATGCAAGGTGTCAGGAGAAAGGCAAGCATGGTAAATTTGAAGCTCTTTGGCTGGGGCCTTTTGTTGTTGTTGGAAAGAAGGGTGAAGACTCATATTATCTATAGAACATGGTTGGTGAAGATTAGGAATTTCCTGTTCATGGGAAATTCTTGAAGCTTTTCTTCTCTTGAACAGCACAGAGGATTAAGGGTTGCCAGTGCATGGACAACTCTTGTGTATCCTCTTTAAAATTCTTTTCCATGCACAATAGTTTAGGGTTTTGAATTTATCTCCACTCTTCATTCATTTCCATTGCCATTCAATTCCATTGCTGCTCATTGGTTCTTCATTTTGTGTCTGATATGCTCACCCAAGATTCTGGATCCTTGCAATGATTTGACTATCATTCATCCCCAGATGGAGCCACTATTGGAACTATAAAAATCTAGTGTTTTTACATGAGTTTTCATTCATAAATTTCTTGATTTGATCCTACAGTATGCATATTTCATCTATTTTTCCCCTTTTTCCCCTTTGAGTTCATCCATGTCTGCATTTGCCTCATTTTGGTCCTTGTCGGTGTAGGTTCATTCTTGTCTCTCCGATCAATTCTGCATTTTTCTGCTTGCATGAGTTTGTATTGCCTATCAACAAGACTCATTTAATGTCACAACGATTGAAGTTTGTATGCAGATGGCATTTGGCAGGACTTCTGTATTGTCACAGCGACTGGTTTTCTCCTTTAGGCTATCAGCGAGACATTTTTGTGGTTGTGGCGATAGTGGGATCTTCTATCGGCATATGTTGTAGCTATCGGGGTGGTGTCTCACCGAGTTCTGTATGTCTCTGACTTGTGTGCATGGAACGGTTTTCCGGTGTGAGTTAGATGGTTGGGCTAACGTCTTGCCGAATTCAAAATGTCTCACCGATGGGTGCACTTTGGGATCCCTTTGGCATATGTTATGATCTGCGGTGGGAGGTCTTGGCGAGTTTCATTTGTCTCACCGACGATGCAAAAGCTTTCTTCAAAATGAATTTCGGTAAGACTAAGATGGCTTCGGCGAAGGGTCATAATGAATGGGTCAGGTCTTGCCAACAGGTAATGATGGCTTTCGGCGAAGGTTTTATTTTCTCTTGGCAAGCGGGTATATGCTCAGGGCACTTCGGTAAAACAAGGTGCATTCTATAAGAGTTCCCCCTGACATTGCTTTGTCTTGCCGATAATACACATGGGAACTTTTTCGGTAGGAAAATCTGAGGGTCTTGGTGAAGATGTTTAACAAGGGATGCTTTGGTATAGGTTGGGGTGATCACCGTAAGGTCTCGGCGAGTGACCTTCGGTCTTGTCGATGGTAAACAGGAGGATCTTTGTCGGCATAAGAACTGCCATGTCTTGGTGAATGGAAAACAAATGGGGCCTTGCAGTATAACAAAGTGAAGTCTATGTGAGGTCTCACTGATGACTAAAGGTTACGACGACAGGAAACAAAGTGTGATATGCGTGATGTCTCCTCGATGTCGCAGGGTTTGGGCAAAATACAAGTGCAGGGGATGAAGCATTTGAATTGCCTTCGGTAGGACGATATGTTTTGTCTCACTGATTGTTCATAGGTGAACAACATAAATAAAAATTGCTAAGGCCGACATGTATTTGCTTGATAACTATTGCAGGCCGACATTCTTTGAGCCCGAATTTTGTGTTGGGCCGACATGTGATCTCAATATGATATTTTCTTCAAATGCTTGTATATAAATAGGCATTTTGCAATTGTAAAAGAGGAGTTTTTTAGACCAGTTATCAGTTATTCGATATAATAGGCATTTTCTGATGGATACAGTACTATAGATTTATCAAATCAGAGACTATGATGTATGTTTTCAAATTGGAGGTATTTATGAAAGTTAATTGATGTTGCTGCACATATCTGATATCAGTTATCTGTTGAAATTAATTGAAGAATTGCTAAGTTGTCTCCAAGATGGATTCTTTCTGATTGTTTAAATTGATATGACAAGTTTGTATGCAATTTATCAGTGCACACTTGCTGCACTTGTGTGATCGATTAATTGGTTCTTTCAAGAAAAGACTAAATCCTTTTAGTTAATCACAGTAATCAGAGAGATTCAATTGGATTATTCAAGTAGAGCTTAGTAATCACATTCTTGCATGTTTATACAAGTTGTAAACAAAATGTATGCCAAATAGTTTGTGTTTTCTCCAGAGTGTGTTGCTCATCTTGATCTCATTTGACTCCGTATACCCAACAAGGCACTGGTCTCTGCGCTTTACCATTTGAACTTATTCAGTTTTCTTTACATCTGTTAATTGAACATTTATTTTAGGATTCAGATCAAAATATTGTTACTGTTTTCAAGTTAGATTTTAATTGTTCACTCCCATTTGCCATTGTGAACAAGTTGTTATAAGAAGATTGACTACAAGTTAAGTCTGCGTTATTTAGAGAGGTACACCCACCCAGGTTTTGCAGCACCTAAAGAGTAGAAGGTTGAGTTCTCTTGACCTTGTCTATTACCCTAAAGCGTATCAGGAGATTAGCAGCCTCTTGAGGCATTCAGCCTGCATTTTTGAGAGCTAACAGGTACTAAGTATCTGGTTAGGAGTACCTTTAGGTTGTAGACTAACTAGTTACGAGACAATTGGTTTGCTCATAAATCTCCTCTTTGAGTGAGTGTTGTTGTTAGATTGTATGTGCGATGTCTTAGATGTGGATGTATGATTGGAAAATACCACTTCTTCTTCTTCCATCCATGAGAAGAGTGCGTGGTTGGGAGTGATGTACACTTATTTCTCTAGTGACATCCCTTGCATTTGCGCGGTGAGCACCGCATTGTCCATTTGCAAAGAGGTATACACATAGCTTCCAGGGTTTGAAATTGTGGCTTAGCTGCGCTACTTTGCCACCTTTTATTATAGGCTTCTACGTGGGAAATTTTGGGGCATATGTGAATCGTTGCAAGGGAAGCACCAAGGATTGGTGTCATCGGCTAGCTTGTTTTGTCCAATGGCCAACTCTCTACTTGAGCTTAAGTTAGAGCCTTGTAGCGGAGTGGGTATCGGTACTATTTGATTTGTTTTTTGTGCCTACAAATTTGTGCGAGCGCCTCCTTGGAACTGGTTTTTTTGGTAAGAGGATCTTCTGCCTTGATATTTTTGATAGGAAGGCTTCAGAGGTTTAGCCTGGTTGTGCTTGATAATGGTTATCTCGTTGACAATAGTCCACAAAATTTCTTTGAATTCACTCATCTCCTCTTTTGAAGAGCCAGATGTAGAGGCAACATTTTGTGGCATGCTTTGATATGTGTATATGGATTAGAGAGGATCTGGTGCACTAGTAGAAGGAATCTCCTGAGTAGGAACTGATATTTCAAGAAATATAGAAATGATGGGACGAGAAGGAAATTTCCCAACGTCTATCAAATTGTTCTCTGCTTTAACAAAGATGCTATATGCACCTGATACTATGGCTCCATCGAGAGATTGGATCATCATTGAGATGTTAGGATTGATGGAATTCAGGTAGAAAATGAATGTCAGATCTGGCGGTAGGTAGATATCAACTTGAATCCTTTTCCAACTTGTATGAAATTGAGCATTGAAGTCAGCCATGGCTTCATGCGGGGCCCACTTTATGATAGACAACTAATAATATAACGATGATTGATCTCCTTCATTTGAAAATCTTTGATAGAAAGGCTCCCCGAGTTCATCCCAGGTACTAATAGTATTTTCTTGTAATGTGTGGTACCAATCCAATGCCTTGCCCCTTAAAGAGGTGAAAAGCAACCTTATCACCATATTTTGGGCTATAATCCCATGTACTAGGTATACATCTACAACATCTTGCAAATGTTTGAACAGTGTTCTTGAGCCATCTTCAGTGAATTTAGGTATAGCCTTGAGGGAAGACATCAGGATAGAAACCCAAATGATAGGTGCTATTGGTGCAACAAGAGGGCTTCTGGTGTCCCATGCCACAAAATTTCTATTAGCGGTAGGCAACATGGCTAGTGGAAAGGGAGGAGGAAGCAAAACATTCACTAATTGGGTTGCAGTTGTACTGTCCCTAATGGTGGTACTAATAAACCAGGATTATTTGCTGTTTGGGACCTAGTAATAGGTCAATGACTCATACACCCCTTTGAAAATTTGATTCATTAAGTTCAGTCTCACCGGGCATGCTAGGAAAAAGAAAGACTATTGATGCCAAAAATTGGCAAGGTAACAATGCTTTGTGGGAAACTTAGTTTATGGGGGACCTATTGTGCTAAACTGAGTGACCTCCAAATTTTTAAAGAAGCCAACTTCTTCTGTGAATGGGGTTTTGGAATGGGAAAAAAAAGCAAATATAAAATAAAGAATCTAACTAAGGTGATACACTAGAATTTAGATAAAAGGCACGATACACCTATCTTTTGGATATGATCTAAGGGCCTGCTTAGCAATTTACCATGTCCTAGAATAACAAAAATTAAGGATTGTAGCATGAACAACTCATTCAATGACATAAAATAATAATCATGCCCATTTACTAAAAATAAGAGTCGAAAGACATGATCTAAACCAACAAACTTGCATTCAAATTATAGAAGTACAAAAAATAAACCATTCAAACAAAAATGGAACAACATAAAGTTTATCAATACCATAAGAAATAGAGAGGCCAAACAATGGCACAGTCTGTGATTTCTTACAATAATCTAAACAATACAAAGGGTTGGTCTCTCCAAAAATCCTGTGATTCTAAAAACTAGTGAAATAGCATATGATCTCCAAACTTGTAACCTAAAAGATTGGAACCTTCGAAACTATGGAACCCTTTCTATGAAGCAATGAGTAGTATTTATAGCAAGCCTTCCACTGCTTGGAAAAAAACAATTGAAAAGATTCAAAATCTAAGCAATGATGTTGAGGCAATGATTTCCCTCGACCGTTGTAACAGAAAATATTCGAGACACAACATTTGGTATACCTCCATTGAAGTGCATCCCCTACAAATGATGGTAGTGGTCCAACAAAGTCTCATGTAGAAAAGTTTTACCCTTTAGGATAGGTGGTTAGAAAATATGGTAGAATCCCGTAGCTCATAGTCCACTTCAACCCCTGTGTTGAAGAAGTGTACGCTAAAAAGATGTGTGGCAGCATTTCGCTACTTGCGGTCGATATTTCCTTCCTTCGCTGAAAGCTTGCACAGAGAGGACACGTAGCAAAAATGTTTATTGTAGACACTACTTGTGAGGCCCACCAAATCCTTATGCAAATGGGAGCTATGTGGGATGCGAGCGGGGGTTGATGAGGAAGCGATAAAAATAACCCATAGTGACGACATGTGGGAGAATTTTGGGGGCCAATAGAAGAGAAAGGAGAAAATTCCTTCAAAGTGTGATGAGCAGACATGTAGCCGAAGTTGCGGTGACAACCAAAAGGGGGTCGATGAAATTTGTTGAAGGAATGGGCAAGTACTTAGCCAAAAATCAAACCCGAAGGGAGCATGGTGAATTTTGAATTCATAGTGACAAAGGGATTTGGTGGATACAATGCTAGAAAATCACAAACACAAGGGATACCCTAGCATAACACAAGACATCGAAGGATCTTGGTGGATAATACATGAGAAAGCCAAGAAGAAATAGTATATAAAAATCCAAGAGTTTCCCCTATTTCCACCAATAAAAGCACACCATGATATGATGGATCGTGGTGACTTTGATTAGGTAGGGTAGGAAGCTTAAAAGATAAAAAAATGAAAAAATACCAAGAAAAAAATAAATCTCAAATATCCTTTTCCATGAGGATGAAGGTTGGATTGATGTGAGGAATGATGTATCTTGTGAAGACTAAATAAGGATGGGTTAGATTCTAGGATCAATAAGACAAGGGATAACCAAGACTTATTGAGACCACAAGGGGCTACTAAATCGTGTTATGAGAACTAGCTTGATGGGGACTCTTGGCGACACAACAAACACACGAATGAGACCTAGTGACAAGTATGTACAAGACTGAACCTAGATGATGATATAAGACCAAAATTATGTATACAACATGTGATATATATAGGATGAATAAGATTTACAAGAGGATATGGATTGTGTGAAGATAAAAAAATGGGATAGTTATCCAAATCATCAAAATATGAATTAGGAGGAAAATGCTATGGATAGATGAGTGATGAAAAGTGATAGGAAATTAGAAAGATGTGGGAAAGAGGTAAGAGTGATGATAATGGGATATATGGCATTGGATTGCATGGGGTAGCCTATAGCTAGACACCAATGACAAGGGATTATGGGATGGAAGGAGGATAGTTATTGTAGTGTTGAAAAATGTACTCCTTTACATTTTCACACTATGTTTACATCTCTTTTATTAATTGGACTTAATTGAGCTTCTAATTTCCTAAATTATGCATTCCTAAGCCTTATTATTCTTGTTTTCTGAAAGGGAAACTGACATTAAGCAAATGATAACATTGTTCTAAACACCTTGGAAATTGTGTGTCCTAGATTTAGGTCCCAGGACCCATTTGCCCAAGGGAGAATGGGTCCTCCTTATGTCCTAGGTCCCAAATTTTAATATGCTTTTTGTAGCATTTAATAATTCAAATTCAAGTTTCAAATTTCAGCTCGTGGAATCTAATTTTCAGGAAATTAGATAAACACTTATAAATACATAGTTATTTTATCAATTCAAACCTAGAAGCAAGAACATGCATAAGCAAGAGATCATATGAGAAAATATTATTTTCAAGAGCATTGAAGATTAGATTTACCAAGCATCTACATCAACATTCAAGATCATATCATCATGTCAAGGTTCATATGTGTTCATATTATGTTTTGGAGCAAACATTGTGATGTAGGTTTCAAGCATTCAAGCAAGCATTAAAGCATCAAATCAAGCAATCATTCAAGCCAATTCAAGGAAGATCCAATCCTTAGAGAGATGTGTTAGACTTCATTCCTCTAAGGGAAGCCATTAAGGGTTTGGTGAGTTGTGACATAACATTGTTCATTCATCAAAATTCCTTTCCATTTATCATTATTTTATCATCAAGGTTTAATTACCAAACCAAGGTTTGACCAAGGAAAAACCCTATTCACTCAAAACAAATATTTTTCCATCTCTTTGTATGTGAAGATTTACAGGTGAAGGACTGAAATTTGATCAAATAAGAAATTTTGCAAAGTTGTCATCAAACGAAAACTCACATACAAAAATTATTTTCAACTTTCTGGTGGAATCTAAAGAAATCGGGAGATAAGATCTAGGATCAAAGGACTATGGAATTAGATTTTGGACCCTTACAGAGACCCATTTACCTTAGGGTGAATCTATCCTTGCAGGACACTTAGAACCCACTTTTGGAGCCTGGTACATATCAATATTCCCTTCTTAGATCTTCTTGAATGTAAAGCTCGAAAAAATCACATACTAAGAGTAGTACTCTAAAAGCACAACATATTCCTAATAAGGAAAGTGATATAAATAAATTAAATAAAATATATTAAGAAATGCTCTAAGACAAGTTACAATAGTGAATTACAATCACCATACACCAATAGGGTGTTACATTACATCAAATCCAATGTTAAAAGTATAATATTTTCATCAATAATTACATCCATGAAGATAAGTTTACATTTATAGATTGGCTAAGCAAGCCATACAAGAAGTATATCCATATAATAAAATAATCTCTGTACTCAACTGTCATGACTCTGTTATTCTTCCGCAAGCCAAGGCCAAGAGTGAGGTTAAGGTGCCTTTTTCACACAACCACGAAGTACTGAACTTCCCTGGGTTTCTTCCTAACATGAAGAAAGCATCGACCCTCCATGAGGAGCCTAGCAACCTAGAGTAGTATAAGCAGGAGGGAATCTCTTGATGTGTACCTGATGCCTATACGTAATTCCTAAACTAGAATAACATAATACTTGCATACAAGACATGGTAAAAACATATGTAATATAAATTCTAGGCTTTTCAAACCATCTATTTCACTGGTACAGTAGCTTGGCCCAGTAATAAAAAATTAAATGGTAATTTATAAATGGTAAATTACCGTTGCCAGGAGCCCACATTCGACATCCTACCCCGAAAGTAATCTCATAGAAAGAATAAATAATGCATAACATCTCACAAGTTTGTATAAGATTCAAGAAATCACTAATTCAAGTGTTCTTTCAAAAACGCATTATAACTCAAAGCTTGCTATTTGGTTTGCATATGATAATAATCCATAAGAAGATAATTTTTATATCTAGTTTTGCATTTAACAAATAACTCAATTTAATCAATCTACTAACATTTCAATGGATAATGGAAATTATATGTATATGTATATCTTTCTGTTTACTCACGAAGTTTCCAATAATCCATTTCCAATTTTAATGGTTTAATTTAAAAATTACAGATTTATATATATACAAAGGAGTACTTTCCAATTAGAAATATATTCATTTTAGAAAATAAATCTTGCCCATTCACGTATATGCATATATAAATATTCAGAAATTTAGTATTTTAAAAACAGAATTAATTATAAACTAAGAAATATATCATTTAAAAAGGACATTAGTATATATTGCAAATATAGAAGTCCCAAAAATACACACACACACACATATTTATAGATATGATTGCAGTTCAGCTTCTAAGAGAAATTGCAGTCTAGCTTCTAAGAGAAATTGCAGTCAAAGACAATTTCTAGTGAAAATTCATTCCATCATTTTTTTGAGTTATGCAAGGTTTAACACAAAATCTGCAAAGTATAGACAATGTATAGTAGAAATTCCACATAGTGTGGATAAAGGAAAGCGTTGCCTATGGGGGTAGCGCCCTCTCCACAAGCCATGACCTGTGGAGGGGCGACTGCCTCCACAACCAACCTTCCCTAGTGGCAGCATGGCTGCTAAAAAAATAGCTTTACTCTGTATTATTTTAAGAAACCTTCATATAGAGGTAAAAAATACAATGATTCTCCATTTGGGGTAATTTCATTCCAAAATATGATCAATAATATTTATCCATTCAGAAATATATATATATATATATACATACACAATGGTATTATATATATATATATATTAAACGCTACAGTATTATATATATTAAACACTACAATTTATTAATTCATTAAAAATAAAATTTGTATTTCTATACAGGATATAATTTGCAGCAATAAGATAATATGATATGTACACACACATATATATATATATATATGTATGTATGTATGTATGTATTATACAATGAACAAGAAAATACAAACTACTACAACCATGATGTTGAATATCATACAAAAAATAAAACATTTAAACACCAACCACATGATTACAATTTGTACAATCAATTGGGTATCAATAGAGGAATTAAATCTTTCACACAAACAATCATTTATTCACACATTCTGAAATTAAATACATTGGGAAAATGAATTGAAAACTTGGTAAACGCTTTCTGATTTTGCTCACTCTTCTTGTTCTTCTCTCTTTTCCACCGTTCTTGTTCTACCTTGATCAAATCCCTACTCTACTGTGCCTATTTCAGTTGTTTTTGCAGAATGGAAGATAGAGAAAAATGAATCTAGTCTTCCGAATGAATCTTCTGGTTGCCAGAATAAGAGTTTTTATTATCTTTTTATTATTTTCTCTCTCTTTTCCCCATCTTTGTTTTGCTTTTTTTTTTTGTTTTGTTATTCTAAATTTAAATTATTTTCTTCAATTTTTCTACTTTTCTAATGTTTTCTATCTCACTAATTTGTATTTGAAAATATTTATTTCTTTTCCAAGATTTATTTCAAGTTTATCTTATAAAACTAATTTTTAAAAGAAAACATGATTTATTTTCCATGCAACACAATTATCCTCAAAATAATAAATAAATATCATTTAATCTTCAAATGAAATCAATAATTAAAATAAAATAAAACCAATTATTTTATTTTCTAAGTGCATTTAATTTTAACATCAATTAAATTAAATAACCACTATAAAGTAAGAACAATATAAAATAATTAACTAAATAAAATTCTAAATGCAACTATATGTTTACTAAGTATTGTGTGTGCGAAAGAGGCCATTCCATCTTAACCCTGCCAGGTAGCTAGCCTCCTCTACCTTAACCACACCCTTGGTCTTCGACAACCTATAACTTATGAAAACTCAGGCACCCATTAATAGATTAGTGTCCAAGAAAATATAAATCAAAGCAATAAAATTTATCATTCCAAGATAACACTTTCTATATTACATCACTTAGAAATAAAATAATATTCATTGCATTTCATATTTTCTAAAATAATATAAACATTCACTTATTTCATCTTTCAAATAACATAACATAACATTTACTCTACCACACACAATTATTCATAGATCAGTTCCACATAAAATAAATGCAAGCAACATCAAGTCTGAGACGTGACATTCTTCCCCACTTGGAAGAGACATTGTCTTGATGTCTTATTAAAAAACATCTACATAAAAAGTCTTATACATCAAATATATATAATTAAAGTCATATTATGAAGAAATAAAAGTATGCTAAAATATCATATGTGGAAATGGTCTATCAATATCCTCTACATTTCCCAGGTGATACTTTCAACCGAATATTGGTCCCATTAGACCTTATACTTCACACAACAATCACTTGCATCTAACAATGAATCAAATAATTTCAATCTAAGACCTTATACTTCACACAACCGAATATTGGTCTTCCTTTTCCTTTTTGGCCTTGAGATAACATTCATTCCCAATGATTGACTTCTTGGAAATCATTCTAAGATGTGCCATCCTGGCACAAGAATTCCAACATTAGATTCTCCAAATATTGGATGGGAAAAGAACATGGCAAGCACATAGGTTCCAAAGATGAACCTTAGGCTCTGATACCAAATGTAAAGCTTGAAAACCACACATACTAAGAATATTACTCTAAAAGTAAGTCATATTCCTAATAAGGAAAGCGATATAAATAAATTAAATACAATATATTAAGAAATGCTCTAAGGAAAGTTACAATAGTGAATTCCAATCACCATACACCAATAGGGTGTTACATACATTAGATCCAATGTTACAAGTATAATTTTTTCATCAATAATTACATCCATGAAGATAAGTTTACATTTACAGATTGGCTAAGCATGCCATATAAGAATAATACAAGAAGTATATCCATATAATAAAATAATCTTTGTCCTCAAACATCATGACTCTTTTGGTCTTTCACAAGCCAAGGCCAAGAGTGAGGTTAAGGTTCCTTTTCTGCCCAACCACGAAGTACTGAACTTCCTAACACGAAGAAAGCATCGACCCTACATGAGGAGCCTAGCAAGCTAGAGCGGTATAAGCAGGACAAAATCTCTCGATGCGTGCCTAATTCCTATATGCAATTCCTAAACTAGAATAACATAATACTCACATACAAGATGTAGAAAAGACATAATTTAGATTCTATACTTTTCAAACCATCTATTTCATTGGTACAATAGCTTGGCCAAGCAATAACAAATTAAATGGTAATTTAGAAAAGGTAAATTACAGTCTCCAGGAGCCCACATTCAACATCCTGTCCTGGAAGTAATCTCATAGAAAGAATAAATAATACATAGCATCTCACAAGTTTGTATAATATTCAAGCAATCATTAATTCAATCGTTCTTTTATAAACACATTATAACTCCAAGTTTGCTATTTGGTTTGCATATGATAATAATCCATAAGAAGATGAATTTTATAACTGGTTTTGTATTTAACAAATAACTCAATTTAATCAATCTACTAACATTCCAATGGATAAGGGCAATTATATGTATATGTGTATCTTTCTATTTGCTTACAAAGTTTCCAATAATCCATTTCCAATTTTAATGGTTTAATCTAAAAATTTCAGATTTATATATATACAAAGGAGTACTTTCCAATTAGAAATATATTCATTTTAGAAAATAAATCTTTCCCATTCACATATATGCATATGTATACATATATATATATATATATATATATATATACATATTCAGAAATTTAACATTTTAAAAACAAAAGTAACTATAAACTCAAAAATATATCATTTAAAAAAAACAACAATATTTATTGCAAATACAAAAATCCCAAAAACACACACACACACACACATATATATGATCACAGTTCAGCTTCTCAGAGAAATCACAGTCAAAGACAATTCCTAGTGAAAATTTATTCCATCAATTTTCTAAGTTATGCAAGGTTTAACGCAAAATTTGCAAAGTATAGGCAATGTATAGTAGAAATTCCACATAGTGTGGATAAAGGAAAGCATTGCCTGTTGGGACAACGCCCTCTCCACAAGTCGCAACTTGTGGAAAGGCAGCTTCCTCCATAGCCAACCTTCCTTAGTGACAACATGACTACTAAAAAAATAGCCTTACTCTATATTCTTTTAAGAAACCTCCATATAGAGGTAAAAAAAACAACAATTCTCCATTTGGGGTAATTTCATTCCAAAATATGATAATATTTATCCTTTAAAAAATATATATATACATACACAATGGTATTATATATATATATATATTAAACGCTATATTATATATATATATATATATATATAAGATAATATTATTTGCAATACTGGTAAAATAACAATTTATTAATTCATTAGAAATAAAATTTGTCACACACACATATATATTTGTATATGTATATATTATACAATGAACAAGAAAATGCAAACTAGTACAACCATGATGTTGAATATCATATAGAAAATAAAACATTTAAACACCAAACAAACGATTACAATTTGTACAATCAATTGGGTATCAATAGAGGAATTCAATCTTTCACACAAACAATCATTCATTCACACATTCTAGAATTAAATACATTGGGAAAATGAATTAAAAACTTGGTAAATGCTTTTTGTTTTGGCTCACTCTTCTTGTTCTCCTCTCTTTTCCACCGTTCTTGTTCTACCTTGCTCAAATCCCTACTCTTTTGTGCCTATTTCAATTATTGTTTTTGTACAATGAAAGATAGAGAAAAATGAATCTAGTCTTCAGAATGAATCTTCTGGTTGCCAGAATAAGAGTTTTTATTATCTTTTTATTATTTTCTCTCTTTTTCCCATCTTTGTTTTGCTTTGTTTTTTTGTTTTCTTTTTCTAAATTTAACTTCTTTTCTTCAAATTTTCTACTTTTCTAATGTCTTATATCTCACTAATTTGTTTTCGAAAATCTTTCTTTCTTTTCCAAGATTTATATCAAGTTTATCTAATAAAACTAATTTTTAAAAGAAAACATGATTTATTTGCCATGCAACATAATTATCCTCAAAATAATAAATAAATATCATTTAATCTTCAAATGAAATAAATAATTAAAATAAAATAAAACTAATTCTTTTATTTTCTAAGTGCATTTAATTTTACCATCAATTAAATTAAATAACCACTATAAAGTAAGAACAATATAAAATAATTAACTAAATAAAATTCTAAATGCAACTATATGTTTACTAAGTGTTGTGTGTGCGAGAGAGACCATTCCATCTTAACCCTGCCAGGTAGCTAGCCTCCTCTACCTTAACCACACCCTTGATCTTCGACAACTTGCAACTTATGAAAAATTAAGCACCCATTATTAGATTAGTGTCCAAGAAAATATAAATCAAAGCAATATAATTTATCATTCCAAGATAACACTTTCTATATTACATCACTTAGAAATAAAATAAATATTCAATCATTTCATCTTTCAAATAACATAACATAACATTTACTCTACCACACACAATTATTCATATATCAATTCCACATAAAATAAGTGCAAGTAGCATCAAGTCTAAGACATGACATTGAAAGTTTCTATTTTTGTTTGTGCTATCCTTAATCTTTGCATTTCAAGTTTTGCATCATATAATTGAGTTTATTAAGTATTTTATTTTTATCTCCCCAAAAGTCCATTTCAATCATTTATGTCATTAGAAAAACAATAGATCCCCATCCCCATAGAGTTGACTCACCTCAAGGTTGAAATTCAATTCTATCCTTGGGAGATCTCTTTTTCTAATGAAACTAGGAAAAGTGAGGGTGTCCTAGGTGAACCCCTTTCACCTTTCACCCTTTATCCATAGACACCATCATTTTTTTGATGTTTCATTTTAGTGAACTCGATGTGAAGATTTCATAGCACGATACCAATTGCTCTACTCACAAATCAACATTAATATTCTTGATGCTAATCTTCAAACAATGTTCATTGAAAATTTGTAAACCGATATTCATGATAAACTTGGGATGATGACATTCCCTTCCTTCACTCATTTGTGCATGACTCTCTGTGACTATCATAATTCAATTATTCATCATGAAATGAAAACTTCCTCCAACCATCCTAAAATATCCGAATCCATGCCTCATAATAATTTCAAACCATTCAAGAAACAAAATAAGGGCTTTATACAAATAAGTCTGCCTCAAACAAATCAACATGTTGAGTCTCAAGTGGATTCTATAAAAACAACAAATCCATATCAATTTAGAGACAAGAATAGACAATTTATCCCATTACCTGATACCCTTCATTCCATCATGTTACAACTCTTGGGTAAGAATTTAATTACCTTATCTCTTGTTAGAATCCTTGACCCTACTAAGCCTTTACCCCCGAACTATAATCCAAATGCCTTTTTCCATTATTACCAACAAAATGGACATAATATAGAATGACATATGTGTCTTAAAAATATTATGCAAGACCTCGTTGATTCTAATCACATCCAGATTGGTGGTGTAAATGATAAAGGAAATAAATTCTTTTCCCCACCCAACCGAAATTTGAAAATCTTTACCAATCTAATGCCAAAACATAACATCTCATTTGTTAAAGCTGGTGACACCAAGAATGATGTGATGAATATTGACAATATACATGACACAAATACTAATAACAACCCTTTGATGTATTGTCATTAACGTTGACAATGTTTGTTGACAGTTTTGACTGATCCGCTAAAATAGTTTTTGTGTCATCTTGATCTGGTAATTTGGTCTGATTTGCTCATGTTTTAAGATCGGATTATGCAGTTACAGAATGTTGTTCAAGACTACTAAATACATCTATGTTTAATATTTCAACAAATTTGGTTAATATGGCTGAAATTTATATATGATAGAAGTTCGAAAAACTATATTCTGGCTTACACAGTACAAGCTAATAAGAGTTATTTGGTCCACATTCCTTTGGTGTTTAGTTTCAGACTCTACAATTTTGGGAGAAAATTTACAGGTGTCAACACTACACCTATTCCAAATGGAAATTGCTTATATGTTTATATGGATGATCAATGTTGGATGGATTGGCTTATTTTGTGTTTAAAATCTAATCCCTTGCCGACCTAATATTTAAAAGTGTGCTATGAAGATGTTAAGGGGATTTATTTTATATTAGTGCTGACCTTAGTTCAAGTTTTGCATGTTTTTTTTTTTAGCGCGAAGAAGTTTTGTTCTCATGTATGAATCCAACTAAGTGATTTTGAATTGAAATGGGGCTACATATAATTAGGCCGACCTAATTGATGCATGCGAATGTAATAGGGTATATATGTGGAACAATATTGAGTTGCAAAAGTGTGATAGTGTGTAAGAGAGTAGAAAAAGTGTGCAATTGTGAAATCTGATATTGTGCAAACCTGCAAATTTATATATGTGAAATTAGAATAAAGGAAGAATTGCTATGTATGTTGAGTGATTGCTAAGAAGAGCAATATTTAGTAATCAAAGCTTCATTGAAACTGAATCTAGCACAAGTAAGGTGCATCCTACATCAGTTCACACCTTGCTTTTCTAGCCATTTTTGTCTTGTATCTACTTTCAAGCTATGAACCTTTTAAGGATAGCGAGTCTTGGTAGTGAGCCCTGTAATATCTTATAATTGGTTATAATATATTGTGAGTTAATCCTCACCATGATTTTTCCCTTCTTGGGTGTTGCACGTAAAAATCTTGGTGTTGTTATGTTGTGTTGTGATTTTCTTCATGTACTCATTCATTGCTGCAGTTAAATATGTTTTGGTAATTGGTTGGATTATGACTAAATGGTTTTAATAGAATACTAATTCACCCCCCTCTCAGTATTCTGGGTGTTCAAAAATTGGTATTAGAGCCTCATTCCTTTTGAAAAGTCTAACATATTGAGGAAGATCTTGGAGGTTGAACACATGGTTGATAAAAAGTACCCTATTCCTCCAAAAGAAACTTTTGCAATTTAATATGAAGAAGATGATTGCATGTTTGATAAAGAAGAGCTTAAAGTTGATATTGAAGATCTTGAAAAAGTTGAAAGTGAGAAATTTTTTTTGAAGGAAAGCCTAGGAGAAGAAAATGAATGTATCAAAAATCTAAGAGGACAAACCAAGAAGTTCAAATAAATTCATAGAGAAGTTAATGAATAGTTGAAGAAGGAAAATGAAGACATCACTAAACTAAAAGTGTAGGTGGAATAAAAGAAAAGAATTGAGGATTATATGAATGCTAAAATAGAAAGAAACACTGATGGATGTACAAAGCTTGAACAAGAAGTGGTAACCCTAAGAACTGATCTAGAGAAAGCAAGAAGTCATGAGGAAAAATTAAAAACAAGTACTACAATTCTTGATGAATTGATTACAATTCAGAAACCTTCTAAGGATAAAGGTGGTTTGGGACTTGAAGAAGGAAAAAGTTCAAAGACAAATCAAACATTCAACAAGGTTGACAATCAAATGCAAACTCAAGGAAATGGAAGACAATTCAAGAATCAAAGAAGCAATACTGGAAGACCTCCTATCAAACAACCAAATGCTCAAAGGTACCCATATTTCAATGGTGTTTGTTTTTTGTGCAATACATTTGGACATAAGGCTATAGAATGTAGAAGTAGAATGAATCAGAAAGCTAGATCCTTTTCTGGACAATGCTTTGCATGCAATAAATTTGGACATAAGGCTATATAATGTAGAAGTAGAATAAATTAGAATGCTAGATCCTTTTCTGTACAATGCTTTGCATGCAAGAAATTTGGACATAGAGCTACTAAGTGCAGAAGTCAGATATTGAATAGATTTAATATTGGTAGAATGTTTCAATCCTTCTGTGATACCTTGGAATTTATCCTACTCTAGTGCATAAAATAACTCAAAATACGAATGATAATAGACCAAGGACACCTCAAGATTAGCTAAAAGAGAGTGTCAAAACAATAAGGAAAATAGATAACATAAGACACAAATGGTTTTACCTTCCTTTGTTGTTGATACCCCTTTGATTGGCCCTTGCTTAGAATGGGATGTGTGCTCCTTGATGGCTCTATTGAGGATCTTTGCTATGTGCTTGGATACAAATGCAAGAGGATGTAATTGAAAATTGGATGAGTTCACAAAATGGCAGCATGTAGTTGCAAAATGACTGTGTTCTAAATGACCTTGAGGAGGGGGTATTTATAGAGGAACTTGAATTCTCTAGAGAATTCAACGGTCAAGATGAAGGGCTATGGTGGGTTGAGAACCCACAAGCCCTCACATATTGACATGTGGAGGGTGAAGTGGCCAAGGGGATATGAGATGTAAGTGATGTGTCAAAAAGGTACATGAGGTGGAGGAAGGACAAGTACCTTCCAAGTACATTGGGAGATGGGAAGAATCTTGGGTGAATAAAAGTGAATTAAAAATTCACAATGATTGGAAGAATCTGGTGGATAAGACAAATGTTCCCAAAAGGTGGGAGTTTTTCACATGTGACTTGATGTGACAAGTCAAATATTCTAGAAGGTGCATGGGAAAAGGGGATTCTAGAAGGAATAAAATGTGAATTAAAAATTCACATGGGGAAGAGAGGAGCCTAGGGTGAATAAAAAGGAATTAAAAATTCCTTGGGAGATGGGGAGAGTTGACCAAGGTTCTAATTAGGTTTAACTAATTAGTAATTAGAGGACAATTAGGGGTTAATGTGGGATTGTAGCCAACTTGGTTGGAGGGATGTGACACATCCTAATCAAGGATTAGCACATCCTTAATGAAGAGATTAAGAGATGGATTAGGATTAGATGAAAATGACATGTGAGGAATTAAATAAATGTAATATTTATTTAATTCATTTGATGAAAAGGGGATTATGAGGGTAAGGTATTTAATTATTAATTAAATACCTTAGGGATTTGGCAGAATTAAGGATATTAATTAAATAATAGTAATATTACTTAATTAACTCAGATAAGAGGATGTCTAGACGAAAAGTGATAAATTTGGATAAATTAAGTGTCCAAATTTGGATGTCTACACCTTCAATGGCTACTATTATACATGCAATTTATTTAGACATATGGCTAACTAGTGTAGATAAAAATGAATAGAAGTTAGTTTGGTCACATAAATGTTGTGTGCTATAATTGTAACAAGCCTGGACACATTTCAAAATTATACAAAAGCAAGAATGGAAGATAGACTAATCCAGAATAGAGGAATAATCTAGTGAAGAAATTTGATCCTATTGAAGTCAAGAAGGAAATGGAGAAGATTTGGAAGAAAAAGGAGGAACCTAAGAACAAGGATGAATCAACTGCATCCATACCTACATCTGGTGCAAATATTCCCTCTAAAAACTAAGTCTATGATAGGCTTAGGGGGAGTAGTAATAGAAAAATCTAACAACCCCCTAGAATCATGAGGCGTCAAGTAGTGGCAGGAAGATATACGGTGAAGAATGGTGTGCTTAAGATTTTGGAAAAGATTTTGATAGAAAGAAATCACAGATATTGTGTAGCCTTTTAGGGTTTACAATGTTTCAAAGAAGTGTTTATCGACTTTGAGAATTTGAGGCATTAAATGCAAAATTAGTGTAGATCAATAATGTATAAAGTAAAGTCCCTAGTGGATTTTTAAATCAATTTTGCAAATTTGAAAGAAAGCAGAGCAAATTGAGGAGTGATTGAAGGAGATCTGAAGTGAATTGGTTCAAACCCTAGTTCCCGTTGAAGCATGAAAAAGGTATTTATTGCTATTTGTTCTTTGTGGGTCTATATTTGAAGCAATTTTAAAAGAATTTGAATATATAATTGAGGTTGTAATGGATACTCCAACCATAGTTGAGGTTACTGAAAGACCTAGACTGAAGTTTAAGAGGCTTCCATGGATTTTTTTTGAGAATGACCCTGATGGTGCATTTTCAAAGATCCTGATTAAGGTTTTTCCCATTCAAGACTCAAAAATCTATATACATTGCAAATTGGATCAGTATAATCGCCAAGTTATCAAGTATTTATGGTCTAATGAGTTAACTAGAGATGAATTTTTAGTGAAACCAGAATATGAAAACCTAGTGCAAAAGAAGCTAGACATTTGGAACTGGTTTCCTAACTTTAGTAGTGATTTGGATGCAAAGTATGTAAATATAGCCCTAAGCAGAATGCATGACAAATTAATATGGATTGATATTCCTGGATTGATTTCAAAGGATGCAATTAAGGCTTTGAATCCCATACCTATGATGAAGTTTGTGAAGAATGATGTAGTTATGAAGCTAACTGGTGCCACATTTGACATGAGAGAATTAACAACTAAACCAATCATCAATCCTGCAGTGAAGCATGCATCTATGATGATTGGTATAAAAATCTATTTTCAAAATAGAGATAACTTAGTATAAGGTAGGGGGACCAACCACACCAAGCCTCCAGGGCATGGAGAGCCAAGAGCAAAGGGCTTCCCTATCTTACCTCAAGCTAATAGGTGTTTACGGAAATGATAGAGAATGAAGATATCACTCTCAAGTGCTTCTATCACTCTATAGATCCAAAAACCTAAATGGGGCTAGACTAGCTGACTTCTAGAATCTAGATTGTCCCTCAGACAACTCTCTGACCAAGGACGACAGTGTAGATCAAGGACAACAACATGGCGCGTTGGTGTCTCTTTGGTGTGCTAGCATTCGTGTGGCCAGAAAGTGAAAAGTATAGTGTGGGAAATGAGAAAACCTACTAACTTCCTAGTTGACAAAGCTTGACAAAATGAACATAATGATAAAGTATGAGAAATAACTATATAAGTGGTAGAGAAGGTAGATGAAAGTAAGGGTGATGAAAATCAACTCACTGAGGCTCCAGTTTTCCAGCTAGTTCCACACACACATTCACCTACACACAACCAAGAGAGGGAAAAATGTTGGATTGTATAGGGGTTTTCCTCAGTTAAACCCTCTCTTTGGTGTTTCCACCTCCATGGACAACCAGGAAAGCCACAAAGTAGAAAATATGATAAAGAAAATAGAAACGAGAGTACTAAACACTACAAAAGATACAATGTTACTCTATCAAACCACAACAAGATATGATAGTGAAGAAATACCACCTCCACCCAAAGGCCCCACTGATAAAATTTGACTCAAAATCCGACAAAAGTTCATTGGAATTTTGATGCCATTTTGTTGGTATTTATTCGTTAATTTTTTGACGAAATTTGAAATGTCAAAATTCTGACCCAACTAACGATGCTGGGTCAGAATTTTGATGTTTCAAATGTTGTCAAAAAATCGATGAAAAAATACCAACGAAATGGTGTCAAAATTCTGACAAAATTTTGTTGAATTTTGAGTCAAAATGTATCAGTGCCCTCAAGGCCAATGAAGGGAGAATGCAAGACAATGAGCTTGGAAAAGTCAACACAGCTGCAACAATGATGAAGGAAGGTCTTGCAAGACTCCATACTCACAGCTTCAATGGTAGCACATGTACAAGAATGAAGTTGATGGAGTAATAAGCTACTGTAATGCTCAAGAGAGTGTATGAACTGGTAAAAGATCAAGTGAATTGCTAAGAATATTGTACAAGAGTGCTAAAGAGATTGTAGAGGATGGAATGAATGTGAAATGGATGCATTTGAAGATCAAAATGAGAGGGAAAGATCCATTTTTAGGACAACTAATCGACACAAAGGCATTATGCTTCATGCCCAATGGAGAACATAGCATCCCTATGGACATGAGAGGTAGGAATCTGTTAGGGATGGAAGTGTGTCATGCAAATTTCTATGCGCCACACTCACGTCCTCAAAAAATATTCCCCCACCAACACAAAAAATAGGCGCGAAGTGGATGTGAGGTAGATGGGTGATGTGGAATTTCTCATTCAGGTTTAATTTTCTAAGGTGGAGGGATGCAAAAGGGGGATTTACACAAGGGATGCAAATTATCTCTTATACATTTTGCCCCCACTTTAGCAAGTATGAGTATCAATGAGTTCAGTAAAGTAGATCAAAGAGTTAGGAATGTATATATGAATTGTCGAGGAAGCAAACCACAATATGAAGAACTCAAAAGTGTAGGGAAGACAAAGGAATCCATAGGTACTCTCTCTTGAGGAGGTTAAAAAAAACTTTGTAGCTCTTTAGAACTATTGAGTTTCATAAAGTACACTGAAGGCCCACAGACCAATGATGGAAAAATCCTGCAGGATGCAAGCGCTTCACAGGCCCTCAGACCTACAAAGAAGGTGCCCCTAGGTACTCTCTCCTGAAGGAGGCTCGATGTAAGGGGACTCCGTAGAGTTGGAATAGAAAGCAACTTCACAGGTGCACCTACAAAGAACCATGTTAATCCGTAGATAAAACATGTTAGAAAAAAAAAAGTAGCTATGCAAGCAAACAAGCAGACAATAAAAAAATTTGAAGAGCTTTTAAAGGGGTCCTTTAGGAACCCTTCAAAAGAAAAGGAGTCCACTCAAGGGATGCACTATTCAAAAGTGAGAATTTTTCACAAATCAATTTAACATCAAGGAATCATTTCAAAATATGTTCACTTCATCAAGGAATTCAAAAGGAAGAAAATGCCCCCTCGCGAGGGGAAGCTCAAGGCTTTTCTCACAGGAAAAAAATGATCCCTCCTTGGAGGAAAGTTTTTCAAGTTCTTTCTTTGTGAACCCATGATGAAGGAAACATGTTCCACTAGGGGTTCTTGTCGAGAATGCGATTTTTGAAAATGTATTTGAAAATATTTTTGAGAAAATATTCATTGGCCACAAATACATTTTCTAAAAATCAAAGTAACATGATAAACCCCCCTTAGGATGGTGTGTGCCAAAAACAAGGCAAGTGGTATTCTAAGGAGAGAAAAGAAAGAATGAAAAAGTGATGTTGTGGCCCATGGTATGTAGTAAGATGTCACCATGGTAATGTTATTGTGCACATGAGGGACAACACATAGGCACCACAACATTACAAATCAAGCAAAGTAGAGAGAGAGATAACAATACTGTAAAAAAAGACAATGACATCATGAACAAAGGGCACATGGGTGATATGATATTTCAATGTTAGAGATACTCATAAAAATATATATACGTATAATAATAGTATATTAATGAATTGTCATCAACCCCCTACTATATCAGACCATATGAAGAATGCACGAGAAGACAAAATAAAAATAAAAAATTGGGTCAACATGGAAGGGAAGCCTAAATGCCCCCTACACTTTGCATCGTACCCAATCATCTAAAATCAACACATAATAGAGAAAGAATGATTCCATAAATAGAGGAAGTTGTACGACACAAAAACAATCCTATATCTAAGCAACTACAAGGGTGACAAGGGTCATCCAGTAACACATAACATAAGCATGTGGGAACACAACACAACACACAATTCTAATCTAAAGGTAAAGAAGAGGTTCCCCCTAAAAATCATCAACAAATAGGTCATCAAAATCATAATCTAGATCATTATACAGGGAAGGCAGACGAGCCTACAAGGGCTGAATGTCAAGGGAGGAACCCTTTGACTCCCCCGCAACAAGAGCCAAGGAAGGAGACTCCTCAGGGTCTCCTTTGCTTAATTCCTATGGAGCAAAGGTCAATGACTTCACAAAGATCACTGATGTAGGATTTGAGAAATACAAATCCACAAAACCCAATGAACACCTGCATGCAAGAAACTTGTCACAGAGAAAGAGAGAGAACAAAACAAGGGTTTGACTCTGACAATGTGCAAAATGTATTATCAGAAAAATGAATGAATCAAGAGACGTGAATACAAGAGATCAATCCTTATAAAAGGAGATATAAACCTAAAGGAAACCCTAACCCTAAAGGTGAGTGCATTTAATAATTAATATTAATTATTAAATGACTAATATACATGCATAAAGTGAATTCTTAAGAGGACAGTAAAGTTAATTAATTACTTTACTCTAACACCCCCCCTTAAGATGAGCTACAATGCAGCTACAAACAATGCAAAAGAAAGCAAGGGAACTACAATGCATGAAAGTAAAATTGGGTCCCAACAACTAGGCTTGATCAGGTACCCAAATACAACCAAATCTCTGTAAAGCGGAGAAAAGGAGAAAACCCAGTGGGAAAAAACTCCTCTCCAAAAAGAGATGAACAAGAGTGAAAGAAGAAGAGAGATAGAAGGAGGACTCAACATGACCCCCCAAGAACTACTTCTATCACACAAGTACAAAATATGGTCCCCCCATAGGAGAGAGAAGACACTCCAAAGCTTGCCTAGAATGAGAGAACCCCTGTGCCAATGATCAAAACAATGTGTCTCCTCGGTGGAAGAAACAGATCCAACGGTCGAGGAAGATGAAATCCCTAGATGTGAGGTGAAAATAGAAGTCCTGGATGATGCTCACTGAAGAACGGAACTGCAGTAGGAGTGTTTGAATAACAAGATGGTGAATCAAACAACTCAAGATGATCCTTAAATGGAATATCCAATGAAGATGGGATAATAATTGTGCTGAAACTATCATCTGTGAGGAAAGGAATATCCTCTGATATGGCCTCAACAACTACACTTGATGGCTCGATGAGTGGAGCAACAATGTTAGTCATAGCTAAAGAGGAAACCTGCTGAACAGATGTGATCTCAACATGAGGTAGAGGTGTAGAAGTCTCAACACTAGTCTCATGAATAGATGGAAGAACACATAAGTTCAAGTGACCAAACTTCACCTCAGATACTGCATGCTCTCTTGTAGAAAGAGAGGAAAAATTAGACAATGGAGATGGTGGACCAAAGTGTGTGAATGCATACAAATGGGAAGAATGATCAACTGTCCCTGTTGCAACAATGTTACCAGTTTGAATGTCTCTGATGTGTACTGAATCAGGTGTGAACTCAACTGTTTTCCCTATCCCATTGTGAGCAATCTGATAGATGGAGAGAAGGTTAGTGGACAAAGATGGAACACATAGTACATCATTGAATGTACCATCATCGATGTCGATAGAACCTTTCCCACATACACTCATATAAGTGTTATTACCCATCAATATGTGTGGTGAGGATGTAGCCTCCAAAGATGAGAACATGTTCTGAGAAGATGCCATATGGTGTGAAGCACCTGAATCTAGTAGCCATCTAGATGAATGTGAACTGGTGGTTGCACATAATGCGTGACCCTTATGTGGGGCATGTTCATCTGTCTGGAATGAAGATGAAGAAGAAGAAGAAGACCTGCCTGATGTAGATGAAGAAGAGTGATGAATATTGTTCCTCTCAAGAAGAGCTGTCAAATTTGAAACTTGTTTTGCATATGCATCTATCTTCTTCTCATAACACTTGGACTCATCATGTCCTGGCTTAGTACAATAAGCACACTTAGGTCTATCTTTCTTTGATGATTCCCCCTTAGGAGAAGGTGAATCAGAGGTGTGCTGTGAACTAGAATCCGTCCAATGCTCTTTGGTCTTTGGTTTTTGTTTTTGCTTCAGCTTCCCCTGAGATGATTGTGCTACTGATGCTTGGTGTTGTGATCCTGTGAGAGCATCCAACTATGATATCTTGGCTTGCTCTCATGTCAACCGATCACAAAACACCTCAAATGTAGGCATGGTAAAGTGGTTTCCCAATGCATCCATGGTGGAATAGAATGTCGAAGAGAAGATCTGAAATGGACCCCAAAGCTTGGAGAGGATCAGGAAGATGAACTCTGTATTAGTCTTAATCTTGCCACAACCCTGCAAGATAGATCTTTGCTATTTGAACTTCATTAGAAAGTCCTCAATGAAAGGAAATGAATCAGGTACCAAGGAAGTCAACTCAACCTCACGCTGCAATGCTCTAAACTCATTGACAGTGCCAAAAAGTCCATCAAACTTGGTCCAAATGGCTCTATGTGTGAGACACCCTTCAAGATGAAACAAGAGGCTGTCTGAAATGTGCAAAGCCATCAATCCCATAACCTGATCCATATTGTTCCTGTGTTGCATAAACTCAAAGGGGTGAGTCAATTGAGGTTGAACCTCATCCAAGTAGGACCATAACCCTCGAGACTGGAGAAGTGTCATCATGCGACCCTTCCAAGTGTGATAATTATGCGGTGTGAGAGGCTCAATAGATCTGTCAACCATGTTGTGAATTGTGCCTCAACTGCTCTGATTTTTTTTTATTATTTAGTGGTTTTCAGAACTAGACAAAAGATGCAGAAGGGGTTTTTGTTGTTTTGGTATTTATAGATTCTGGTTTTCTGATGGAAATTACAAAAATCAAGAAAAAACACCCCCCCACAATGCAAAAAACCAATCCCTAGTACAAACTGAAAGCCAAAAAAATAGAAAGTAGTATATGTTTGAGACAAATCTATGTGTACCTAAAGAATTTTCAGATAGAATAAACTAAATATCTGGAAAGAGCACAGAACCACCTTTCCGACGGCTATTCGCTTTTGAAAAACGAAGCAAAATTGAGCAAGTTATGCCCCTTGGAGTGCAAAAAGATCATCTGACTTTGACTGCGAAAAAATGAAACCAAACTAGAAATTTGGAAAAAATTTCTATACCATCAGGATGGGCTCAGAGCCAGCTTTCCAACGCCTATTTTTTTTTGAAAAACTGAGCTAAAACACCCGAGATATGCCAATTTGAATGAAAGTAGCATAAAATGGTTTTTTCTTAAAAAGAACACAACCCTCAAGGGCTTAAATTCTACGGCCCCTGATCACATTGGACAACCAGGGGGCTGACATGTAGGTGGTGGAGCATGGGTGGTGTGAGGGTGGCGCGAGGGCAGCGCGTGAGCGGCGAGCGGGTGGGGCGCGTGTCGGGGGCGTGGCGGTGGCTGCTTGGTTGCGACTGGCTATTGACGCCGGCGACGGTGGCCTGGTGGTGGCTATTGGGAAGCTCACCAGTGGCACGACCTATGTGAACAGGCAGCACCAAAAAAAAAAAACCTTGTTTTTTATTTTATTTTTTTTGACTCAGAAAGCGTGCCTTGGGCCGTACGGCCTAGGGCTAAAAAAAATTGCTTCACCTGGAAAATTTGTCCAAACTAGACATAGTTTATATCAAAATAAGGGTTTTTGGATGTTGCGAGCTCAACGGTGAGATCCGTTTGAGCTCAAAGTGCACCAAAAAAAGAAACCCCCTAATCCAAATAAAAACTAGAAAATAAACACAGATCTGATGCAACCAAAACCTAGATCTCTAATTCTTTCAAAAACTGAACAAGCTGCAGCAGATCTAGCTCTGATACCATGTAGGATATGAGAAATACAAATCCACAGAACCCATTGAACACCTGCATGTAAGAAAATTGTGACAGAGAAAGAGAGAAAACAAAACAAGGGTTTGGCTTTGACAATGTGAAAAATGTATTATTAGAAAAATGAATGAATCAAGAGACGTGAATACAAGAGATCAATCCTTATAAAAGGAGATCTAAACCTAAAGGAAACCCTAACCCTAAAGGTGAGTCCATTTAATAATTAATATTAATTATTAAATGACTAATATATGTGCATAAAGTGAATTCTTAAGAGGAGAGTAAAGTTAATTAATTACTTTACTCTAACAACTAATAGGTCCAAGACCTCATCCAAAGAATTAAACATGCACTTCATAGGAGTGCCATGTGTTACCTCATCAAACGATGGAGGCAATGCTTGAGATTCACTTTCAAGCTCACCGAGTGACTCAGGAGCAGTGACAAACTCAAAGGACGCTAGAACTTCCTCCATCACTAGGATGGAACATGTTAATGTAGGACCACCCTCTGAAGAAGGTTGACTCCTCTTTCATCTCCCATTGTTGGTGGGGCCAACCTCCATCTTTCACTTAGTTGGAGAATGAGAGTTCCCTATGGATGAGGTAGAATGCATGGAGGAGGAGAAAACCCATGGCAGAAACCACCAAGATATTCAACATGTCCATGGGCTTCAAGAATGGTGGGATGTCCGGGAGAGACATCAATAGAGGGGGATCGACTGACGAAGCAATAAACACCTACACCTTTTTAGGGTTAGGGGTGTTTACACTCATAGTAGGAGCTAGAAGAGCACTGAGGCTGACTAAATTGAAGTAGAGGGGATGGGAGAGGAGGACACAATAGTGGGCTTTGAAATGGGGGCGGTTGAATCCCCTTCATTCTTTTGCAAGGTGGTCTGCTCGACAACTAGAGCCTTTCACTGATGTTTGTGACCATGTGTAAGGTAGTTCCTGCAACTCCAAGAGCTAGAGGCCGGGAGTTGAGATGGAATAGAAGGCTCCTAATTGGCCATTGGAGTGTCCATCATGATTATTTTTGGGAAAGGGAGAGACTCCTGGACGGGAGCAATAGGGAGATATTGAGAGGTGGTCAAAACAAAAGTGGGGGGAGTAGGATCTAATGCCTTGGTGAAGAGCCTTTTCCCATTCATTGCCTTGGGAGTAAGAGCGGTAAGAGTCCACAGATGCCAAGACATAGAGGATTACCCATGGGGACCCTTCCTCTTACCATATTGAATGGGCCTAGGCACTATAGGTAGAATGAGAAGTTCAAACATTGGATGCTTGAGCTTTTTCCAAGTGGGCATGATAGGATTATTTATCAATTTCTTAGGAGAAAAATCTGATGATACCACAATAGGGTGAGAGGAAGTGATAGGTGGGACAATGGAAGAGGAGGAAGAATAACCTCAAGCATGCTTCTGTTCCTCCTTTCTCCGAGCCAAGGTGGCATCACTATCAGCTTTCAGGCATGCTCTATGTGAAATAACATAAGGAGATGGAGGGTATCTCACTTTAGGCATTAAGTGTGCCTTCTTATACTTCTTGTAGGTTTCTTACAAGAGGTCTGTCCTAGGAGGAAGCTGACCCATGGGTGTAGTCCAAAAGTGATCTAGTGAATAGCTACCATGCGTAATATGTGGATTATAGCCGGTGTCATAGATTACGTGCACTGAACCCTCACGAATGAATTTAAAAAACTTATGCACTACCGAGGGAACTGCATTCATAGTGACTAACTAGGGGATACATAGTTTCACCTTGAAGAGTTCAAACCCTGGGATTATATCAAAAAGAAAGTTCACTAATTTAGGTCCAATAAGGACTAACAAGGTGATGCAACTAAGGGGATGTACAAAAAGTCTGTTATACATACAAATGATACTCTCAAATGCATCATACCCATCTTTATGTAGGAAATTGATCAACATAATCTCCTTAGTAATCACATTCATTCAAAATTTTGGGTCAATAAGAACACCTGTCAGTATTTCCATTGATTCATGTGGGGATGTATAGAGGAGATAGCTCTTTGTTATAACCCATCAAAAAGTCTTAAAAGGTGAAGGTTATGCCAAGAGAAATACTCACAAGTTGCATAGATGGAATGGGAAGGTGCAAAAAGGAAGCTATCATGTACACTGTACAAGACTTTCACAGAGCCCCCAAAGGTTCTGGAATTGGACAGTGACCCAATTAAGGTTTCATTCTGCGATGCTTATGGAACATTCCAACTATGCCACTAGGGGTTGTAGGTAGGGTTGCAAGGCTAGGTGCCTCACAAAACTCACACCCACAATGCTCCTAGGATACGAGGAAAGGAACTTTTAGCACCTCTAAATAGAACCAAAATGGTTCATGTCAGGTTCACCAAAAATGTAAGGTAGGGCGACAAACCACATCAAGGCTCCAGGTCATGGAGAGTTGAGAGCAGAGGGCTGCCCTATCTTACCTCAAGCCAACGAGTGTTTATGACAAGGATAGAGAATGAAGAGCACTCTCAAGTGCTTCTATCACTCTACATATCCAAAAACCTGAACGAGGCTAGATGAGCCAACTTTTGGAATTTGGACTATACCTCAGACAACTCTTTGCCCAAGGACAACAGTTTGGCATGGTGGAATCTCTTTGTTGCGCTGGGGTGCGTATGACCAGAAAGTGAAAAGTATAGTGTGGGAAATGAGAAAACCTACTAACTACCTAGCTAACAAAGTTTAATGAAATGAATAGAATGATAAAGTGTGAGAAATAATTATAGAAGTGGTAGAGAAGGTAGATGAAAGTAAGGGTGAAGAAAATCAACTCACTAAGGCTCTAGTTTTCTAGTGAGCTCCACACGCATGTTCACCTACACACAACCAAGAGAGGAAAAATGTTGGGATATTAGGGGTTTTCCTCAGTGAAATCCCTGATTTGGTGTTTCCACCTCCATGGACAACCAAGAAAACCATGAAGTGGAAAATATGATAAAGAAAATAGAAAGGAGAGTACTTAGGGGTTTTCCTCATTGAAACCCCTACTTTGGTGTTTCCACCTCCACAGATAGCCAAGAAAGCCACGAAGTAGAAAATATGATAAAGAAATTAGAAAGGAGAGTATTGAACACTACAAAATATACAATGCTACTCTATCAAACCACAACAAGATAGGATAGTGAAGCAATACCACCTTCACCCAAAGGCACTCAAAGGAAATGAAGGGAGAATGTAAGACAATGAGCTTGGAAACGTTGACATAGCTGCAACGGTGACGAAGGGAGGTCTCGTAAGACTTCAAACTTGTAGCTTCTATGGTAGCACAACATGTACAAGAAAGAAGTTGATGGAGTAACAAGCTGTTGTAATGCTCAAGAGAATGTATGAACTGCTAAAAGATCAAGTGAATTGCTAGGAAGATTGTAGAAGAATGCTGAAGAGATCGTAGAAGATGGAATGAATGTGAAATGGATGCATTTGAAGATCAAAATGAGAGGGAAAGAGTCATTTTCAGGCTGATCGATTGACACAAAGGTGTTATGCTTCATGCCTAATGGAGAACGTAACATCCTTGCAGACACCAGAGGCAAGAATATTTTTGGGATGATAGCATGCATTGTAGAGATCCGCATGCTGTACTTGCATCCTCGACAAATATTCCCCCAATGATAGAAAAAATAGGCACCGAGTGGATGCAAGATAGATGGGTGATGTGGAATTTCTCATTTGGGTTTGATTTTATAAGGTGGAGGGATGCAAAAGGTGGATTTACATAGGGGGTGAAAATTCGCTCCTATACACTTAGTATTTGTAACTACAATATATGTTGCCCATGATATGGTGGTAAATGGGAAGGATTATGATTTGTGTGAGTTGCTTTGGCAACAAATTTTGGAGAACTTGTAGTAGAACAAAACAAAGATATATGTTTTCAAGTATGGAACACTGATTGTTTTCTTTATTTTCTATTTTATGAGAGAGCTACCCGGAAGCAAGAATATTACATGGGATAGAAGCAAACTAGTCACACATCAAATTTTTGACTATTTACACAATATTGGAAACTACAATGTACATGTTGATGCATTGACTACATTTTTCTTTGTATTCCAAAGGAACATGTATGAGAGAGAAAGGATTCCTAAGAGTTTAGTGAAGAAGTATGCAAATGACATAACCTTTCTTGTCTCCATTGATGAATGCATAATAGAGGCGGTAGAACCAAGAACAATATGGATTGAAACTCTGGGATATGAAATTGATGAGAAAGAGGTTGAGAGATAAATTGAAATATTGTTAAGCAGCCCTAAGGACCCCTCTCTAACTAGACATGACACATATGAGGATAAATCTACTAAATTATACTTGGAGAATTCAACATTTTCTAGAACCAAAAGGGTAAACAAGAAGGTTAATCAACTCTTTGGAATGTATGACTTCTCAAAAGAAGATGTTGAAAAATTGAGGGGAGTTGTAGCTGAGAGAAAAGATAAAGTAGTTGAGACTACTGGTGAGTCCTCTGGACCACGTAGATCAAGAATATTAGCTTCCACCCCTACCTCTATAGTTCCAAAATCTACTGCCACAATTTCCATTAAAGGAAAGAAGGTGGAGCCTAATGCTTTGACTATAGTTGATGTACCTGTACCCTTTGGACCTAGCACCCAGACCTTAAAGAGGAAGAATGCACCTTTGACAACACCTCCTACTACCTCTGAAAGAAGAAAGAAACAAAAAGCATCTAGAGATCAGAACTTAAGTGATGTTGTGGAAGAATAAATTGAACTTTGTTTAGAGGAAGAAAGACAAATTTTCTCCCAAAAGTTTTGTTTGACCTTGACCCCCATCCTCAAAGCATAAGGAAATATGAAGATTATCACATTCACTTAATTCACCTAAGGGTTGTTAGTAAATTTCTTATGGGGATCTCATTTCCTAATGAAATTAGGAAGATAGGGTGTATTCTCACCTTCTTGACCTACCTTTCCATTTTTGGAAACCCTATTTTTCTTCATTTCATTTTGGTGAACTTGACTTTGTACAACAAAATTCTGAAAATTGGAGTCTATTGCAGCCATAGATCTAAATTTTGTACAAGTTTGCATTAGTTGCATTATATTTAGGGTCATTTAAACTTGCATTAGTGAACATTGCATTTAAGGGTTAAATTTGCATGTTTGCATCAACTAAATTCACAAAAAAATTAAAAAACTGCATTAGAACTGTATTCATTTTGCATTGTACTTGCATCATGATCATCATTCAATCATCTAAGCTCATATTTAGATTCAAATTTAATTCTAAAAATAGTCACCTAGTTCATCACTTGACCTTATTTATACTTACATTTAGACACCCTAATCTAGAAAAAACTTGTATAGAAACCCTTGTTTGTAATTAGAAATATAAATCACAAAAGATAAATTCAGATCTTAAAAATTCAATTTTAAAAAACCTCGAAACCTCGAGCAAGGACCCATTCACCCATGGGTGAATGAGTCCCTATACAAGCATTTCAAACAAGTTTTTGGGTGAATTTTAGTTTCCATTTTGTAGTTTTATTGTTGTTTTCAAATCTAAGAATTGGTTTCCTGAAACAGTCTATTTTTTAATTCAATTTATTGCTTCTTTAGTTAGATCTTGTAGCATTGTGGAAAAAATTTATTGCATATTTCATTTGAGGATAGTGTTAAATTTTTGTACTTTTCCTTTATTTTCAACATCATTTCATAGCTTAGATAGATTAGTTTACATATTGTAATCATTAGAAAACACCAACAAAAAAAAAACATCAAACAAAACAAAAAAAGCACAAATTGATGAAAACCTTGGAGAAAGTATATTCATTTGATCATGTCAAATTTCTTTTTCCAAGTTAACATATCCCTCAAGCCTTTTAGTAGTGATGACTTTGACATGTTAGATGAAGCCCTTGAAGATTTCATCTCACAAGTTTCATCCACTAAGGCTTGTCATAATAAACCAAAACAAAGAGATGTTAATGTAATAATACCACAACTTATCCTTTACCCATCCTCACATCAACCTCAAGTTTAAAACAAACACTTCCTTATCTTAGAACCACCTAAAAAGAAACCATTAAGTCCAAGAGATATATTGAACTTTACAAGGCAACTTGATACTAATGATATTTCATAGCAACTGAGTTACAATATTGTTTCTCACACATATAATACAAGGAAAAATAGGCAACAACAACCCACTCACATTTCATTACCATTACCTCAACCTATCTTGCCGAGTGATCCTCATTTGTCTCTGCATAGTGGAAAGGAGTATGATCTTGTTGAACTAAAAAATACTCTTGCTAAGATATCCTTATGGGATCTTATTCAAGACTCACCTAATTACCATAGTATGCCTTAAACAAATTTGCAACAAGTTGTGGTTCCTCCTAGTACAAATCCAAATGATGTAGCGGCCCTTATTCAAGGAATGAATTCAGTTAATATATACATGTTTTTCATTGGTGCAGGAGCACCTACACCCTATTGTCAACCTTGGATTATTTGAAGTTGATCATTTGTTGAGTTAGGGGTAATATAGGGTGTTTGGAGTCAATATATACTAAATAATGTATTTGAAGACCATATTCTATGTAATAGGTTGATATTGTGTTTTAGGAGACAAGTTATTACAAAGGATTGCACAAAAACCCAAATATTGTTAAGTGCAAACAAAGTGCTAAAATGATTGTTTTGAAGAGTCTTTGAAGTTTAAAATGAAGTTATGCTCATTGGAGAAGGTGAAGATGTTTTGTAAAATCTATTTAAATCCTTTCAAGGCTTGAAGAATTGTTGGTTAATGATTGTAAAGGAGTTTCAATACAAAATACAATGTTTACTTCTGCATTTTTTTATTGTTTTATGTAATTTCCTCACACTGTATGGCCTATACATTCCATATTATGGTGTAATCGTCATTGCGTTTTATAGGAGCATATTCTAAATTTCAATGGAGATAATTTTGAGAATCTAACTTAAGGTTTTGTAGAAGATCTTTGCCACTTTTTTATTTTGACTGGTAAAAACCAATGTAACATAGTTTTGTGATTTAATTTTTGAAATGACCATTCCTTTTACTGTTTGAACCTATTTCTCAGAGGAATGGCCTGTCAAAAGGTAGAGTATTTTTTTCATGCCTTATTTGGAAAGAAGAAAGAAATTTGTGTGAATGGGAGGATGCTTTGGGCTTGGGCAGTGTTATCTTTCTTATAAAAATGGTGGTTCCAAGTATGGTTTTGTTGATTTATTGATGGAAATGACTTGGTAATGGAATAAAATGTTTGTACAGACCCCAATAAAGTAGTTTGATATTTTGGTTAGGATTGGAAAGCCTTGGAAGGGCGAAATACTAAAAACCCTAGGTATTTGTGAGTAAGTTGAGGGTTTTGGAGAACAATAGCTTAGAGGGTGTGAAATTGTCAAAACCTTATGGATTTGGGCATTTTGAGACACATTTGAGGATTTTCCAAGAGATTGAGGGATTAGGAGGAGTTTTAAGGGTACTTTGTTTGTAAAATAGGGCTAATTCTTATAGCCGTTTTGCAGGGCGGTATGATGATTCTCTATATTTGTTCAAGGGAACCCCATGAAATCTCTTAGTATGTTGAAGAACTTGGTAAAAGATGTCTGAAGCTCCAAGGGTCTGAGGTCTTGATGTGTTTGTAGAGATTTATGCTAATTTTTGTGTTTGGAACCCTATAAGGGTTTAGAGGGTGAGTTGATGTCTAAAAGTTAAGATCCTTTAGAAGAGTGTTTTCCTTGTTCAATTGTGATCAGGGTGAGGTTGTTTGAGTGTGTTCCAAAATCCTCTGCATCATAGTGGTATCAGAGCATCAAGGAGTAGATTTTTTTGGATTTTGTAGGTTGTGAGAAGAAGTGAAGAATTTGGTATTCAAAGATGCCTCCAAAGAACAAAGATATGGCTAAAGAGATGAAGGAGATGAAAGACAAACATGCTAGAGAAATCAGAGAGTTGGAGGAAAGAATCATAGCCTTGGAGAAAAACAAAAGAAGGGATGTGGAAGAGAGTGAGTTAAATGAAGAGGAAGATGATGAGTTTGAAGGCATGGAAGAAGAACTTTATCCAGAGGATGAAAGAATAGCAAAGTTGGTGAAGGTAGTTAGGAATGACAAGCAAAGTATGGTTTTTTTGATTTATTGATGGCTCCAAGTAGGAGCAGAGAGTAAAGATTGCAAATAAAAAGTTGCAAGGCCATGCTTTGGTATGGTGGGACTACTTTCAATCAGAGAGGAGGAAGCAAGGAAAGCCAAAAATCACCTCATGGGACAAGATGGTATCAAAACTCAAAGGTAAATTCTTAATTCTTACCCAAGGATCATCAAGTTAAAATGTTTAAGAAATTGCAAAGCTTAAGGAAAAAAGAAATGGACATTAAGTCTTATACTGAGGAATTTTAAAAACTAAGTTTAAGGTCTGGTCATCATGAGAATGAAGATGAAAAAGTTGGAAGATATATGGGTGGTTTGAGGTTAAACACACAAGATGAATTTGTTTTGGCTAACCCTAGGAATGTAGAGGAATGATATCAAATGGCAATTAGGGTGGAGGAGAAATTGAAGAGAATAAAACATAAAGTAGCTAGGGGCAGAGGTAATGCATCAAGAGGTAGAGGATCCATGCCTAATTAAAATCCAAACAATGACAATCAAGAAGATTCCATGAATGGACAAGAGTAATATGATTTTAGTGGTGGATGGAGAGGCACAAGAGGCATATTTGGAGGAGGTAGGAGTTCCAATGAGTTTTTAGGTAGATGTTATAAGTGAAATGAATTTGGACACCCATCTTTCAAGTGTCCTCAAAATCAAGGATCAACCTCAAGTGGTGATAGGAGTGAAAGAAGAACACAATCGGTCCAAGAAGAAGAATGTGAAAGTTCAAGCAGACCTACAGATCTAGAGGTGGGAGAAGCACTCATGATGAGAACTTTGTTGCAAGCACCAAAAGAGGAAGATTTGAGCCAAATAAGGAGACTCTTTAGAACATCATGCAAATGTAGAGGTAAAGTGTGTCAAGTTGTTATTGATTCAGGTTCTCAAGATAATATGGTATCTAGGGAGATGGTAGATAAGTTGAGTCTAGAAAAGATACCTCATGTAGCACCCTACAAAGTTTCTTGGGTGATTGATAGTCAAAATTTAGTGGTGAATGAACAAGCTTATGTGGATTTCCAGATTGGGGAGTATAAGGCGAATCTTATGTGATATATTTCCAATGGACTATTGTAATTTTCTCTTGGGGAGGCCATGAAAATTTGATATGAGGTCCATGTATGATGGTTGGGAAAATACTTATACAATTTGGAAGGATGATAAAAGTTACAAGTTGACTCTTTTTCAGGGTAGTGCAAGAGATAAAGGAAAAAATAAGGTTGTAATTTTTGGCAAGAAGGAACCTACAAATGTTAAGAAGGAACACAAATATTTTGATGTTGTCATCTGTCCTAGGACTAAAAAATGTAGGGACAACAAATGTAAAGGTAAACACAAGGGTAAGAGGTGATTTGAAAATGAGCATGCATAGTAGCGTGATGATAGGGACCATTGAGTGTCCCTTGCCTATGAATACACTTGAGAAACAAGTGGAGTTTGTAGGAACAACAATACATAAGCTTGACAAGCTAGTGATAGGAAAACTTGATGGAGTAGTCAATAAAGGATAGGAAAAATAGAGTAGTAAGGATAGTTGCATGCCTGGAGATAACATAAGGAAGAGCATAGTAAATATAGTTACTAACTTTTGTTTGTATGTAGGTACAAGTGTAGGGAAACAAACAAATTTAGGAAAAAGGATGAGATGATAGACATCAGGTCTGAATACAAATGCACCGTCACTTTTAAGTGTAAGCATAGTCCATAGTGCAGAGAAATTTGCAAGAACACAAAGCGTGCAACAATGACAAGTGTTCATGAGCTAGAGGATCCTGAAGGAAGGGTGGTGGAGTTGGTATCAACCTCCACTCATGAGGCATGAGTATTTTCTTGTGGGGGTGTATGGTGCAGGAGCACCTACACCCTATTGTCAACCTTGGATTATTTGAAGTTGATCATTTGTTGAGTTAGGGGTAATATAGGGTTTTTGGAGTCAATATATACTAAATAAGGTCTTTGAAGACCATACTCTATGTAATAGGTTGATATTGTGTTTTAGGAGACAAGTTATTACAAAGGATTGCACAAAAACCCAAATATTGTTAAGTGAAAACAAAGTGCTAAAATGATTGTTTTGAAGAGTCTTTGAAGTTTAAAAGGTAGTTATGCTCATTGGAGAAGGTGGATATTTTTTGTAATAGATATTTAAATCCTTTCAAGGCTCAAAGAATGATTGGTTAATGATTGTAAAGGAGTTTCAATACAAAATACAACGTTTACTTCAGCATTTTTTTTACCGTTTTTTGTAATTTCCTCACACTGTACGACTCGTATAGTCCATATTATGGTGTAATCTTCATTGTATTTTGTAGGAGAATATTCTAAATTTCATTGGAGATAATTTTGAGAATCTAACTTAAGGTTTTGTAGAAGATCTTTGCCACTTTTTGATTATGACTGGTAAAAACCAGTGTAACACAATTTTGTGATTTAATTTTTGAAATGGTCATTCCTCTTACTATTTGATCATGTTTCTCAGAGGAATGGCTTGCCAAATGGTAGAGTAGTTTTTTTCATGCCTTATTTGTAATGAAGAAAGAAATTTGTGTGAATGGGAGGATGCTTTGTGCCTCGATAGTGTTATCTTTCTTGTAAAAATGGTGGTTACAAGTATGCTTTTGTTGATTTATTGATGGAAATGACTTGGTAACGAAATAAAATGTTTGTACAAACCCCAATAAAGTAGTTTGATGTTTTGGTTAGGCTTGGAAAGCATTGGAAGGGAGAAATATTGAAAACCCTAGGTATTTGTGAGTAAGTTGAGGGTTTTGGAGAATGATAGCTTAGAAGGTGTGAAATTGTCAAAACCCTGTGGATTTGGGTGTTTTGAGACACATTTGAGGACTTTCCAAGAAATTGAGGGATTAGGAGGAGTTTGAAGGGTAGTTTGCTTGCAAAATAGGGCTAATTCTTGTAGCCTTTTTGTAGGGTAGTTTGATGATTCTCTATATTGGTACAAGGGAACCCCATGAAATCTCTTAGTATGTTGAAGAACTTGGTAAAAGATGTCTAAAGCTCCAAGGGTCTGAGGTCTTGAGGTGTTTGTAGAGATTTATGTTAATTTTTGTGTTTGGAACCCTATAAGAGTTTTGAGGGTGAGTTGATGTCTAAAAATTAAGATCCTTTGGAAGAGTGTTTTCCTTGTTCAATTGTGATCAAGCTGAGGTTGTTTGAGTGTGTTCCAAAACCCTTTGCATCATTCACCAAAGTGAGTTACCTTCCTTGGAAGTGCAAAAACAACATGAAGCTTTCCTGATAGTATCTCTCATTAATAGGACTAGGATAAAGAGAAACCTTGTTGATAATTTCTCAACCCTTAATGTGTGTAACATAAACCTCACGGATAAGCTTGGAATGGATAAGAGCAAGATTGAACCTGATTCTTTGTCCATTCATGGGTTTGATAATGTAGACACTCAAAATATCCTAATTGATATCATGCACTCGATCCTAATTCACTAACACCAACTCTTCCTAACACCAACTCTTCCTTAATCGCATCCATACTAACCATTTAATTGAATAATATTTATTTGATTAAATTCATTAAATTCCTCCATTTTCCTATTTTAATTAAATAAATCAATTTTATTTAATTAAATCCTAATGTTCCTCTTTTAATCAAAAAAATATTTATTTAACTAAATCCTAATGTTCCCATTTTAATTAAATAAATCAAATTTATTTAATTGAATCCTAATGTTCTTCATTTAATTGGATAAATCATTTTATTTAATTAAATTACTAATCTTCCACTATCCTCTCATTTGATTTAAATAAATCTAAATATCTAAATCAAATTTCATAGCAACTAATTCCATCTAAGTTGATTAAATCCTAATTAACTCCTAACACTAAACCTCCATTCCTCTAGATTTTGCAAGTTGCGCATGTAAATCAATTTATTTGATTTATTAATTCCTCCTTTTTCCATTCAAATATGGCATATTCTTGGAATATTCCACTTATTTGAATTCTCCCTCCTAAAGGACTTTTCTCCTCCAACTTGGCATTAAAGGCTCTTACATGTCCTCTCCTTGAGCAAACTTGGCATTAACTCCTCTTACACCTCTTCTTACACAAGCCATCTTTTGAATTTCAAATTCCACCCGCATGCATTTAACATGCACATTGTTCAAAATGTGCTCCTCTCCTTCATTAGCATGTTGACAAGTGGCACAATGCCATTGGTCCCTCTTTAATCCCACATTCTTCCTATTCTTCAATCCTCCATCCTTCTTCCTTATAAATAGAGGCCTTCTCTATTGATTTGGGGGAGAGAGGTTTATACAAGTTTATTATCCAGAATTTCATCCAAGTTCGCATAGAATTTCTCCATCATAGCTAGGTTATTAGCATTTTACATCAAAATCATATTGTTCATCATGCATCCATCATCAAGCTTGTCAATGGATTGGGAAAGGGATTCTTTCCATATCAAAGAAGCACTAATCTCCCTATGGGATGTTGGTTTGAGCATTAGAATAGAGTTTCATTTGTGATTTATTTGCATAGTTTAAGATATTTTGTTTTGTTTCCATATTCATATGTTTAAAGAATTTCATAGGTAATGTTTGGTTTACACTTGTTTATTGACTAATGATCACTTTTGTGTTCATGTTTGAGCAGGTCTAAGCAAAGCATTCACATATTGATGCTAGGAGGGAAAAAATCTCAAAATTAACACATTTTTTGGCCATTTACATCATTTTTTTTCTCTTTTTTGTCTTTCCAAGACATAGAGCGACGCTAAAATTCCAAATAGCAACATTGGAAGTCAAATTTCCCCACTATTGCAATTAGCAATGCTGAAAGTCTTAAATAGCAACACTGAAAGTCTCAAATAACAACATTGAAAGTCTCAAATTGCTTGGTGCAAGAGCACCTCTGCCTTATCCTCACAATTGGAGAATAGAATGCATAGGGAGGTTGAAAGCTGTTTTGATGTTTATTTGTCTTGAATAAGGTCAATCAAGACCCTTAGGTAAGTTGTAGGGTGAGTTTTTGAGTTTAGAGGTCAAAATGTGAAAAATTGTGATCTTGCACCAAAAGTGTCTTTATAGCCTTTGAAGGAAAATTGTTGAGTTTTTATATGGATGTGCAATATTTGATTTTTGTTTATGTAATAAGGATATTTCCAAGCCATTTGTGTGGTTTTGGGGGGGGTCTTAGGAGTGCAACATTAATATATGTGTAAACGTGTTAAAATGTGTGTAAAGGGTATCATTATGGCCTCCAACGGTCATTAGAGATTTTAAAATTAGTTTTAAGGTGGTTGGTCATTGTTTGGGAATGGAGAAACATTTAAAAATATAGGAAAACATCGTTTGTAATGTTGGTTAGCAAATTTGAAGGAGAAAATCAATAAAACTCTATTAATTCTTAGATTTTTCTATGTTTCTCTTCCTTTTTCCAGACTTGTACAAAATTGTGCAAGCTTGCCATGATATGAGATCATCAGTGTTTTTGGATGCATGTTTTTACCTTCAATTTAATTTTTTTTAAAGTCTTAATTCATCATTTTGTGTGTGGAATCAACAAATTATAGTGACTGCTCTATTTTGCTAGTCAAGGGTTTGCATAAGATTTAAATCATGAAATGACCATCCCACTTACTGTTGTGACCTATTACTTAGTGGGATGGCTTGATAATTATTAGGATAGGGTTTATTTTTGTTTTTATTGTTGTGGAATGAGATTAAGGCTGATAGGGGGTGTTCTTGATCTGAAACAAGAACTTTTTTATGTGAAATTGATGTACCATGGTGGGAATTTGAATTTTTTTCAAAGGAATGATCTATGTAATGAAATTTTGAACTTGTGTAAGGTCCATGGGACATTTTTGATGCATTCATTGGGTCTAGAAAGGATTGGGTATATGAGTTTCAATAAACCCTCATAAAAGGTGTACAAAATAAGGGTTTTTGAGTTTGGTGTGGATTTGGCTATACAAGTGGAATATAATTGTGGATTATGTGGTTTTTGGACATTTTAATTTCTTCCCCAAGGTTTTAGAGGGTTTGGTGTAGTTTAGAGGGTACTCTCTTTGAAAAAGAGGCCTAATTCATTAGGTTTTTCCATGGTAGGGGTAATGGATCTCCATGTTGGTCCAAAAGAGTTGATACTGGGAATTACATATGTGTTATAACTTTGAAATGGGTATCTGAATCCACTTTTTTTTTTGTCTAGTGTTTTGGAAAGTATTGGAGTTAAAGGCCAAAAACAAGGATTGCACTACCACTAGGTTACATAGGTGAAAGTGAGAAATCATGCTTCTGATTGTTGTCTAACTTTGTGGATTGTTTGAATTGATTTAATATGCCTTTTTCATCTTTTTAGATGCCTCTTGAAAGTAGGTTGTCTCTTTGAATGTGTTGGAGCCTCCTGGGTCTGCATCAAAGTGGTATCAGAGCTTTAAGGAAAGGATCCTTTGTTGGTGATTGTTTGGTTTTTTTAGGCTTGAAGAAGGTTGATTGGTGAAGATGCCTCTAAAGGAAAAGAACAGAGAAAAGGAAATGAATGAGTTGAGGAACCAATACATCAAGAGACCAGAGAACTAAAGGAGAGGTTGGCAACCTTGGAGACCAATAAAAGAAGAGAAGCAGTTGAGTGTAGTGAGTTAGAAGAAAAAGATGATGAAGATTTTGATGATGTTGAAGAAGAGCTTGATGTAGAAGACCAAAGGGCGGCCATGTTGATAAAGGCTGTAAAAGGTGAAAAATACAAGGTAAAAATTGATGTACAAAATTTTGCTGGTAATTTGAATGAGGAGTAATTTTAGATTGGATAGGTTGTTTGGATAACTATTTTGAATGTGAAGAGATTCCTGAGGAACAAAGAGTGAAGATTTCCAAAACAAAGCTTAAGGGTCATGCACTTGTTTGGTGGGATTATCTACAGTCAGAGAGGAGGAAACAAGAAAAGTCTAAGATTGTGGATTGGGACAAGATGGTGGCTAAGTTAAAAGGTAAGTTTCTTCCTTCAGATTATCAAGTTTAAATGTTTAAGAAGTTAAAAAGTTTGATACAAAAGGAAAATGATGTAAAGTCTTACATTGAAGAATTTTATAGATTAAGTATGAGGTCTAACCACAATGAGAATGAAGATGAGAAAAATTCTAGGTACTTGAGTGGCTTAAGCATGAATATACAAGATGAGTTGGCCTTGACTAATCCTAGAAATGTAGAGGAATGTTACAAAATGGCACTAAAGGCTAAAGAGAAGGTAAAAAGGAGACAAGAGAAGGCAACAAGAGGAAGAGGCAACACTTCTAGGGGTAGAGGTACAACTTCAACATCAAGGTAGACCAAGGAAGACTTTGAAGATGCTGATAGAAACAAAGAGCAAGAATCTGAAACAAGAGGAGGGTGGAGAGGTGGAAGGACAAAATTCAGACAAAAAAGAGATTTCAATGATTTTTCAGGTAGATGTTATAAGTGCAATGAATTTGGACACCCATCTTTCAAGTGTCCTCAAAACCAAGGTTCAACTTCAAGTGGTGATAGAAGGAGTGAGAGGAGAACTCAACTGATCCAAGAAGAAGAATGTGAAATCTCAAGCAGACCTGTAGATATAGAGGTGGGAGAAGCACTCATGATGAGAAGGACCTTGTTGCAAGCACCAAAAGAGGAATATTTGAGCCAAAGAAGGAGCCTATTCAGAACCTCATGCAAATGCAAAGGTAAAGTGCGTCAAGTTTTTATTGATTCAAGCTCTCAAGACAACATGGTTTCTAGGGAAATGGTAGACAAATTGAATTTAGAAAAGATACCTCATGTAGCACCTTACAAAGTTTCTTGGGTGAATGATAGTCAAACTTTAGTGGTGAATGAGCAAGCCTATGTGGATTTCCAGATTGGGGAGTATAAGGATAGAGTCTTATGTGATATATTTCCAATGGATTGTTGCCATTTTCTCTTGGGGAGACCATGGAAATTTGATAGAAGGTCCATGCATGATGGTTGAGAAAACACCTATACAATTTGGAAGGATGATAAGAGTTACAAGTTGACACCTTTGTAGGGTAATGCAAGAGATAAAGGAAAAACCAAGGTTGTTATTTTTGGCAAGGACCTAAAAGTTATGAAGGAACACAAACATTATGATGTTGTTAACTATGTTAAGATTGAAAATGTAGGGGTAGTAGATGTGGTGGCAAAAACAGGGGTAAAATGTGATTTGATAGGGAGTAAACAAGGTGTGATGATTGGGACCATTGTATGTCCTTTCATAAACCATAAAGGAGGAGGTACAGAAGCAAAGGTTGTGAAATCAAGGGTACAAAGGTTTGACAGAGGCAAGGGGCTGATAATAGTAGTGCAAGGGCAGTATGGATAGGGAATTGGAGATAGTCACCCTTGTGGAGATGAGATCAAGTTGAAATTAGTTTTGAGGCATACTAACATTTGTTTATCTATAGGTATAGGTAAAGGAAAATAAATGGAAATAGGTAAAAGACCATTGGAAGGTCCTAATGTACAAATGGAGCACAAACAAGTGTAAACAAAGCCCATAATGTAGGGAAAAGTATAAGAACAGAGTAGCATGGAACATAAGGAATGGGTCAATGGAAATGGCCTATGGAATAGAGGTGTCTTACTCCAGCTTGGGCATGGTGGTATCAACCCCAATTCATGAGGCATTTATTCTTTTTAGGGGGGGTGTATGGTGCAGGAGCACCTCCACCTTATGCTCACAATTGGAGCATTAGATGTTGAGCATAGAATGTCTAGGGAGGTTGAAATTTGTTTTGATGTTTATTTGTCTTGAATAAGGTCAATCGAGACCCTTAGGTAAGTTGTAGGGTGAGTTTTTGAGTTTAGAGGTCAAAATGTGAAAAATTGTGATCTTGCACCAAAAGTGTCTTTGTAGCCTTTGAAGCAAAATTCTTGAGTTTGTATATGGATGTGCATGAATTGAGTTTTGTTGACATAATAAGGCTATTTACAAGCTATTTTTGTGGTTTTAGGGGGGTCTTAGGAGTGCAACATTACAATATATGTGTAAATGTGTTAAAATGTGTGTAAAGGGTATCATTATGGTCTCCAATGATCATTAGAGATTTAAAAATTAGTTGTAAGGTGGTTGGTCATTGGTTGGGAATGGAGAAACCTTTAAAAAGGTAGGAGAACATCATTTGTAATGTTGGTTAGCAGATCTGAAGGAGAAAATCAATAAAACTTTGTTAATTCTTAGATTTTTTTGTGTTTCTCTTCCTTTTTCCAGACTTGTACAGAACCGTACAAGCTTTCCATGATTTGAGATCATCAACATTTGTGGATGCATGTTTTTACCTTCAATTTAATTTGGTTTGAAGTCTCAATTCATCATTTTGTGTGTGGAATAAACAAATTATAGTGATTGCTTTGTTTTGCCAGTCAAGGGTTTGCATAAGATTTAAATCATGAAATGACCATCCCACTTACTATTGTGACCTGTTACTCAGTGGGATGGCTTGATACTTATTAGGATAGGGTTTCTTTTTTTTATTGTTGTATAATGAGATTAAGGTTGATAGGGGGGTGTTCTTGATCTGAAACAAGAACTTTTCCATGTGAAATTGATGTACCATGGTGGGAATTTGAAAAATTGTCAAAGGAACAGTCTATGTAATGAACTTTTGACCTTTTGCAGGGTCCATGGGACATGTTTGATGCATTCATTGGGTGTAGAAAGGCTTGGGTATATGAGTTTCAATAAACCCTCACAAAAGGTGCACAAAATAAGGGCTTTTGAGTTTGGTGTGGATTTGGCCGTACAAGTGGAATCTAATTGTGGATTATGTGGTTTTTGGGAATTTTAATTGCTTCCCCAAGGTTTTAGAGGGTTTGGTCCAGTTTAGAGGGTACTCTCTTTGAAAAAGAGGCCTAATTCATTAGGTTTTTCCATGGTAGGGGTAATGGATCTCCATGTTGGTCCAAAAGAGTTGATTTTGGGAATTACATGTGTTATAACTTTGAAATGGGTATTTGAATTCACTTTATTTTTGTCTAGTGTTTTGGAAAGTATTGGAGTTAAGGGCCAAAAACAAGGATTGCACTGCTACTAAGTTACATGGGTGAAAGTGAGGAATCATGCTTCTAATTGTTGTCTAACTTTGTGGATTGTTTGAATTGATTTAATATGCCTTTTTAATCTTGTTAGATGCCTCTTGAAGGAAATTTGTCTCTTTGAATGTGTTGGAGCCTCTTGGGTCTGCATCATTGCCCCATTACTGCAAATATCAACACTACCTGTGTGTTTTTTTTTGCTTTTATAGTCAATCTTAAAATGGGGCAATGAAAATGGGTTATTTTTATAGCACCAAATTTAAGATTGACTATAAAAGAAAAAAAAAACACACAGGTAGTGTTGATATTTGCAGTAATGGGGCAATGATGCAGACCCAAGAGGCTCCAACACATTCAAAGAGACAAATTTCCTTCAAGAGGCATCTAACAAGATTGACTAATATGCCTTTTTAAGCAGTAATGAGCATAAGCCAGACTCTTCTGAACTGCTATACAAATTTGTGGTTGCAAGGAAAATTTGCAATGAACTTAGTGATGCATGATAGCTCTCCCCCAGTATCTTTATGATGCACAAATCCCTTGTTCTAAGGGTTGGAAGACCTCTTGAGGGATTTTATCATCATTTCCTTTGAACCGGATGCCCTTATTATGAACCTTTGTTTAGTAGCCAAAAATATCAATATTTGTTGGCATCAAGAGGTCGAACCTTTGGAGCTATCCCACATACTTGCGATTCTTTGTAGAGATGAAAAGTTCATCAAGGGAGATTCATGAGAACTAAAGCTTGGTTGACCTGAGAAGTGTGTGTCGTGGAGGGGATCCAATGTGGTCAAGCTTCTAGTCATCTGCTCTGAATAAGTTTAGCTGGATTTATCCAAGTGGGAATTCAACAAATATTTTATCTTCTATCCTATGGTTGTGCAATCTTTGAGTTAGTTAAACACATTTCTTGGATCCAAAATATTGAAAAAAAACATTCAACAAAATCATCAGAATTTCAAACCCTTTTGAAAGAGAAAATACCTTTGAAAAATCTAAGTATTACTACTTGTCCCTAGGGATTCTATCCTTAGAGGCTTCTAAGTAATTTGATTTATATCTCAATTTTCTCTCTAAATTCAACATCAGGGAACTATTGCCTTGATTTTTCTCGATTTCCACATAATGAACCTTGTGGGATGAAAATAAATTGAGACATAGACATTATTTTGAAACTTAAGCAAGACAAGTGGATGTGGTAAAAGAAAGCCATTAATCAAGATTAAATCAATTGAACCCCACACATGTGCTTGTTATCTTTTTGGTATTTTGGTTTGAACTACTTATAGGGTAAATCATGTTCTTTGCTATCTTGGTCTTGTAAAAAAGGTTCTCCTTAAGTTCATTTAGGATCAAATCAATCATTTCATCCATCTCAAACATCAATCAAATCCCATCTCACAAACATCTTTTGAACCATTGGAAAAATCATTCATACTAGACTTTTGGTAAAATCCCTCAAATCAACATCAAAATCTCCTTGTTTGGCTAAGTGTGTGTGGTTGAATCCTTCCTCATACATCTAGTTAAATTATCATCCTTGTGGACAAGTTTATTCCAAGATAACATCCAACATCTTGGGGTTTATAAGTCCATTATCCAAATCAAATCAAATCCAATCCAAATGAAAAAATCCAAAGAATCCTAAAGTCTAGCATTCCTCCAAGGGTCTTAAAAGTTCAACACTCATTTCACCCACCCCTTTCATCCTTCATCTCATCATTGGTCCTAAATTCCTTAGAGGTCAACAAAGTCAAAATAAAAGGAAAACATGGACTATAAACTTGCTCCATACATTATGAATGGTCTAAATCAACCAAAATATCAAAGCCTTACAATGCAAATTGATTATCAAAACTCACATTTATACAATCGATACATGGGATCATTATCTCCTACAAACCCAATGGTACAACAAATGTGAGTACACCCAATATAAATTTTGCAACACCTTTCCCTAAGGTAGATTTAAATCAAAGTCCAAACCTATAAATCTATCATCCAAACAATCAATGCATGAGTCTTCAACAAAATAACATTATCCCACCAAATCTATAATGCCAAATGTGAACATACCAAGTACAAGTTTACCAAACATGAAAATTTCAAATCCACACTTGGTAAACTTTGGGATAGATATGTTTGTGAATCATACAAATGTTGTTCAAAGTCCAAACAAGATGTTAACAACTCCATGTATTGATCCAAGTCAAGGTAACACCATGCAAAATCAAAGTTACCTAAATCAAGGAAATGTGGTTCCCAAACACAACAATTTTCAATTTCAACCTATAATGCCAAATCTAAACATCATCCCAAATCATAACATTGTCTAAAATCAAACACCACAAGTATACATTCCAAATATTCTTGAACAAAAACAATATAAACTATATCAAGGGTGTCAATATCAAAATCAAGATCAAATTTTGTGAGATCATATTGCTATACTTAGAAAATTCATTGATTCATATCACCAAGAGATATCTCCATCCAAAAATCAATACTCTTCCATTGGTTAAACCATGTCATCAAAGTATTGAGTTGTGTCCACAACCACATGAATAACAAAATCTCCAATGTCAAGAGGTTGGATATCAAGATCAACAACATCAACAACAAACCCAATCACCCCATCTTGAAGATCAATCATCACATATCGAAGATCAATTACAACTATCCATCAATGAGCACCTTGAAGATATTTCTACCTCATCCAATGATCAAATCAACACATATCAAACTCATTTTTCAATCATGATCAAAATCCACCAACAATACCCAACAATGATGCAATTCAAGAAATGTTAACATCATTTGATCCTATGGTTGAAAACATTTACAATCTCTCCACCACAATCGCTGAAAATAATGATCAAGATCTATCCATCAATGAGCACCTTGAATATATTTTTACTTCATCCGATGATCAACTCAATATACATCAAGAGTCACTTTTTAGTCATGATAAAAACCCCTCAACAATATTTGACAATGATCTATTTCAAGGATTGTTAGAATTATTTAATCCTATTGACATAATCCATGATCCATCAACCAATGATCATGTTGAAAATGTCTCTACATCACTTAATGAGTTAGAGGACATATCTCAAGAATTTATTCCAAAACATGATCAGCATCTTTCACAAAAGTCTAGCAATGGTACTTTCCAAGACATATTGACATCCTTTGACCTCATGGTTATAGATACTAAAGGGATCATCAACTCAACATTTGATCCAAGTCCACTCAAAGATCAAGAGGATATTGAGCTACTCCCCATGCCTAATGAAGATATCCAATAACCCTTTATAAGAAATTCATCCTTTGAAATTGACCCATGTCAAGAACTTGATTCAAAGTACATCAAAATTAGTTCCAACATTAATCAAGATCAAGAATTTGAATCTCCACGATACTACAATGATCTAATGGACACTCTCCTATCTATACAAGATGTCACAAATAATGATCATATCCATATAGCACATACTCCTCCATCTACCCATGAGACGATTTCTTTGGATGGACATGTAGATGATCTTCATTCAAAACAAGAGTCTCATACTCTTGATGTTCCTTGGGTCTCCTACTCTTAACATTTATACACATGATCAAGATATAGAAAAATCTAGAGACATATCAAAAATGGGTCATGAAGAAGGCTTCTAAAAAAGTTGTGAATTAGAAACATCCTATGAAGGCATATCAAAAATGAATCATGAGGAAGAATTTTACATGGATTGTGAATCATCAACACCTCTTGAAGAAGCATTAAATCTAATATTTCACAAGGTCAAGCCAAAGATATGAATTAGGAAGTTATCCCACTTATGGAGGATCCTATCACTTATAAACTTGGATCACTTACCTTTTTTAGGGCAAGCTATCTTATCAATGAAGAAGCTATCACATTTGAAGATCCACAATAGAGTAGAGAAGGATTAACACCTTGTTTCCAAGAAAAATCATATCCTATTGCAAATAAAATGTTTCAACAGATGAATTATCAAGGCAGAGGATTAGGCTTGTATGAACAGGGTATCCTAGAACCAGTGCAGATTATTGGCAATCCTAAGCATCAAGGTCTTGGTTATTTAGTACTGGGGGAAACTTCATCTCAAGAAAATGTCAACATAGGAAGCACAAAGAATCCTTATGATGAAACCAATGCTAACACTACAACCAGCTACATCACGAATCTTCATTCACCCATCACCCCATCCATGAATTGGGACCAACAACAAAAGAAGGATGTGAATCAAAGCAAGAACATCATCAAAGGAAAAGAAGTAGTGAAGTATGAAGGAAAAATCAAATACACATGGATACCAAAGAATAAAAAGAAAGATTATCTCTATCAAACTCCATCAGTCAAAGAAACTATGGAGAAAAATAAAAAAGGGAAAAGTATCCATCAAAGATTTCCACACAAGAAAAAGCAGGCTTCCCAAGCGACATACAAAGTATATCAAGCAATTGGTCCTAATTCCATGCACACTTTCATATCCACCCATAATTGCTCATCTTCCCATGTTTGGAGAGTCAAAGGTTCCAAACTATCAACCAATCCATATTTTATTCCTAAACACACTCCATCCAGACCTCCACACATGATATCCAATTCTCACATTGACCATGTATTGGAAGCCACCCTTCATTGTAAGGATTCAAAAGGAACTCTATCATGATGTGTGAACAAAGACAAAGTTAACTCTAGTATCAACAAAGCAGGCTAGGAATCTCAAAAGTTGTATTCAAGTGCACATATCTTGGAAAAAAAACTTCTTCAAGTAGGATATTGATGAAACATTATGACAGAAGCATTTACATCAACACCACTAGGTGATTCAACATGGGCTTAAAAATATTTCATAGAGAAATACAAAAAATCCAAAAATATGAAAATCCAAAAAAAAAAAAGGATTGAAAATAGTAAAAAAAAAAATCATGCTCCAGTGAAAACCACTATGGTAGAACTTTGTGAAAGTACCATGATGAAAACCTGGAAAACATGCATCATGTGTAGAATTGAGCATCTACATGTGCTAGTTCAAGTGAAAGCATCTTATCTCATCCATGATAAATCCAACATTCCATTTATCTTATCCATAATAAATCCATTAATCCATTAAACATTTATCCAAACCATTTCCATCCATTTACATCCATCTTCCAAATTATCTTGATCTTGACAAAGTTTGGTGCACACTTACACTTGCTTATGGTAAATATCTTGACATGGGTCATTTTTATTGATCCTATCCTACCCAATGTTATCTGAGCCATGCAACACTATCCAAATGAGTATCCTCTATTTGAAAACCTTATCTTATCACAATATAATCCTTGGCATCCTTTGCGTCCTTACCATATCCATCCATCCACACACCTATCCAAGCATCCACCCATGACATTTCAAACATTGCTAGACACTAGGGGAAGATATTTACATCTTGCTTCGGGAATAAATATTGATCTATATCCTCCAACTTATGTGGTGATTTGAACATTGGCAAACGTAAAGTCAAATTGGTCAAGCATTTGTGAGCCAAAATCCAAATCGCTAGCCCATGGAACATTTTGACAAGAAGATGTTCCTTATCAAGCTTTATCTTTCATCTTTCATCAATCCAAACAATCAATATCAGTAGCATCAAACATGTGCTTCAATGTCACATCAAATCATTCAAACATATTTTGTTCCAAATCGAGCTTCACAATCTTGATCAATCAAATCCAAACAATCCATCATCATCTTGGGATATCCTTCCCAATCCTCGTGTTTCTTAACACTATATGTGCATTGTTGTGTATCCTCAACAATGTTATCAACATCAAACCATCAATCCAATCCAATCAATCCCTCATCATCTTGGGATATCCTTCCCAATCCTTGTGTTGCTTAACACTATCCTTGCATTGTTGTGTATCCTCAACAATGTTATCATCATCAATCCATCAATCCAATCAATCAAAATTAGCTTGGTTTTCAAAAAAATCCCAAAATAGATCACTGATATCATCACACTTATCCATATCCAAATCATCAAAATCATGTGAAAATTCAAAAACATTCAAAACATATCAAAATCCCAAAACAAGTCAAAAAGTAAGAAAAAGTCAAAAACATGGTTATCCGAACTATGTCGTCTCTGAGCTTAAATGTAGGCAAGGCTAATCTTTAATGAGCCCTCAAGACAAAAATCCAAAAACATTCATAAAATCTCATAAAACCCAAAAACATTTGAAAAATCTAAAAAAAAACCCAAAAATAGACTCAAAAAATTTCAAAATACCAAAAAAATTCAAATATTTGAAAAAAATCCATCTACTTCACCCATGATAATCAATCATCCATAATAAATCAAATTGCCACACTCACCCTTTGGCAATACAAATAGAAAAAACCACAACAATCAGCAAAAGTAGTCTTCAAATGCAAAAGAAAAATCGAAGCAACAAACCATTAAACACAAAATCAAACTCTTGATCTTCTTAACAAACATGTTAATCAACCTTATATCAATAGCCTTTCCAACAACCTGTCAACTTTCCGCCATTCACTAACATGTCCTAGGATGCATCCTTCCTACAATGGGCATTATCTTTGGCAATCACTTCATATTCTTATCCTCAAAACAAATCCCTTTGCTTAGAGGTATGAAGAACATTGACTTGTTTGTTTATTTGATCTTTTATGTTGACTTATCTTATTGCGCTCATTCCAATGACCTCTTGATGATGTCTAATCAAAACAATTTAGAGAGAAAGGAATGGGGAATTGATTATTATCTTTCATTTGCTGTGCTTGTTGGATGTTCTTGTAATACAACTTGGTGAATACTTTCTTTGTTAAGGTATGTATGGAAGGTGTTTTGTGCAGCTTGTTGGCTATTGCATTGATAGGTTATACCTTTCCGTGTTTTGGTCTGACATGTTTAAAACTTCTGAAGTGCATCCTAGCAAGGTTTCCATATGTCAGGTGTGAACAAGAATACTCCTATCTATTTACTGAGTCAAAGACCATTGCACTAGGTACAACGCCATCCTAGTTCTTTATACCTTGATGCATCGTACCTATGTGTGTCATCAAACATAAGGAAAGTAAGCTATTTACGTCCCAAATCCCTGGATAAGCAATACATCATCATCATTCATCATCATATCTAATAAAGTCTGAATGACTCATAGACTTATTGGATCTCTGCATCTTCTTGAAATCAAGGGTTGATTCCTCTCATTCTTCTATCTTCTTTCATGCTAACATGCTATCTGTTGATGCCAAAAATTTGCAAGGTAACAACCCTTTGTGGGAAACTCAGTTTATGGGGGACCTATTATGCTAAATAGAGTGACCTCTGGATTTTTAAAGAAGCCAACTTCTTCTGTGAATGGGGTTTTGGAATGGGAAACAAAAGCAAATATAAAATAAAGAATCTAACGAAGGCGATACACCAAAATTTAGATAAAAGGCACGATAAACCTATATTTTGGATATGATCTAAGGGTCTACTTAGCAATTTACCATGTCCTAGAATAACATAAATTAAGGATTGTAGCATGAACAACTCATTTAATGATATAAAATAATAATAATGCCCATTTACTGAAAAGAAGAGTCGAAAGACATGATTTGAACCAACAAACTTGCATTCAAATTATAGAAGTATGACAAATAAACCATTAAAAAAAAATGGCACAACATAAATTTTATCAATAGCATAAGAAACAGAGAGGCGGAACAATGGCACAGTTTATGAGTTCTTGCAATAATCTAAACAATACAAAGGCCTGGTCTCTCCAAAAATCCTATGATTCTAAAAACTGGTGAAATAACATATGATCTCCAAACTTGTAACCTAAAACATTGGAACCTTCGAAACTATGGAACCCTTCCTTTGAAGCAAAGAGTAGTATTTATATCAAGCCTTCCACCGCTTGGCAAGAAACAACCGAAAAAATTTAGAATCTGAGCAATGATTTCCCTCGGCTGTTGTAATAGAAAATATTCAAGACACAACATTTGGTCTCCCTCCATTCAGGTGCATTCCTTGCGAATGATGGCAGTGGTCAACCAAAGTCTTGTGCAAACAAGTGTCACCCTTCAGGATAGGTGGTTAGAAAACATTGTAGCATCCTACAACTCATAGTTCGCTTCATCCCCTGTGTTGAAGAATTGTGTGCCAAAGAGACGTGTGGTAGCATTTCGCTTCCCACGGTCGATATTTCCTTCCTTTGTTGAAAGCTTGCATAGAGAGGACATGTAGAATTTTTTTTTATTGTAGATGCTACTTGTGGGGCCCACAAAATCCTTATGTGAATGGTAGTTATGTGGCATGCGAGCGGGGGTTGATGAGGAAGTGAAAGGAAGAGATCAAAATAACCTGTGATGACGACACGTGGGAGCATTTTAGGGGCCGATAGAAGAGCAAGGAGAAAATTCCTTTGGAGTGCAATGAGCAGACATGTGGTCGAAGCAATGGTGACAACCAAAAGGGGGCCAATGAAATTTGTTGAAGGCATGGGATGGTACTTAGCCAAAAATCAAACCCGAAGGGAGCATGGTGAATTTTGAATTCACAGCTTTTGGTGACTATGAGGGGCATTTCTCTTTGAGGAACGTGGAACCCAAAATTTTCTCTGGTTCATAGACTAGAGCACTATCCATTGAAGAAAAAATTAGAGCTTGGAAAAGGATGCCTATAGAGGTGGCCAGTCATCTTTAGATGGTCTCGCTATATTGCAAAAATTCTCCTATGCTCCACCCAGGTCGAGTGTTTCTTTATAAGGCAGTGTCTTAGGTAAACTGGCCCCTGCCTTGCAATGGAAAAGTAGCTATGCAAGAGGATGAATAACACCCTCAATATCTATTGTGGTGGGAGGATGGATGAAACTCTAGAAAGTGTTTGGGTCTTGCTCCTTTTCTTCTTTTCTTTTTGCAATCTGCTCGGCTATGGTAATTGATCCATCTTAAAAAAATGAAGACAACATACCCATCTTGTTCAGCTGAGAGAAATTATCTCACATGTCGTCCATTGTCTAGTTCAAAGTAGTGTGGCCACTTTAGTTCGCTGGAAGGCTAAGTGGAAATGGATAATTTTTTTTGCTGTTTGGGTAGCAATATCCCGATCTTCAATCCTTGCCTTGGCCAGGTCTTCATCAGAGACCAAATATAGCTTAGTGAGCAACTCTTTGCTTCCAGAACCTTTTCTGAGATGAACTACAATAATTGCTTAATTGTACTGTGAACCTCTTGGCTCAATTTTGCTGCCTTTGAGACGAACTAGAGCATTGGCTGCAAAGTTAAGCAAAAGGTTTTAACCTTTTCCCAATAAGAAATATATAGCTACCAAACCAATGGGAGTGGTTTGCCAATTCTATGCTAAGAGAGGACTTTGTTTCCTGAAGCTCCTTTTTTAACTGGGCCTTTTGGCTTATAAATTCTAGATGATTCCTTTCTAATTCTTGCTCATATAGAGTGTGTTGGGCTGCTATCTCTTTATCCTTTTGCTACATATTTTTCTCTCTCGAAGTCAATTGGCTTTGATATTTCTAGTTCCTTGCTCATAGCTCAATCAGCAATGTGGGGTCAATGGACTGGGACTTATTGAGTTTCTCTTGGAGCTTGCTCCACTTGACTCCTCTATTCACACTTTCTCAACCAAATGCGCAAATTCAGCTTCTAGTGATTTCTCCTTCGTTTCTTGAAAACTAACTCTTTCCTTCACAAGCTTTAGCTCCTCCTCCTTTTTCTTGAATTGACGGTTGAATTTCAGAAAGTTGATCGTCACCACCTGTTGCGTTTCCTCTATGAGTTCTACCTTATCTTGCGGTCGAGTTGTAGTCAGATCAAGCCCCATCACATACATGTTGTAATCGCCCGATAGCATCTCGCCTTGTGGTTTTTTAACATTCAGGTACATGGAAAATTTCAGTGTTTGTTGTTCTTCATTGTAAACTGTATACACTTTAGGCTTTGCATCCTTTTTATCATACTTTTCTTTTCACTTTTGGATCCTGAGGGATCACATTTTCTTCATGGTTTCTCCTTGGGATATGAATTCAGTTGGTGACTGAACTAGCCCACCAACGATAGTTGTACTAGGTGGCAGGGAAAAAGGAAATACCTGTGAAGTGGGCCCTTGCATTTTCTTTGCTAGGAGATTCATAGTTTTCAGGGAGAAAAAGGGAACCTGCCATAGTTTAGTTTGTGAACTGGTGGAATGGATCATTAGTTGCGGTGATGGGGTGGTCATAATCAAGTATGTTTGTTGGGCATACTAGGTTGGAATCAAGGTAGTAGAGGCAATAGGGGTGCCAATGGTGGTTGAGCTTTTAGAAAGAGAGGTGAGGAGAGATTGAGCAATGGTGGTTAGCATTAAGGTTCACAGATGTGTTAAGATAGATGTCCTAGTCTAGGCGAATTGGGAGAAAACTCCCGCAAATGTTATGGTAGAGGTAGATAAAGTATGCTTGACATTTGTAGTAATGGGCACTATGGGAATGGAAGAGGACACCAAAGATTGAGAAGTAAGAAAAGCGGAAGTGAAAATTACCTATTGACTGGATGTTGGTGGTGCTTTGCTTGTCACTGGCTGCTTACTTACTCTGGGCTCTTGGCTTGCGGTGGCTCCTTGTGATCCTTCTCCCAGAATAGCTTTAGTTTGTTGTCACTTAGCGGGTGGGGAGTCCTCGATCTCAACAGTCTCTATAGTTTCTGGCTCTTGTTGCTAAGGAACTCTTGTTGTTTTTGAGGCCCAGGTGAGTGTTTTCCAGGCTCATGACATATTCAGTCGCACATTTGAAGCAACATAGGAAGATTTCCCTATAGACTTCCTTTTTTGCTAGGTAGAGGACGTTGATGTCTCAGCTTCCTCCACTTCTTATTCTCCTTCATCAGGGTCATCACCTCCGCTATTACTTGAGTCAAAAGTAGGGTGTTCCTCTCCCACATCCATTCAAACTCTTTGTCTTCCTTTACACCTTCATAATGTATATCTTGGTGTTTTGTTTCTTGGCGATATATCTAGAAGGATATGATATTTTCATTAGTCCATTCCTCTTCATTCCTAAGATTATTGTACAGAGTCTTCCCCATTTTATAGTTCTCATCATAATATGCCACTAGGAAATATAACTTATGTCATGGTGGCCTATTGTATTCCATGGGGATATGAACTAGGTCAACCAACAATTCATCTTTACCTTCTAGTGGGTTGTGCCTTTGCTCCCATTAAGGATGAGGGTTGTGAGTTAGCTTGAGGTGATCATACGGTAACTCATTGAAAGGATTGTAATCCCACATGTCAGATCATTACCAACCCTAAATGAGCTAGTTTATCTTGCAATAGTGGGTGTGTCTACTTCTTTTTCAGGGCCACTATTTGGAAGTTAGTGGACAGGCGAAGAATCCCTTCCTCTTCATTCTTTTCACACTACAAAAGGTAATATTGATAATGCACACTTGCTAGAACAATTCCAGAGCTAGCACTTTATTAGTCACACATGTCGAAAGGCAGAAGGGTTCCCCAGTGAAGCCTCACATTTAGATGAAAGTAAAATATGCTCTGAAGAACCAATCACATTTGGGGGTGAAATTCTGCATAAAATTTGTTTGAGTCAAGGTGAGTCGATTAATATACTCCTCCCCTAGTAAATCTTGCAAAATCAGAGTCAAGAAATGATCCAAAAATGGGTAATAATCAAAAGTAGAAGAGAGGAGAGGGTTCCACACATAAACTGGTTTTTTCCTACCCTTCTCATCAAAGAAATCAGGGATTTGATATAAAAACATATAAGCAAGATAGGAGACAAATCTGAACTTTCGTTCAACTGGGTATTTGTTAATTCGTTCTATCATCTTCTTTGAGAGGAATTCTCCAAAATCATACCAAAAGTACGATTTTTTCCTGCGAAATTGGAAAGTTGGGCCCAATTGAAAAGCATGCACCTCTTGGTTGGAGTCTAGGCCGACAACAAATTCCATCATTGAAAAGGCATCTTTCATGTCTTCCTTGAAAGCACCATGCAATGTAGGAATTTCTAGTGTCTTCTCATGATCTGATTCAATCCTTTTGGTTTCTTTGTTGTAACTCCCAAGCCTTATCCCTGGTGCTCCATATTTTATCTCCTTGCTTAGGAGCGAATGATTCCACTTCCATCCCTCTTTGCACAGGGTCTAGAATGCACAACATGTTCTAGATGGTAGTTGAGTTGATGTTAACTGAAAGAGTTTGGCCCTCAATAATGCTGGTACTTGGATTGAAAAGCCTGATGGCCACATCTACCAACTTTGGGAAATAGTGCATAGACGAGACCATATAGTAAGGAAACCCGCTGAACCATACCTTTTCTATAGCTGACATTGGCCACATTGGCCACTTGGACACCTTCATTTGTGTGCGGGCAGATTCTCTCAATCCTTTGGGGTTTTTTGCAAGAAAGGGATCATGAAAATCATCCCAATCTTCATGAACTTAGCTCTGGTCTCTATAGATTTTGGGCTTGTCCAGCTGCCTTGTGCTTGCCCATACTGTATTTTCAAGGATTCCCAGTGTAGCATAAGAAATATCCTCAAAGACATTAATGGCTGGTGCTCTTCATTGAGCTTTAGCTAATCTCTGCGTCGCCACTGGCCTAACTCCCTAACTTGAAATTTTTGCCATTGCCAATTTGTGGGAAGCTTTATGCTTAGCTTGAATTCTTCTGCAATTTGACCTCGACTCTAGCTGTGCTCAAGAAATATTTGCTTTCTGCTTTAAGTAGTGTTCTTAAAAGAAAACTTTTAAGTTCTTTAAAACTTTCTTCATCCAATATTTTGCGATCTTTTCTCAAGGTGGTAGATGAGAATCACTTTTTTTTACATTGAATTCGGCGTGTACCACCAACCCTTTGGCCTATACGAGATGAATTACTTGCCATTTTGATTTGACAAGAATTCATAAATATAATTAGCAACTATATGTATTGTGCAATTTTCTTGGAGCTTGAGCCGACGCTTTGCGAGCAACTTAAGCATTCATATGCATTGGCAATTAATATCTTAAAAGGAATGATTAAGCCAAAGATGTGCCTAGAATTTGAAAAGATACAAGCTCCACCTTGGAATAAGAAAAATACTTAGAGGATCACACCTCAATCCCTAACCATGCTTAACACCGCCAATTGCTGCCACCAGCTTGGTCTAATTAATTATCCCTTATTCATTTTGCACGCAGCAAATCGTACTCAGCAGACACAAATGGGTTTGAAATTTTAGCGAGTCTGGGCACAAATTTCAAGTTGGTACTTGATTAACATCACATTTATGGCAAGCAAATTACCATGCCTTTCCTTGCTTTTTCTATAAATAGGCGTTTAAGCAATAGTGAAAACACACTTAGGGATTTTAAGCATAATTGGTATTAGGTAATTGGAGTAGTAGTTTAGCATTTGCAGTGCATAGAGTTCTCATAGGCTTGACTTAGGTGCTTTGCAGGTATAGTTTTAAGGTACTTGTAAAAAGTATGACAAGATGAATACCCCAATTAGGCTAGTGTCACACAAGTCCCAGACTACCCTCCTAGGAGATATTTCTACCAGGTGCTTAAAAAGGATGACGAAGAACAAGCATTCACTATCCATCATAGCCATCAAATGGGTCTTGGGATGGGACTACCTTAAGTACGAGGAAAAGTATTGAGGTAACACTGATGTGTGCTCACACTTTGTGGCCTCCATGTTAGATATAGGAATTCTCAAGCCATTAATTCTTCATTTGGTGAAGGAAATTTTCCCCAAGAAATACGTGAATGACCTTAGTGAGGTCATTGCAAATGTTGCATATGGTGGGGGATTTCCAACTGCGAGTGACCTATAGAGGTTTATAGAAGGGGATGTGGTTGTGTCGTGGCTACCATTTCTAAGTGTATTTTTCCTTCAGATGCAAGATGAGCACCACCAAAGGGTAACTCGAGCCTACCACTTCCTATTCTGCATCTACAACATGGTTTTGTTCTATGACATCAACTGGTACATAGACTTCTGGAACCTGGTGTGCCCTCTGCCTACCTTTTCTTTGTTGGATGATGTTGCTACTGCTGATGCCCCTATTGACAAGGATATTGTGGATGTTTCCATTGATTCGTTTGTTTCTACTGCTCACGCTATGAATTGAAGACCTACATTTTTCTTTTTTCTTTCAAAAATCTCATAGTAATTAGTCCCTTTTTGTAGACATGTCTAAAAAAGGCTTTCATAAAATATATAAGAAGTAGCATAGAATATACTTTTGGAAGTGTGGCCTATGAGCCATTTTGAAAATTTAAATATCGAAGCATATATAATGAAAATATATCCGTATATAACCATCTTGTTGTTTCCTTTTGGATTTTGCAACTGGGTCATTTTCTTCCTTTTTCAACATGTATGTATAAATTCAATTTTGCTTGTGGGTGTTTAAATTTTTGCTCTGTTCAGCTATGAGTTTATTTCCCTTACTCTCTACAATAATGGGTTGCTTGTTTCTTTCTGCCATGATCCATAAATAAAATAAAAAGATCGGCCAACAAAACAAAAGGGAAAGAAGGAAAAAGCATATTTACATATTTACATGGGTATGGAAAGCAAGCTTAATTGAATATCTTCAGGTGATTTTCGATGACCGAAATTCCTAGCACTTATTTTTCCATAGTCTCTAACTCATATGCATTATTCTCCTTGCATTGAATTATTCTGAATGGGCCTTCCCAAAGGCTATCAAATTTTTTGTGTTGGCCTGGCTTTGTAGCCCTTTTGTTATATTTTAGCACCAAGTCTCCGCACTTTAGGCCTTAGTCGGACGTCTTCTCATCAAACCACCTTTTAACCACCTATTGGTGGTTAGTCATGGACGTTAGGGACTTTTCCATTTTCTCTTGTACTTCTAGCAACTTAGTTAACCACACCTCCATTGTGCTGTTTTGTTCTACTTCGAGGGATTTTAGCAATTGCAGTGCCAAAATCTCCATAGAGATAGGCAATAATGCCTAATTTCCATAAACTAGCTCATAGGGTGAAGTCTCAAGGACTTTCTTTGGAGTTATGTGATCTGCCCAGAGTGTTGTTCATAGATTTTTGTGCCACTCTCTTTGATATTTTGACCAAATTATTTTGAGAAATTTGACTAGATTCTTGTTTGTTGATTCGGCTAAGCCATTCCCACGCGGGTAGTAATTTGATTATGTTTTAAGGAATATGCTATGTTTAAGTGCAAATTCACTTACCTTGGAGCCTAGGAAAGCTTTATCATTGTTTAAAATGATAGTTTTGGGTGGGCCAAATCTTGTCACCAGTTCCTATAGGAAATCCACTATCTCTGCTTCTATTGCATTATTGCGTGGCATGGCCTCAGATCATCTCGTGAAATAGTTTGTGGCCGTTAAGATTCATTTATGTCCTACGCTGGAGGCTGGGTTGATCATTTTGATGAAGTATAAACCCCATTGTGTGAATGGATCATCAACCACTATCGGATTGAGAGGCATTGTGGAATTATTTCTTCTTCTAGTGAAGAACTAACATTCTTTGCAAGTTTTCACCAAGGAGTAGCAATCATTGAATAACGTCGACCAAAATTATCCTGCGCACATGATTTTGATGGCGGTGGTTTTCACAAAGAAATTCCTACCTACAAGACTACTGTGGTAAGTTTTGAGGATCCTTTTTGCTTGCTTTGTGGTAACACATCACAATAGAATGTCGTTGAAATTTTTCTTGAACAAGATCCCTTCGATGAGCGTGAATCCAATGTTTTGCAGCCGGTAGAATTTCCTCTTTTGAGAAGGAAGACCTGATGGATACTTTCCTGTAGGCATAAACCTTATTCTATCCGCTAGCCAAAAACCTTTGGACTTTGAATCGTTTGTTAGGACTAGTTCCAGCTACTCTTCTTCGGGGGCCATTTCTTCCTCGTGTGCAAGATACTCGGACAGTCCTCTTCCCCAAATAGTCTTGGTAGGCTTGACCTCAATGTCATACTCGAGGATCTTGGTGATCCAATTGGATCTTTTCTCAGTGATTTCTCCTTCCATGATGTATTCACACACACTAGAATTTTAAACATAGACAATCACCTTATTGCAAGAGATTAGGTTTCAAAACTTCTTGAGCCCCTTAACTATTGCAAATGCTTACCTCTCTACAAAGTTGTAGTTTGTTTCATATTCCTTCAGGGTTTGGGAGTGAAATGATATTAGATTCTCTCCCTTGCCCTCGTTATCTTTTTGAGTTAAGACAGTAGCAATGTTTGACTTGCTACTGATACATACATTATAAAGTCCTTTGATAAGTCTGGGTTGACCATAACAGGAGCAAAGGAGATAGCATCCTTGACTTTCTTAAAGGCTTCTCTGGCTTCCTTTTTCCATTTAAATATTTGATCCTTTTTCAACATTAGGGTAATTGGCCTAATTATTCCTGCAAAATCAAAAATAAATTTTCTAACAAAATTTACCTTTCCCAAGAAGGACTGAATGCCTTTCTTGTTGATCGGAAGAGGAAGATCTTTTATTACTTTCACCCACTTAGGATCAATTGAAATTCCTTCCTTGGACACTACATGCCCCAGTAGTTTTCCTTGCAGTACTCTGAAGACGCATTTTTTGGGTTTAGGGATATCTCAAACTCTTGGAATTTCTTGAACACCATCTCCAGATGATCAAAGTAATCATCCTTGGACTTGGAGAACACCGTTAGATCATCCAAATAGATTAGGATAATCTTGTTGATTAGTTCACTGAAAGCAATATCCATTTCCCACTAGAAGGTAGCTCCTACATTTGAGAGGCCAAATAGCATCTTGGCATATGCGAACATTCCCCACTTGGTAGTGAATGTTGTCTTATGTTGATCCTCCGCTTTGACTCAAATCTAATTGTAACCAGAGAATCCATCCAACAGGGAAAACATCTCAGATCCTACCATTGTTTGTAGGATTGACTCCATTGAGGGTAGCAGGTAATGATCCTTGATGGATGCTCTGTTTAGGTCCTGAAAGTCTACACATAGATGAATATCTCCATTTTTATTTCAGACAAGGACTAGATTGGATACCCACATTTTATGCTTGATTGAGAAGAAAATCCACAATTGGATTAGCTTTGTTAATTCTTGTGCCATTAGTGCTTCAATCTTGGGATTGACTAGCCTTTGTTTTTGGTAGATAGGCTTTGCGTATTCTTCCAACTCAATTGTGTGTTGAATGGTATTGAGATCATATCCCTTGAGGTCATCATATAACTAGGCCACCAATCCTTCATATTTATCATAAAATTCAATAAGCCTTTCTTTATCGTGATGTGGGACGTCCTTCCTGACTTTGAGATTTCTTCCATCTTTGACTTGAAGGTCTGCATAATCACCTTTGTCCACTACAAAATTTTGTTTGTCATTTCTTGCATCATCACAATTGAAAAGGTTTTTGAGCATGACCAATCCTTTTGGAAGCTTGTTGGATTTTAGCTAGATGATTTTTCCTTCATAGGCATCAACGATCTTTGGTTGAAGTTGGTCAGAAAATTCACCCGACTACTAGATGAAGGAGGCAATGTGTTCATCACTATCAAACACTTGCCAGCTTTGGTCATTGTCTGGAATCACCGGTCTGACCATTACTCATACAAAGTGTTTGTTGTGAATGATATCAGAGGTAGGATCAAACTAAGATCTGATTTATGCCATGTGATCTACATTTGTGTTCTATTCCTAGGGCATTGTCTAAATGTTGAAGGATTCAAAACCCTCAATCAGGTCCCAAACTTGGTATTTGTAGGATCGCATGTGAACAATCTTGGTTGCAGAGATACCTCAGACTTATTTGACTACTAGTTCAAAATCTCTAAACACCATCAATTGCTTAATTCCCATCCATTCCACAAGGCTGATACCTTGCACTAGTCCTTCGTATTCAACTTCATTTTTTGAGTAGGAAAACTGGAATTGGAAAGACCTTAGTGTATATTCATTCTATGGGGATATTAAACATATCCCAACTCCTACACCATTCTTACATCTTACTCTGCCGAAGTGCAAATTCCACAGTTCTAACGCTTGATCGCCTTTAGATTCTTTGACAATCTTAGGGAGCACTTGATCTTCATCATAGATGATGTAGGTGCCTAGCTCGGTGGCATGGTAGCTACTAAATGGGTCGGTATCTATATGTTCACTCAAGAGAACATCTTCTTCTTCCATCCATGAGAAGAGTGCATGGTCAGGAGCGATGTACACTTCTTGCTTTAGTGACATCCCTTGCATTTGCGAAGTGAGCACTGCATTGTCCATTTGTGAAGAGGTATACACATAGCTTCCATGGTCTAACGTTGTGGCTTGGCTGCATTGCTTTGCCACCTTTTGTTGTAGGTTTCTACATGGGAAATTTTGGGGCATATGTGAATCTCCACAAGGGAAGCACCAGGGATTGGTGTCATCTGCTAAGTTTTTCTATCCTACGGTCAACTCTCTGCTTGAGCTTAAGTTAGCACCTTGTAGCAGAGTGGGTACCGATACTATTTGATTTGTTGTTTGTGCCTGTAGATTTGTGTGAGTGCCTCCTTGGAACTGGTTTTGTTGGTAATAGGATCTTCTTCCTTGATAATTCTAATAGGTAGGCTTCAGAGGTATGACCTAGTTGTGCTTGATAACGGTTATCTCGTTGACAATAGTCTGTAACATTTCTTTGAATTCACTCATCTCCTCCTTTGAAGAGCCGAATGTAGAGGAAACATTTTGTGGCATGCTTGGATATGTTTATATGGATTGGGGAGGGGCCAGTGCATTGGTAGAAGGCATCTCCTGAGTAGGAACCAATATTTCAGGGAATATAGGAATGATGGGCCGAGGCAGAAATTTCCTAGAATCTATCAAATTGTTCTCCTCTTTAACAACAATGCTATATGCACTTGGTACTATGGTTCCACCTAGAGACTGGATCATCATTGAGATGTCAGGATTGATGAAATTTAGGTAGAAAATGAATGCTAGATCCAACGGCTTGTGGATATCAACTTGAATCCTCTACCAGCTTGTATCGAACTGAGCATTGAATTCAACCATGGCTTCATGCAGGGCCCACTGATAATATAGCAATGATTGGTCTCCTTGATTCAAAAACCTCTAATAAAAAGGCTCCCTGAGCTCATCCTAGGTATTGATAGTATTTTCTTGTAATTTGTGGTACCAATCCAACGCCTTGCCCCTGAAAGATGTGGCAAATAACCTTAACACCACATTTTGGGCAATAACCCCATTTACTAGGCATACATCTACAACATCTTGCAAATGTTCAAACACCGGGATAGCGGCCCAAATGGTAGGCGCTAATGTTGCAACAAGAGGGCTTCCAATGTCCCATGCCACATAATTTCTGTTAGCAACAGGCAACATGGCTAGCGGAAAGGGAGGAGGAAGTAGAGCATTCACTAATTGGGTTGCAGGTTGTACTGTCTCTAATGGTGGTACTGATAAACTAGGATTATTTTCTTTTTGGGACCTAGTAATAGACTGATGGCTCAGACACCCTTTTGAAAAATTGATTCATTAAGTTCAGTCCCACTAGGCATGCTAGGAAAAAGAAAAATTGTTGATGCCAAAAATTGGCAAGGTAATAGCCCTTTGTGGGAAACTTAGTTTATGGGGGACCTATTGTGCTAAATTGAGTGACCTACAGATTTTTAAAGAAGTCAGCTTCTTTTGTGAATGGGGATTTGGAATGGGAAACATAAGAAAATATAAAATAAAGAATCTAACTAAGGGGATACACCAAAATTTAGATAAAAGGCATGATAAGCCTATCTTTTGGATATGATATAAGGGCCTGCTTAGCAATTTACCATGTCCTAGAATAACATAAATTAAGGATTGTAGCATGAACAACTCATTCAATGACATAAAATAATAATCATGCCCATTTACTGAAAAGAAGAGTCGAAAGACATGATTTGAACCAACAAACTTGCATTCAAATTATAGAAGTACGACAAATAAACTATTCGAACAAAAATGTCATAGCATAAAGTTTATCAATAGCATGAGAAATAGAGATGCATAACAATGACACAGTCTATGAGTTCTTGCAATAATCTAAACAATGCAAAGGCTTGGTCTCTCCAAAAATCTTATGATTCTAAAAACTGGTGAAATAGCATATGATCTCCAAACTTGTAACTTAAAATATTGGAACCTTCAGAACTATGGAACCCTTCCTCTGAAGCAAAGAGCAATATTTATAGCAAGCCTTCCACTACTTGGCTAGTAGCAACCAAAAATATTTAGAATCTGAGTAATGATCTTGAGGCAATGATTTTCCTCAGCTGTTGTAACAAAAAATATTCGAGACACAACATTTGGTCTCCCTCCATTCAAATGCATCCCCTGCGAATGATGGCAGTGGTCTAGCAAAGTATCGTGCAAAGAAGTGTCATCCTTTAGGATAGGTGGTTAGAAAAAGTGGCAACATCTTGCAGCTCATAGTCCACTTCATCCCCTACATTAAAGAAGTGTGCGTCGAAGAGACGCGTGGCAACATTTTGCTGCCTGCGGTCAATATTTCCTTCCTTCATTGAAAGCTTGCATAGAGAGGAAACATAGCAAAAATGTTTACTGTAGATGCTACTTGTCGGGGCCACCAAATCCTTATGTGAATGGGAGCTATGTGGCATGTGAGCGGGGGTTGATGAGGAAGTGATCAAAATAACTCATTGTGATGACACGTGGGAGCATTTCGGGGGCTGATAGAAGAGCAAGAAGAATATTCCTTTAGAGTGTGATGAGAAAACACATGGATGAAGCCATGGTGACAACCAAAAGGGGGTCGATGAAATTTTTTGAAGGCGTGAGCCGATACTTAGCCAAAAATAAAACCTGAAGGGAGCATGGTGAATTTTGAATTCACACTATCATGAAATCCATCTCATCCTACATATTCATACATAATATCATCCATCTCATCCAATTCCCATACATTTCATCATCATTTCAGTTGTTTAGGATAATATAGATTTGTTATTCTAAGCATCTTAAAACTATCTCATTTGCATCATTATCATCATAACCATCCATACATCCATCTTGAACCTCTTTGTCACAAGATCGACCCTCAAATTGAACTTTTCACTCAATCTCTCGAGGGGGCAGTGTACCAGTATACTTCTATCCGTTGGGGCATCCAAAAAATTAGAAAAATTTTGAACTTTGATCTCAACAAGGTTATTCTTTGAACCAATGCAACAGGTACATTGCTTCAAAGAGGGACAAAATGTAGACAATCAAAATATCCTGATTGATATCATGCACTCGATCTTGATTCAATATCACTAATTCCTCCTTAATCACGTCCATACTAACCATTTAATTGAATAATCTTTATTTGATTAAATTCATTAAATTCCTCCATTTTCCTATTTTAATTAGATAAATCAATTTTATTTAATTAAATCCTAATGATCCTCTTTTAATTAAATAAATCAACTTTATTTAATTAAATCCTAATGTTCCTCCTTTAATTAAATAAATCAACTTTATTTAATTGAATCTTGATGTTCTTCATTTAATTGGATAAATTATTTTATTTAATTAAATTACCAATCTTCCACTATCTTCTCATTTGATTTAAATAAATCTAAATATCTAAATAAAATGTCATATCAACTAATTCCATCTAAGTTAATTAAATCCTAATTAACTCCTAACACTAAACCTTCATTCCTCTAGCTTTTGCAAGTTGCACATGTAAATCAATTTATTTGATTTATTAATTCCTCCTTTCTCCATTCAAATATGACAGATTCTTGGAATATTCCACTTATTTGAATTCTCCCTCCTAAAGGACTTTTCTCCTCCAACTTGGCATTAAAGGCTCTTACATGTCCTCTCCTTGAGCGAACTTGGCATTAACTCCTCTTACACCTCTTCTTACACAAGCCATCTTTTGAATTTCAAATTCCACCCGCATGCATTTAACATGCACATTGTTCAAAATGTGCTCCACTCTCCTTCATTAGCATGTTGACAAGTGGCACAATGCCATTGGTCATTTTTTAATCCCACATTCCTCCTATTATTCAATCCTCCATCCTTCTTCCTTATAAATAGAGGCCTTCTCTATTGATTTGGGGGAGAGAGGTTTATTTAAGTTTATTATCCAGAATTTCATCCAAGTTAGCATAGAATTTCTCCATCATAGCTAGGTTATTCAAATTTTGAATAAAATTCATCTTGTTCATCACACATCCATCATCAAGCTTGTCAAGGGATTAGGAAAGGGCTTCTTTCCACATCAAAGAAGCACCAATCTCCCTATGGGATGTTGGTTTGAGCATTAGAATAGAGTTTCATTTGTGATTTATTTGCATAGTTTAAGCTATTTTTCTTTGTTTCCATATTCATATGTTCAAATAATTTCATAGGGAATGTTTGGTTTACACTTGTTTATTGAATAGTGATTACTTGTTTGTTCATGTTTGAGTAGGTATAAGCAAAGCATTCATAGATAATGTAGGAAAATATCTGCTCGGTGTGATCACATTACCTATTACAGTTGGAAAGGCCACATTGAAAACTCATGTCCATGTTATGCATCAAGATCTTTCATATAATCTTCTTTCTAGAATGCCATGGATTCATGAAATGCATGTGGTGCCTTCGAACCTTCATCGTATAATGAAGTATGTCTATAACAACCAAGTGTACACAATCAAAGTTTACCTTGAACTAGAAAGTTGTTTACACACTTAGAAAGATAAAGAAAGTCCTTTGAAAACATTGATACCAAATTCAAAAGTGGAAATTGTACAAGAATAAGAAAAATAAAAGAATATTGAAGAAATCAAAAAATTATTGGACGACGATTGTGGTTCTTTATATTTTACGCTTACATTGATGGGAGAGTACAAGATCACAACAAAAAGTCTAAAAGGGAAAAGAACCGGTGGTAATTTCAACACAAATCTTAGAAGAACCCTCAGAATCATCTACTTCATCCACTTTAGAAGAAGAAACAAGTTATACAACAAGATTTGATGAAGTTGATTATGAGCAACCATCGAATCTGAAAGAAATGGAAAGGCTTTATGGAAGAGGTTATGAGATCTTGAAACAACTTGGTTATAGTGGAAAAGGATGTGGTGTGAAAGAACAATGCATTCATGTTCCTATAGATCCAACACACAAAAAAAAAGAGTGGTCTTGGATATTGTCCTTATAAGATAACAAAAGCAACAAAAAGGCCTTCACTCAATATCAACACCATCATGTGCAGTTCTTCTAAGATAACTCACTTTAAAGCATCTTGAATTGATTGATACATGTGATGAATAATTGGAATACTTTGAAGATGATGAAGCCTTGAAAGAAATGTTAGGAGTTTATGATAAGTCACCAACTCCCCTTGAAAAACAAGGAGTCACTTGTGTTATGGTTAGTACTAAACAAGCAAATGAAGAAAAGGAAATTAGTAATGTTGACGAAGATGGAGAAGAACATATCTCTAAAATTTCAAGAAATAATGCACTACCTATAGGAGATACAATCAACATACCAATGTACACATATAATGAAGAAAGAGTGATTCAAATAGGAAAGTGTCTTGATGAGGATGAACAAGAAGATCATGCACCATTATTACATGAATTTCATGAACTCTTTTCTTGGACCTATTCAGACATGTCAGGTATTGATGCTAAGATAGTGACACACAAAACAGTCCTTGAACAAGATGCTAAATTAGTAAGATAGAAGATATGCAAGATGAATCCCAAGATAACTATATTGGTTAAAGCTGAGATTGAAAAAATCCTTGAAGCTAGATTTGTTCATCCTATTGACTATTCTCTAGGGATCTCAAACATTGTTGCAATCTTAAAACCTGATAATCATATTAGGATATGTATGAATTTTTGTAACCTTAATAAATCATCTTTAAAAGATGAATTTCCCCTTCCTAATATTGACATGATAGTAGATTCGACTACGTGCCATGCTTTTTTGTCATTCATCGATGGTTTCTATGGATATAATCAAATCTTTATCAACCCTCATGATCAATATAAGACAATATTTACTACAACATGGGATACATTTTGTTGGGTGGTTATTCCTTTTGGATTAAAGAATGTAGGGGAAACATATCAAAGATCCATGACATTGATATTTCACAATTACATATTGTAGACACGTAAAATGAACTAATTAACACTGCACATTTGATCTTGACCACTAACATTGCTTCATCTTGAATCATCCCTCGGTCTAACCATTTAATCAAATACCTTTATTTGATTAAATTCATCGATGTTCCTCTCTTAATTGAATAAATCATTTATCTAATTAAGTCATCCTTTCTTGTTAATTAAATCAATCAGTCTAATCTAATTAATTAATCAATATTATTTGATTAAATATCTAAAATCTATCTCATTAAATTAAATAAATTAAAACCTTATTTTATTTAATCTAACTTCATCTCCTTTGTTAAATAAAACAAAAATCTTTATTTAATTAATCTTGAAACCATATTCTTCTCATATTTTGATTTAAATCAATCCATAAATCTAAATCAATATGTCACATCATTATAATCTCTCATTAAATTAATTAACCTTGATTAATTTAATCTCCTCTCATGTCCCATCCTCTAGCTTTTGCAACTTGCACAAGAAAATAGATTTAATTCATTTATTAAAACTCTATTTTGTCTCAAAAGGAATAATAAAGGAATATTCCTCAAATTTGAATTCAAAATCCAAGTGGACTTTTTTCCTTCCAACAAGGCATTTACTCCACCTAGAAATTCCTTTTTCCTTGAGCCAAGTGACATTCAATGCACCTTCTTTCGCTCTTACATGTCATTTCAACAATTTCAAAATTCAAATATATGCATTCACATGTTGACAAGTGGCATCTTGCCATTTGTTGATTCTTAGTCCCACATTGCTCTATTTTGGACATCTCCTCAACTTGGCATTCTATAAATAAGAGGCTTCATTCCTCATTTGATCATCCAAAATTTGAGAAAACTTACTATACTCAAATCCATTCTCAAGTATAGCAATTTTCATCAATTTTCATCAAGTCTTAGCTAGGTTATGCAGGTTTTTCATCATGGAGCTTCATTGAATCTTCACAAAGTGGATCACTCTTCAACACACATCAATCTTACACCATTGGTGTTGGGAAAGGGCCAATTTTCACATCAAATTGGCACCAACTCCCTCAAGAGATTAAGAGCTTGCTGATGCAGAGTCCGGAGGCTCAACCTTAATCAACTTGGAAACTTTCCTTCAAGAAGTATCTAGAAAGATTAAAATGACCACACAAAGTAATTCAACTAGCCTTCCAAGTTCTACAATCATCAGAAGCACAATTTCCCAATTTCACTCCTAAACCCCAGTTTTAGTGCAAACCAAGTTTAGGCATTTTCACCAACATTTTCCAAAACAAATAACAAAATAAAGGATGATTAAGATACCCTTTTGAAAGTTATAAAACATACAGGAAAACCAATATCAACTCTTTTGGACAAACTCAAAGATCCAATACTCCTGCCATGGAAAAGGCTAGTGGATTAGCCCACTTTTACAAAGAAAGTACCCTTTAAACTCCACCAAACTTTATGAAACCTTGGGGAAGCAATTAAAATGCCCAAAAAATACTAAATCCACCAATAGTTTCCAGAAATCACTCTTCCAACATGGCACATCCTAAAACCCTTGATTCTAGGCCTTCAAAAGGAGGGTTTATTGTAAATCATACCTCCAGACCTTTCCAGACTATGCAACCTATTCAAACACACATAATTATGCCTTAAAAAGCTTTAAAATTCATCACATAGGTTATTTCTTCCAGAAAAATCATAAACCATCATTTAGTTCCTCACCTTCACAAGGAAAATCACCCAAATTCAATCTAGGGCAACACCCAAAACCCACAAACACACTTCCTCTAAATTGAAAATAATTTGGAAACCTATTTTACAACAAATGGGGCCATTCCACTGAGTTACAATTGCTACAGTAGGTGGAATGCCCTAAAAAATCATTATAATACTCTCAAATCACCAATTTACACCAAAACAGGGCAGTTTCAGTAAAACATCAATAAAACCCTCTAAAATTAATGAAAATTCACCAAACCACTTTCAAATGAAATTTGACACTCTCCTCTTTCCAACCATACCAGGGTTGAGCCCGTACAGGTCATACAAAGGTTGTACCACACGTTTTAGCAGCAAATTTACACACAAAAATTTCCAGAAAGCAGCCTTTTTTTATTATAACTTCAAAAAAAATGATTCAAAAACCATGCCTCGACCATGAGAGGCTTATTTAACATCTAACCACCCTTAAAAATATCCTCCAACTATAATTTTAATTAGTTGGACATTGGAAACCAACTTTTTACCAATTAGACCCCTAATTGCCTAGTTTTGCACTTTTAACAATTTGTTGACAATAAGTACATTTTTATACAACCTTTTGAATTTTTTGAACTAAATAACATAAAACACCCATAATTACATCATTAATAGTCTCAAAGACCTTATTTAACATAAAAATTAATCATACTATCACTAACTCCTAGACTAACCCTCATAGAATGCACTTTGCAATTACATGTTTTTAGGTGCTCCTGCACCACTTGCTTTGTTTTAGAATAGGATTTGATGTTTTAGCTTTAAGTTTGTTGTGCTCTTCATGTTATTCCTTTTCTCTTACATTCAAATGGATTTCTTGAGGGATCTATATTCTAACTTGCATTGAATCTATTAATGTGTTGTTTGTTGTGTTCTTGCAGGTATAGGATCTAGGTTCACATTTTGGCGCTAGAAGGAGGGAAAACCATGAGATCAAATCAAATTTTTTGAAAAAATTATGTGATTTTTGTGTGTTTACAAAAAAATCCATCGCTGGAAGCTCAACATCGCTATTTAGCACTGTTGAGAACTCAACATCGCCATATAGCACCGCTAAAAATTTCAAACTGCGACGCTTCAGACTTCCCGCCTAGAATTAAATTTTCAAACAGAACCACTGACTCTTTCTGGCTTGCTGGAATCTTTTCAAAATCCAAATTGCAATGCTGATCAAAATAGGGACACCTTCATGCTCACTGGTCTGGTTGAAGAGTGACGTTGACTGGTAAGAGGTGCTATACAACACCATTGGTGACTTCAAATTGTGATGCCTTTGTGGATTGCACTGCTGGAGGGAAAGTAAAAAGTGAAAAGTTATTTCTAACATATGTTTTTTTATCAAATTTTGGTTATTTGGCATGTTTTCTACTTTCTTGACCTCTGATTTTCTTATAGGTTGGATTGGCCAAAGGTGAAGAAGAAAATAAACACAATGACCTCATCTCATGATACCAAGTGTTTTTAAACACTCTAGTGTTTTTTCAACACTTTTAGAGGATTTGCTATTCCTCCTAAGGAAAAATTTTCTATATTTCACACTTAGGACTTACTAGTTTCATTTTGGGCTCTAAAAAGAACTTTTTTTCAATTCTTGTTACAAAAGGAGCTTAAAATGAACTTTAGGACACAAACTTACTAGACTTTGTTTGTTCTAATAATTGAACAAGGCAAATTCTCACACTTCATTTGGTGCTATAAAAAGAAATCATTATTTATTTTGTTGGATTAAAAAGAACATGTGCAACTTTGTTTTGTGATTACTTACTCAAACTAATGCCATAAAAAATATGTATGCGCTTCTCTAGCGCCTCATGGTGATCTTGAGAGTCAAAATTATTTTCAATGGTCTTAGGGTGGGATAAAGTGATCACCTCCACATTTCATTTTGGGGATTAAAATTGAACAAAACATTGTACAAGTGTGGGTAAATCTATTGCATGTGTTCTCCCTTTGTTTCTAAATGAAGGTGATCGAACTATGAATACATTTACTCGCTATTGTTTATCTTAGAGGGCTTGCCTTGGGGAAAAAGTACTCACCCAAGGGAACGACTCAACCGGTAACACTCTAAAGCCAAGAGTATTTCCAGCCAGGATATAAATGTGGGTATTGGAATAAACACCAATATCACATGGTTGGATCTGACGAGAAGGGAAACAATGGTCTCTCACCACATTGGGTCAAATCCTATGAACGAAAGTCCAAATTAAAACCCTTGTTGTAGAAAGGCCAAAATAACTATCTATTTGTTGGTGCAAGAATGGTCGTTCTGAAGCTGACCCACAATTTTACAGTCTTTACTAGAAATGGAAAGCATGCCATGGGAGTTTCATGGGTGTTGATGCTTGGCTGCCCCGTATAAGTGAGTGTCATGGAGGGAAGCATCTAAACATTCACTAAAGATAAGCGTAGCTAGACTTTTCCAAGTGGGGATTCAACAAATATTGTCTTTCATATCCATAAGGTTGTGCTTGTTCTTGGTTGCAAAACTCTTTGCTTATTTGAAAACATTTGGGAAACAAACATTTAATATCATCATCAAAATTTCAAACCCTTTAGGAGGAAAATACAATTTACCAAATTCATGTGTTATTGCTTGCCCTTGGGATTTTATCCTTAGAGGTTTCTAAACACTTGACTTACATCTTAATTTTCCTACTAAAGTTAAAACGATAGGTAACCCTTGCCTTGATTTCATCAAAATTCCACACAACATACCTTGTGGGATCTGAAGAAATTTGGACATTGGACATCTAGTTTGGAAAACTAATTAAAGAAGTGTTTGTGGTAAAACAAAATCACTAAGCAAATATAACAAAATTGGCTCTCACACATGTGTTAGTTCCTCATGATTTCCAAGAAAGTCAAAATCCCAAAACAAAAGTCCTTGAGCCAAAGTTTAAAATTTAGGAGTCACACTCGAAAGGTCATCAAGAAATACATTAGGAAGTGCAATCAAAAGCAACATATCAAAATAAGCAAAAAAATCACAATGTTCTATAAACTCATTCCTTTGAACAATCTAGAAATGTATGCTCAGTTTGAACCACTTCTTAGTTATAGAGGTCCTTAGAAGTATTGTATGTTCTTCAATACTGAGGTCTAGTAAACAAAGTGTCTTTTTAGGTACATTCTAGGATCAAAATCAAAATCTTTTCATCCATCCTTGAACATCAAACCAAAATCACCTCACCATCATCTTTTGAAAAATCTTGAAATTATACTCCATTCTAGGATTTTTTTTGGAAAAAATCAAAAACATCAAAGCAAAATCCTTGAAATCTTTGAATCAAAACATTGAATCATCTTTGGCTAGGTTTGTGTATATGCATCCTTTTGTATATGCCTAGTCAAATTATCAAACCATCTTGTTTAGCTAGGTATATGTAGATGCATCCTTCTTCATATGTTTGGTTAAATTATCATCTTGTTTGAATAGGTGTAGGTAGATGCACCCTTTTCCCTACACATATTCAAATTATCATCCTTTGAGAAAATCTATCCCTTAGATAATTATCCAACATCTTAGGGTCTATTTGTTCATAAATCAAAAACCAAAAAAAACCAAAAAAAATCAAATCAAGGTCAATCCAAAATCCAAAAAGCAAATCCAAAAGTCCTAAGAAGTCTAGCATCCCCTTAAGATTTCTCAAAAGTTCAAACATCCACATCACCCATCTTTTACATCATCCCCATCGTATCACCTTTGATCCTTGGAAAAAATCCTAAATTTTCTCTTTTTGTACCTAAGATTAGATCAATCCAAAGGAATTCGAGATTCATCTCCCATATTCTTCAAAATTGATCCCTATTTTATGGTGCAAACTAGATCTCAACACAAGATGAACATGGAAGGCAACAAAGAAACATCCACTACAAGTGACCTAAGTCAAACAAATTTTGAAACAAATCCCATCGAATCAAGTAATCCTCTAATAAACTTTCCTACATCATCACAAAACCCTCAAGAGGAGGTTGAGGATCATACCAATAATATTTTTGGAATGTCACACGAGGAAATCACCGAAATGATTCAAAATACGGAGAACCATAATATTATCAACATCATGATGAGACTCAACCCGTCACTATACATGCTCAAATTAGCAAAGCAAGGGGCTAAACTACCTTCTGATTTCGATGTGAGCTCTATAGTGGAACCATCCTTGGAGGTCATCCCTCCAATTTCATCCACACTCCCCATCTCATCTACACCCCCATCCCAAATTATCACTCAAAACATCCTACACATCACAACATCCATTGCTCCAACTCAACATAGTGTTAACAAGGGAAGTGCATTTCTCAATGCCATACAAACACACCCCCTTGTCAATAATCAACATTTGGATGCAAACACCATCTTGGGACAAAACGTACCCCAAAATCCATTACATAAATATGTCCCTCTCACTTTCCATGATCCCAATGATCCATCATCATCATCCTTTTGCACAACACCCAAAACCTCTCTCCCCATAACCTCATAAGGAGAGGGTGGCATGTTCAGACTAGGGGGCATTTTTGACACCACGCCATTTCCTCAAGAGATCACATCTCTCATGTTTTCACCACTTCCACCATTGCCATCATCATCCACACCAATTCTTGGCTTAGGGATTCCCCCTTTACCAAATATCAATCAAAATCAAACCAACATCTAGAACATCAATCAAAGCATCACACCAAACTCTCAAAACTTGTCATTGACATTGCAACAAAAAATGACAACTACACAAGCAATTACCACGTCATCAACCACCCCCTCACATCTCAAAACATGATCTCTCAAGGACCAACCACATCGATCGCACCATCCACCACTCAAGCCCCAATCACTAACATGACAACGCCTCTTACCACCACAACAAGCACCATTTTGAATCCACCGCCACCAAGCTCCAACATCTCAAATGAATATAGTATCGCATTGCAAGCCAGTCAAAAAGCTACCTATCAAAAGGAATTTCTACAAGTACAAAAACAACAAGCCGCACAACTAGATGCTTAACAGGTTGTGCAATTAGTTTCCCAGCAAGCCACTCAAGCTACTCAAATTTCCCAAGCTACAATACAAGCACAACAGGCTACCCAAGCCCAAATATTATTGCAAAAACAACAACAACAAGTAGGAAAAACTCAAGCAGCACAAGCTCAAGCTCAAGCTCAGGCTCAAACTCAAGCCCAAGCTCAAGCACACGCTCAAAATCAAGCCCAATATCAAGCACAACAAGCACAAGCACAAGCACAGTATCTTACACAATAACACGTAGCACAACAACAAGTATATCAGCAAACACTAGAGAAATATAAAGAACAATAGGAAGCAACCCAATTGGTAGCTTAGCAACAAGCGTTGTTGGCACAACAACAAAAAGCTCAGTAATAAGCAATCCTTGCACAACAACAAAAAGACCAACAAAAAGTGTTGTTGATACAACAACAAGTACAAGCATACATGGTTCAATAGAATGTGCAAATACCACCAGTCAACACATCAACCAATCCACCCATCACACCCACAAGTAAACCACCTCAAAAAAAATTCATCCCACCTCCTAATACACAAAAGGATGTCACAACACAAATAAAATTACTCTCACAACAAGTGCTTGATCTTCAATCAGGGTGAACCACAAAAACATCTAGCAACTTGATAGGAGCCTTGTGATGAAACCATTCCCAAAGGGATTTGAGATCCCCAAGTTTGACAAGTACCGTGGGATGGGAAACCTTGAAGATCACATTGGGGAATTCCAGGTTCATTGCATGGAAGTTGTGTATGATGATACCTATTTGATGCGGCTATTTCCTAGGAGCTTGGCTAGCCACACCATGGAATGGTTCTCTCACCTACCTGCATGCATCAAGACATTCCAAGAAATCATAAACGCATTCATTAAAAACTATGCATGCAATATCACCATGGATGTCAGTCTAGAGGAACTATCGGCTCTGAAACAAGGTAAGAATGAATCATTTGCTTCATTCCTACAATGATGGCGATCCAAGGCCAATCAGAGCAAATGGGTCATGTCTGAGGAACAACAAGTGTGAACTATCATATCCGACCTTGATGGCCTCTTAGAATTTCATCTCAAATTCCAAGGGATCACCACATATGATCAGTTGATTTCTAAGGCACTCAACATTGAATGAGCCCTTATGGCACAACTTGGAGGATCAACTTCATTCCTGAACAACAAAACAATCACCCACCCACAATACAAGGGCAGACAACTAAAAGGGGAGGGTGAATCAATTTTCATAGAAATTAAAACTTATTCAACTTATTCACCTTAATCTCAGATCTAATAATTAACCATGAAAGCATGAATCAACAACACATCAGAAACACACATAACACCAGGATTTTTTATGTGGAAACCCTATTAGGGGAAAAACCATGGTGGAGGTTAGTCCACAAGATTATACCTTGTTAAAAGTATAAGATAATGAAATATGGGGAATGCACTTGCATTCAGGCACATTGCCTAGAGCTCACTGCTCAACTACAAAGGAAGACACATTGTATTATAAATAGATTCAAATTATAGCCATCTGCAAGGATTTGAATTGATAAAATAACATCTGCTAATGCTTGGTCACTGTTCCAATTAAGCGCATGAACAACACTTCACTTTTCTTCACACTTTTCTCTACCTTCGAATGATTAGGACATTATTCCCACACGCACAGATTCAGAATCCAATGGCTTACATTCACACATTTACAATTGCTCTTATATATCCGCAACAAGAAATTTCACTGCTACAAGTCGGCCACAAAGAAATAATAAAATGAATATAACTGTCAGCCAAAAATAATAGATACAATTTAATGCAAATCAACCAAATTCAACCACAAATTAGTGAGGACCTAAATCAATATCTTTAACATGAAAAATCTTCAACTAATTTCTCCTCGAAGATCCACAACACGCTTCAACACCATGTCAGCTAGGAACAAGAAAAATATGAACACGCAAGAGAAAATTTCCAACTACGACCACAAAGATCAATACGGACATGCAACAAAGATAAAGCACGATCTAGAAACATCCACAAGCATTAAGAACCAATAGATAAGCATCAACATCAACTGAACTAACTAAAATAGCCTCATCTTCAATCAGGAACACTAACTAAAGAAACATAAAAAATTGTTAGACTGAAAATATTCATAACTCAATCAAATCTTCATGCAGATCTCTAAAAATCGATGTGGATAAACTAGATACACTCAAAAACAAACCTTTATTCCATAACCTCTAATCACCAACATACAAAACATACCACTATTATGAAATATCTTGCACAATAGAATAATATGATATGAAATATGCTGCAAATACTTGATAATGACTGAGAATAACAAGCCACTTTGAGGGGGAAAACCTCCAAATATCTCTAATGAGAACACACTTCACAACTTGATGATCAAATAAGATTCACAACCTCCTATATATACCTATTTATGCCTAGGATATCACCTAGGCCGACTAAGACACACCTATATAAGTCTTAGGTCGACCTAAGCAACTAAATAACAATATAATAATGATAATATGACTTAATAGAGAGTTAAGATAGCCACAAGATGCTATTCGTAACCCAATGTACACTAATATTAAGGGAATAGCATGCCCCCTTCTCCAAAGAAGCATTGTCCTCAATAATAATCAAGTTTGGATTCTTTTGAATGAAATCCTCATCCTCCCATGTGGCATCTTCAACTGGTAAATTCTTCCATTGGATGAGATACTCAGTGAGAGTTCTATTCTTTAGCTTCTTTGTGTGTGTTTGATGAATGCACTCTAGTTCCAAAATGATTCTTCCTTCTTCATCGTGCTTTGGTAGTGTTTTTTGAGTGGGAATATTATGCCCAATTACCTTCTTTAAATATCAAACATGACAATCTGGATGTGTCTTTGTTGTTGGTGGAAACTCTAGCTTGTAGGAAACACTACCAATCTTTTGCATGATTTGGTATGGACCATAATATCTTGGAGACAACTTATTATTATTTTTTTTCTCTTTACTGAGATTTTCTTATAAGGCTTCAATCTCAAGAAGACCCAATCGCCAACTTCAAAACTTCTTTCACTACGATGTTGGTCTACTTGTTGTTTCATTCGATTTTGTGCCATGGCTAAATTCTCCTTGAGTCCTGAAAGTACTTGTTTTTGATGAAGCGAGTGGTATTCTACTGCTTGAACTCCTGGTGACACCTTTATTGATGATGTGATGGAAGGAGGATGATATCCATAAAGTGCCAAAAATGTAGACATTTTTGACGAGCTATGAAAATAAGTGTTATACCACCATTCTGCAAGTGGTAGCCAATCTACCCATTGAGACTATTTCTCTGAAGTGAAACAACATAGATATCCTTCCAAACACTTATTAACAACCTCAATTTTCCCATCTAATTTAGGGTGGTATGAAGAGCTATGAGCTAATTGAATACCCAAACATGAGAATAAATCTTTCCAAAAGTGACTAGTGAGGATAGGATCACGATCACTAACAATAACCTTAGGTGTACCATGTAGCTTTTGGATATTCTCCAAAAAATATTTTTCCACTGCACTTGTTGTAAAAGGATGTGATTAAGCAATGAAATGTGCATATTTAGTGAGGCAATCAACTACTACCATGATGACATTATGACCTTTAGATTTGGGAAGCCTTGTGATGATGTCCATGGATACCTCTTCCCAATGCTGGCTGGGAATAGATAAGGGTTGCAAGAGACTTGGTGTCTTAATTGTCTCCCCTTTGTTCCTTTGAAAAACCAAACATTTAGGTACAAATTTTTAAACATCACCTTTTAGACCTTCCCCAAAAAAATATTGCTTGACTCGATGATATGTCTTCAAAAATATTGAATGACCACCTACTGGAGACTCATGCAACTTTGTGAGAATCTTGTGTTTAAGAGTGGAATTCTTGTAGAGATACAAACACTCTTTATCTGAACTATTATGATCGCTTTTTAATTGTTCGATGATATTACTTGTCGCAACATCATTTTGCCACTCTGCTTTGGCTTCCTCCACCCAATTTTCTTGTAATATTGAAAGGGCACACAATAAGGTTTTATCTTTCTCATCCTTCCTTGAGAGTGCATCTACTACAATATTTTCTTTCCCTTTCTTATATACAATCTCAAAGCCATATCCTAACATCTTAGTGACCCATTTTTGTTGCTCTTCAGAAGATAGTCTTTGTTCCAAAAAATATTTTAGGCTATCATGATCTGTCTTAACCTTGCAGTGTCTACCCAATAGATAAGGCCTCCATTATTTAATTGCATGGAGGATTGCTAGCATTTCCTTCTCATAAATAGGTTTTAGTTGATTCTTACCCTTTAATTGATAACTCTCAAAAGAAATTGGTCAACCTTCTTGCATGAGCACTGCTCCTATCACATTTCCAGAAGCATCACATTCCACAATAAATTCCTTGGTTAAGTCAGGAGTGGAAAGCACTGGAGTTGTACACATAGCCTCCTTCAATCTCTCAAATGTTGTATTGGTAGACTCATTCCAATGAAAAGAATCCTTCTTCAATAGAGTGGTGAGAGGTGCTACTATACGACCATAATTCTTTACAAATCTTCTATAGTACCCTGTCAATTCCAAGATACCCCTTAGTTTCTGAATGGTTTTTGGAATAGGCCATTCCATGATAGCCTTAATTTTGTTAGGGTCCACCTTTACTCCTTCATGTGAAACTATGTGTCCCAAATACTCCACCTCCTCAAGACCAAAAGAACACTTGGATGGCTTAGCATAGATTTTATGATCTTCAAGTATTTGTAATGCTTGATCCACATGTTGCATATGTTCTTCCCAAGTCTTGCTATAAATCAATATATCATCAAAGAATACTAACAAAAACTTTCTCAAGAACTTCTTAAAAATGGAATTCATCAAACTTTGGAATGTAGATGGTGCATTGGTAAGACCAAATGTCATCACCAAAAATTCATAATGACCCTCATGAGTCTGAAATGTTGTCTTACAGATATCTTCCTCCTTAATCTAAGTTTGGTGATAACCAGATCTAAGATCTAACTTGGTAAAATACATAGCTCCATTCAATTCATGTAGCAAATCATCAATGACTGGAATAAGAAACTTATCTTTAATGGTGTACACGTTGAGCACTCTATAATCTGGACACATGTGCCAAGTATTATTCTTCTTACGTACCATCACCACAGGCAAGTGTTGATGGTGTTTTCTACACAGCAACAACTCAGACAGAAAATGATATTCTATCTCTCTTGAAAGATAATATTCAACAATGAATTGCTGAAAATCACCCCAAGGTCTCTCGGGTGTCAGGTCATGACAATGCATAAACAACTCAGATAATATGTGAAAATGCTAGTAATCACAAGGGGCCTTACAAATGAACAATGCTGGAAGTGAATTTTCATCAGATGCAACAATATAGTGATGCTTTCAATCCTAAAACTAACCCAGATTCAAAATAAACAACAAAAGAGATAAGGGTTTAGAGAGATTCTATTCTATTCTAACTCCTAAGATTAACAATGCAAATGATGAAACACTTGAAATGGACCAATCCCAAAGAAACCAATCTCTTCTTGACCAAGATTAATTTGCAATCTTACAAAAACAGTGCAATCTTGTAAGGTTTTAAATATTTTAAGATCATGAACATTCACCCAAGACAACCCAATTGTAGTTGAAATGAATAAATCTCCACAATTGAACCAAGCACAATGAATATAAAGATCTAGGCTAACTTTGCAAAGCAACTAACAATTAGCTAGCTACAAAAAGTATGGACCAGGGATTGCTGCAAACACTTCAAACATTAAATCAACATCATTGAATCGGATTTAAATCTAAATCTAACAACCTTGAGCAATTTGAAAGATAATATCATAAGAACCATGCAAGATAAGTCAACACAAAAGAGATCACCATAAAATCACAATGCCTTCAATTGTATTGAATCACCAAACTCCAGCAACAATTCCAATGTTCTGTTACATCATTTGTTTGAAAGAAGCTAACTCCTAACTCTAACTACTGCTAAACTCGCTTGTATCTAATCTTCTCCTAATCTCCCACATTGTTCTCTATTCTATCTATCTACCCCCTTACAAATGAGGCAAAAATGCTATTTATAGAAATCCCCAAACATGTCGGCCCAATTAGATTTTACAATAATAACTAGCCCCAAAACAGGTCAACCAAGAGAATTTCAAAATAGGAAAAGACTTGCATTAAATGCATGAATATTATCCATGTCAGCCTACGATCTCCAGCAAGATCAGATTCACGTCTTCCAAAAAGTCCTCCAGCTATAGACAGTTTTAGCACAGATTCTTAGGCAGGTCCCACTTTGAAAATTTAAATTGAACATTTCCAGATTCCCCTCCTTTTAATATTTCTTTAGTCCTAAAAAAATAGATATCATCATTAATAGCCCACATGCCCAAATTAAATTCGAATAAAATCTTGGCCTTTTCTAAATACTTACATTTTTATAAGGAAACTTTCCGCTTTCGAATTTTTTCCATTTTTGGAAATTTTTATTTTCAATTTCTTTTCAAGAAATTTTCATTTTCGGATCATTTTTAAAAAAAATCCATTTTTGGAAAAAATAATTCTTTTCGGAAAAATTTCCATTTCGGGAAACCAGACCAAGGGGAAAATCCAGGAAATTCTAGGCCAGACGGATTTTACTAAATAAGGCAAAAATTTCAATAATAGATCATCAAAATGAACCAAGAATGCATGTAACATCGTGTAATATATCAAATTAAGCATGGGTTGTTGAGAATTTATCATCAAATTCATCAATTTAATCTAGTATTTCAATTTGCACAAAGCCTGGCAGAAAATCCAAAAAAATCTGGGTGGATCGGATTTCCACGGATGGCATAAAATTCTGAACTTTGGCACATACCCAAAAAACTGAAGAAATCTAGGAACATTTGGGTCAGGTGAAAATTCCCGGACTGGACTAAAAACCCGGACTTAGCTCGGATCTGGAATTTGAGCAGAATCCGGGAAAATCCGGACGGACCGAAAAATCCCGGATTGGGGTAAAAACCCGGATTTTGCTCAGAACTTAATTTTTTCAAAGGGCAACTTGGGGAACTCACTTGGGCAAGCATGATGAACATCTAAGGACCTCCAAAGACAATGAAATCAATAAAATTAAGAGGCCAAAAGACACCAAAAGCCAGAGCAAAAAGAGGGTCCCTACTTTCAGTGGGGTGTGTGTGCAAAACTGCACAACAGCAAGGAGTAAGCACTTTAGCTATGCCTAATAATTCCTGCTTCTAGCATCTCCTCAACATTTTTTTCTATCACTCTTTTGTATGTGTGGATACCTGTAAGGCTTGATGTTTGGTGGTTGGCTCCTTAGAACTAATTGTATGGCATGATCATGATCCCTTTTAGGAGGAATTCCTTTAGGAATATCTCCAAGAACAACTGAGTGATGATCAATTATAGCTTGCAAATCTAGATGAGTAGGAGCATTAGATTGAGAGACTTCTAATGAATATAGTTGGGCCACAAATCCATCCACTCCTTTCTTAAGAAATTTTTGCATTTGATGAGAGCTTACCATTTGTAGGGATTTTTCCTTCAACCCCCTTAGCTCTACTACCCTTCCTTTGATTGAAATCCCATGAATAGTTCTTGGAAGTTCATATCAATCGTTCCTAATGTAGTAAGCCATTGTACTCCCAAAACAATATCTATTGCACCCATGGATATTGCATACATTGGGGTATCAAGTTGATAATCTCCCATGGATACTTTAATGCTATGAAACTTCCTTGAACAACTAACTATACCACCATCTACAATCAAAACCTGAAACTCTGGAGCTGGATATATAAAACAATTTAGATGAGTAGCTAACTTTTTGTTGATGAAATTATGAGTACTACTTGAGTCAATCAACACTATTACCTTTTGCTTCTTTAAGAACCCAACCACCTTGAGAGTTTGGGAAGCACTGAAACCTGAGAGTGCATGACAAGAAATGATTGGTTGATAATCATGTGATTCCTCATTTGACTCCCTTTCATCCTCTAGTATGGGTTCCTCCTCTTCTTCCTCACTTGGACCTTCAATATAGAACAATTTCTTTTCACTGCATTTATGTCCTCGACTATATTTTCTATCACAATTGAAACACAACCCTTTTTCTCTTTTCTCCTCAATTTGTTGTGGAGTCAACCTAGTAGGTTGTGTTGAATATCCTTTCTCTCTTGTCACATTAGCCCCTTGCTTCTTAGGAATCAAATACTTCTCCTCTACCCTGCGTGCTAAGATAAAAGACTCATTTATGGAGCTAGGGCTAAACATGCGTACCTCATGTTAAATGTGATCCTTGAGACCTCCCAAGAATAAATCATTCAATTTTTCCTCCATAATTGTATCCACTCTTAAGAATAGATTTTGGGATTGCTGAATATAATCCTTAACTAATCTTGTTTGTTGAAGTTTAGCCAGCTGGCTGAAGGAATTGTCTGTTACACTATTACTATATTGTGCTTGGAGTTCCTCTGTAAAAATTGACCATGAGATGGTGAGCCCCTTTTTCCTTCGATGAGTGCAAAGCCAATGAAACCAAATGAATTGATCTGGTTCTATATATAGGGAATCCATCGTGACCTTTTGTCCATTTGGGATTTGGTGTACTTCAAAAAAATTCTCCATTTGGTTTATCCATGTTAGAGGATCCTTTCCATAAAACTTGCACATATCCACCTTTGGAAATAAATTCCTAGATCCCATAGGAGTACTAAAGCTTGTGTCAATGTTAGCTGACCTAGAATTTTCACCTTGGTCACTTGATAACTCCTTTCTTGATTCAACCATGTAGGTGCTTAACATGTTTCGTATGTTTGATATATCTCCTCTTAGGTCACACATATCCATCTTCATTGAGGAAATGTCTTCCTTGACCTTACTGATTTCCTCATTAGGAGTAATATCCTCTATTATTACCCCATCCTTATCAGGAGTCTTCCCCGGAGTGACAACATTATTTTTTCCCCTTGTTGCAGGCCCCAACATGATGGGAACTGTTAACAAATATTTAACTAGCTCCCTTCGGGTGTATTTTTCCTCTATGTGTCGACCCGTGCTTTGTAGATTCAACTCGTCCTTTTATCAAGGTTTTTCTCTGCCACTCCATGTGTCTGCTCCTCGCAACTTTGAGTCTTGACATTCCTTTCGCATTCCAGAAAGCTCTGCTATGCTTCCACATGTTGCGGCTACGAGATTCTTTTGATCATGTTTTCTTGCTGCCTCATTGGGCTCTGAAAGGCTACCACAAATCCCTCATTACTTAAAGGTTTTGGTGGGCCCCACAGTTGCTGTCTATGGTGTATACTTGCTACGTGTTTTCCATTCTCAAATCTTTCAGCGTAGAGATGAAGTAGCAACTGTAGACAGAGAAATGCTGCCATGCGTCTCTTTTGCGCCCAACTGGTGATCGTTCCCTCCATTGTTGATGAAGGCTCTGCTCATTTGACACATGTAGCATTAACGTAAGTCCTCATTAGCAAGGGGAGAGAGGTTCATACGGGTAGTGAAAGGCTACCACGTGCCTAACCAGTGGATCTCATATTCAAGCAAAGGACCAGATGAACCGAATAATGCTATTGGTCGCTACGTGTCATAATCATTCGCACAAGGGGGTGACACTTGTCTGATTGGGCCTTGCCAGGATCACCGCCATCATTTGTGGAGGATGCACCTGCACCTAGGATGACTAGATGCTTGGTTCTTGATCTTTTCTGTTGCAATGAATTTGAGAATATTTTGATTCTGACATCATTGTCAGGGATTGCAAAATATTTTATGTTGCTACTCTCCCAAGCGGTGGGAGATTTTCCTGCTATATATACTTTTCTCTATTATGAGAAAAAGGGGTCCAAAATTTGAGGAAAATTCTAGTTTTAGTTAAAGACACCAGACCTTTATTATTATTTTATTTGATTGCAAAAACTCTCAGACTATGCCAATTGTTCGGCCTTTTTATTTTTCATGCTATTTGATCAAACTGTAAACTGTGTTTTTTATTGTCTGGACACTTCATTTAAGAAATTCTATATATGTTGAATGCAAGTTTTCTTACCTAGATCATGTCTAATGACTCTTCTTGGTAGTAGGAATGTATGCAATGATATTTTATGTCAATGAATGAATTGTCTATGCTATAATCTTAAGTCTCTAATGTTCTAGAACACAACAACACCATTCAGGCCCTTAGATGTATGATTTATCATGCCTATCATTAAGTCTTGGCGCATCGCCTTAGGTTAGAATTCATTTTATTATATCTGCTTCATTTTCCCTTTCCAAACCCCCATTATAGAAGAAGTCAGCTTCTCTAAAAATTTGGAGGTTACTCAGTTTAGCACAAAAGGTCCCCCTTAAACTGAGTTTCCCATAAGGCACTATTACCTCGTCAAATTTTGGTGTCAACAGTTTGTTCCTTTTTCTGGCACACCTGATGGGACCAAGCTTAAATGAAATTGTGTTTTAGAAGGGTGTATGAGCCATCAACCTGTAACTAGATCTCAAACCATAGGCAACCCCAGTTTACTAGTACCTCCCCCAGGGATAGTCCAAGTCGCAAATCATCTGGTAACTGTTCCATTCCTGCCGCCCGTTCCTCTCACCATGTTGCTGAATGCCAACATAAATTACGTGGCATGGGATGCCAGAAGTCCCCTAGTAGCCCTAGTAGCACCCGCTATCTGGGGTGCTATCCCAGTTTTAGCCATGAAAGCTATACCGAAGTTTACCAGAGACAACTCAAGAACACTAGCAGAACATTTGCAGGATGTGGCAGACGTATGTCTAGTACATGGGATTACAGTGTAAAACGTAGCCCTAAGGATTCTTGCTGCATCTTTTAAAGGAAAGGCATTGGATTGGTACCGAACACTGACAACTAATTCAATTCGCTCCTAGGATGAGCTTGGAGATCCGTTCTATGAGAGGTTCTCAAATGACAAAGATCGTTCTTCATTGTATTATCAACTATATATCATAAAATGAGCCCCCCAGGAGGCTCTGACAGACTTTAATGCCTGATTTCACACAAATTAGTAGAGGATTCATATTACTATATGCCTGAATCTTGAGTTGGCATTTATATTTTATCTAAAGTCCATCAATTCTGACATTTCTGTGATGATCAAGTCTTTTGGAGGAGCTACTCTACCAGATGCTTATGTTATCGCTATCAAAGTCCAGAATCATTTAATAGATTGTGGAAAATTTCCTCCTCGACCTATTATGTCGATATTTCCTAAAATATCAATCTCTATACAAGAGGTCGTGTCAACTAGCACACTCGCAACTGCCTAGTCAATGTACATATATGTGGCAAGCCCACAAAATGTGGCCTCTGCATCAGGTTCTTCCAAAGATGAGATGAACGACTTCAAAGAGATGTTGCGAACCATGAAAAATGATATAACCACTCTTAAGCGGAATCAATCAACACCTTTGAAGCCTACATATCAAAACTATGAAGGTAGGCAGTCTTCTTATCAGCAGAATCAATACCAGGGCATGCCTTGCACTAATCCACTAGCCCCGACTGCAAACCAAATGGTGTCAGTGCCTACTTCGTTGATGAGCGCGCCACTAAGCTCGAGTAGGGAATTAACCACAAGGCAGAACAACCTTATTGATGATATCAATCCGTGGTGCTTCCCTTGCAACAATGCGCAAATGCCCCAGAACTGTCCGCGTGGCAACTTACAACAAAAGGTGGCGGAGCAACGCTACCAAGGTGCGGCAACAGAACATGGAGGTTATATATATGCTTCATTATAAATGGAGAGTGTGGTTCTTACTGTGCAAATGCAAGGAATGTCTTTAGAACAAGAGTCGGATATTTCCCCTGATCACGCGCTTTTCTCCTGGATGGAGGAAGAAGAAATGGTGTTTGTGAATGACGCGTTCATATCCAAAACACTACAAGTGCAATCTGATTATAAAACACACTCAAAGAGGAGATTCACCGGCGAGTCAGTTGTTTTGCATCCAATCATCCCGCAACTCAAGGGTGTTTCTGATTAGATTCCTGGTACTTCAACTGTCCCATCACCATCTCAACCGCGAAAGGAAATTATTATAGAAAGAACCAAGGAGTAGAAACCTTTGATTTTGTCACCTTTTAATGTGGTAGAGAAATTGAAGAAATCATTCGCTAATGTGTCTCTATGGGACATTCTAGCTATCCCAGAACAAAAAACACTATTACAAAAGGCGTTTCAAGAAGATGTCAACTCGGCACCAACAGAGCCATTTTCCAGTGCAGAAGTGGTTTATCAAATACCACCAGCTAAAGTCCTTACAAACAATACAAAGGAATCCCTTGTCGAGGATAGGAATAAGTTAAAACCTCAAACCTTCTTCTTGACTCTCATTATAGGAAAGAAGTTATTACATAATGCTATGATTGATTTTGGCGCTAGTACCATGGTTATGCCTAAATGGATAGCCGAAGCTTTAGAAATCAGTTACAAACCTATGAAAAGAGGGGTAATGTAGCTTGATGGGAACAAATTTGAGACCATAGGTATCATCAAAGCACTTCCTTTAACTCTATTCACTTGCCCTAGTATCATGGTGCCGCAAAACACTATGATCATAGATGTTCCTCCTATGTTTGGTCTTTGTCTATCCTGAGAATTTACTTCAAAGGTGGGTGGATACCTGTCCTTGGATTGGTCACATCTAATAATTAGGACCAAAAATGACACAAAAATGAAGATAGAATCGAAGGCTTTACATTCTAAACATGTAGCGGATGAAGCCTTGATCAATTTTGAAGCCGCACATACCTCTATCACCAAGCAAGAAATGTATTGCGTTGAATTACTGGAGGAGGAAAAGGTGAGTTGAGACCAAAATGACAAAGAAGATGCTCTATTGAGTGAACACATGGACAATGATCCTTTTGGCAATTATCATGCTACAGGATTGGGAACCTATGTAATTTATGACGAAGACCAAGTGCTTCCGAAGGTCGCCAAAGAGTCCAAAGGTAGCCAAGCAAATGAGCTATGGACATTGTACTTTGATGGAGCAAGAAGTAAAGTGGGTGTTGGAGCAGGGATATATCTAATATCCCCACAAAATAAAAAATTGTTAAGGTCTTTCCACTTTCATTTCACCTATTCAAACAATGAGGCTGAATATGAAGTTTTGGTTCAAGGTTTAAGCCTTGCAGAACGAATGGGCATTAAGCAATTAATGGTGTTTAGAGATTCTGAACTAGTAGTCAACCAAGTTTAAGGAATTTCTATGGAAAATAATGTCCGCATGAGATCCTATCGACACCGAGTATGGGACCTGATTGATGGTTTTGAAGCTTTCAACATCAAGATGATTCCTTGAGGACAAAATAACAATGCAGATCGCATGGCTGTGATTGGTGTTCAGTTTGATCCTATCTCTAACCTTATACATAATGAACATTCAGTACGAGTACTAGTCTGACTAGCGATCCCTGACAATGATTAGAATTGGAAAGTTTTTGAAAGCGATGAAAACATCGCCTCATTTATCTAGCACTAAAGGGAGTTCGCCGATCAGCTTCAACCAAAGATTGCCAAAGCTTATGAAGGACAAATTATGCAACTCAAATCTAATAAACTTCTGAAAGGATTGGTTACTCTCAAAAAAAAAAATTATTGTGATGATGCCCGAAATGATAAACAAAAGTTTGTAACAGACAAAAGTGATTATGTGGACCTTCAGGTCTCCGATGGTAGGAATCTCCGAGTTGGGAAAAATGTCCCACATCATGATAAAGAAAGACTGATCAGTTTATGCAAAAAATATGGAGTGGTGGCCTAGTCCTACGATGATCTAGAGGGGTATGATCCTGATATTATTCAGCACACTATTGAGCTAAGAGAAGGTGCAAAACCAGTCCCATAGAAACAAAGGCCAATCAACCCTAAAATTGAAGCACTAATGGTGTAAGAGCTAACTAAGCTCATTGAGTCACGCATTGTCTTCCCAATCAAGCATAGTACTTGGGTATCGAATCTGGTCCCAATCCGAAAGAAGAATGGAGATATCCATTTGTGTGTGGACTTCTGAGACCTAAACAGAGCATCTCTAAAGGACCACTATCCACTGCCTTCTATGGAGTCAATATTACAAATGGTTATAGGATCTGAAATGTTTTCTCTGCTAGACGGTTTCTCTGGCTACAATCAGATCTGAGTTAAAGAAGAGGATCAACACAAGACTATGTTCACCACAAAGTGGGGAAAATTTGCATATGCTAATATTCCTTTTGGTTTATCCAATGCAGGGGCAACATTCTAGTGGGCGATGGACATCACATTTAGCAAACTAATCAATAAGTTTATTCTAATTTATTTGGATGATCTTACTGTGTTCTCTAAATCTAAGGATGATCATTTTGATCACTTAGAATTAGTTTTTCAAAAGTTCTAGGAGTTCAGAGTTTCCCTAAATCTGAAGAAATGCGTATTTGGAGTACCGTGTTGAGACTGTAAATTTTTGTAAGCTTTCACATGTTTTCACACCCCTGAGTTTCCATTGGAGTTCTTATCATAAGCACATGGGTTTGTCTTCATGTCATTTCTACTCACGTTTTTCCTTATTGCCCCATTGGATCCATCGAGTTATGAATTTTTCATGTCATGGTCCATATCGGCATGGGTCTGTCTAGGTCTCCCCAACCTATGTTGCTTGTTTGTTAACATTTGTTTGCCGCAGGAATCAGCATGACTTTTCTTTGTTGTAGTGACTGGCATTTACCTATGGGTGGCTTTTGGCATGACATTCATGTTGTTTTAGCAACCGAGGATGAACTTTTCGGCGTAAGATCTTTCATCTGTATTGGTCTCGGCAAGTGACCTTCGGTCTCGTTGACACCACACATGGATTTTCTATTGAGTAGCTTTTGGTGAGAGTTTATCTTCGATATAATGTCATGGAAAAACTCCCTTGTCTTGCCGACTGTTACGATGGATGAGCTTTTTGGCAAGAGTTACGATATCGATATAAGTCTTGGTGAGCCCATCGGGTTTTGTCGACAATACAAAATGGTTTTCTTTCGGCAAAGGGTTAGCATTCTCTTGACGAACAAGTGTGAGCTTGGGTGTTTCGGTATGACACAAAATAATCTACAAGACATCTCGCCGATAGTTGGAAGTTATAGCGGCATACATGGGGGAGCTCGGTGAGAGATGGAGATATCGGTAAGAGGTCTTAGCGAGTGACCTATGGTCTCGCTGATGGAAAAAATGAGGATCTTTGTTGGCGTAAGATTTTACTTGTCTCAGCGACTGGGAAATAACATTATGGAATATTTTCAGTATAATGAAGTGCTATCTGTATGACGTCTCCTCGAGAGCAATAAGTTACAGCGACACATGAGATGAATAGGGGGCTTTTGGAAAAACAATTGAATTCTCTATATGGTCTCCCCGATATCTAAAGGTTATGGCAACTGTGAATGAAGTGAAGGAGCACGTCAGTATGAGATATTCTTGTGTCCCAACGACAGGTCTGATTACGAAGGCTATCGATAACATTTTGGGATTCTTTGTGAGATGTCTCACCAACATCACAGAGTCAAGGCGAAGCGGAAAGAGCAGGGGAAGCGATTAGCGATTGAATTGCCTTCGGCATAGTTAGCAATATGTCTCGCCGACTGTCTCACTGATGAATAACAAAAATACAAATCTTGCGGCCGACATGTAAATTGCTAAAATAACCGTTGCTAGCCGACTTGATTGGAGCTTGAATTCTGTGGAGGGCCGACATGGAATTTCAATATGTTTTATTTTCTCATGCTGGTGTATAAATAAGCATTTTGTAATCGAGAAAGGGACCACCAGTTATTAGATATTTGATACACTGCAAGTAGATACAGTAGAATAAAGTTATCAGATCAGAGACTATTGTTGCATGATTTCAGAATGGAGGTATTTATGAAAATCAGTTGATGTTGTTGCATTTTTCTAGTGCCAATTATCTGTTGAATCTAATGAAAGTATTGCTAAGTTGTCTCCAACATGGATTCTTTCTGATTGTTTAAATTGATATAACAAGTTTGTATTCAATTTATCAATGCACATTTTTTGTACTTGTGTGATTGATTGATTGGTTCTTTAAGTAAAGATTAAATCCTTTTAGTTAATCATAGTAATCAGAGAGATTCATTTGGATTATTCAAGTAGAGCTTAGTAATTACAGAATTGCTTGTTTATACAAGTTGTAAATAGAATATATGCGAGATAATTTGAGTTTTCTCTAGAGAAGTGTTGCTCATCTTGATCTCATTTGACTTTGCATACCCAATAAGGCACTGGTCTTTGTATTTCATCATTTTGAACTTATTCAATTTTTTTATATCTGTTAATTCCACAATTTAGGATTTAGAACAGAATAGTGTTACTGCTTTCAAGCTTGATTTCATTTGTTCACTTCCATTTGCCATTGTGGACAAATCATTGCGCAAGAAAAATAATCATGAGTCAAGTCTACTTTATTCAGAAAGGTACACCCGCTTAGGTCTGGAAGCACTTGAAGAGTAGAAGGTTGAATTCTTTTGACCTTGTCTGTTACTCTGAAGCATATCAAGAGATTGGCAGCCTCTTGAGGCATTCAGCCTACATTTTTGAGAGCTAACAAATTGGTGACTCTGCTAGGGAACACATTCAGAATCAAGGCCTTGCATAGAGTCAGGAACTATATACAAACTCTACTAGGAATAAGAAACATTGAGCATTTTTCTCATTTTTTGACAAAAGTGAGTGGCGAATCTGACAAAAATTTTACTACTATTCATCATGAATGGAAGAAGATCTCAGTACAGGGGAGGTCATACTGGAGCTCCTATTGGCAGCAGTAAGTGGACACACAAAGAAGACAGAGCTGATAAAGGAAAGAGGATCAATGAGGGCATGTGCATAACAGACAAAGGAAAAGCACCAAGAGCACATTTTGAAACATATAATTGCTATGATACGTGGAGAGATGATTCAAGTGCAGAGCCTTGTACCCCAGAAGATCAAAGAAATCCTTTCCCTTCTCTCGATCCTCAGAAACAGGCTGAATTTGAAGCTAGAAAGAGGAAGGAATATGATCTAGAAATGCAGGGTGATCAGAATGAACTTATTGATCATGCATCTCCTCAAGAAGATTATGAATCTTTGAGTTTTGAAAAAATCAAGGCGTTGTTTGAATCCCAAGAAAAGGAAAGAAAAGAACAGGAAAAGGCCCAGATGATACAAGCAATAAAAGAATCCAAATTACAGAAAGCACAAGTTACTGATCAGACAGCTGATTTCCCCCTAAAGTACGTACCACCTCATAAGTAGGGTAGTCATGGTGTAGGGCCATCTAATCAATTGAATGCTCATAACCATCAGACTAAGAATCACTATAAGCAGCCAAATCATCCACCTCATATTCCCACACAACATACAACTATGCATCCACCTCGTGGTCAGTATTTTATCCCATAGTGTAATGCACAGTACAATAATAACATGCATCAGCATCAATTTCCACCCATTCCTCCCCCTTATCAGCATAAAACCATGATCAGATAGTTTGATTTAGCAGGTTTTCAGTTATACCCTTACCCTATGGATGACAGTTGGAGGGGTATGGTGCCCAAATTTATAGGGAATAATGCAATCACTGTTGAAGAGCATTTAAAGAATTTCAATGTTTTCATCCAAGACATAGATGTGCCATATGAATATTTACACATGAAGCTATTTATGATGTCACTTATTGAAGATGGTAGGGATTGGTTTAACAACTTTCCTGCATTTTTGATCAATTCTCTTCAAGTATTCCAAGATAGATTCTTAGAACAATATGAGAATCTAAATGCACCAGATGTAGCTCTTCATGAACTGATGTGAATTCAGAAAAATTAGAATGATTCAATTTATGATTTCAACCGAAGATTCAATAAGTTGTAGACTAAGATACCTCCTGGATCAAGGCTGCCAGATTCTGTAGCTTTGAGTTTTTATTTAAATACATTTGATCCTAAACACAAGGTATGAATTGAGGAATAGATTTCCAAGAGATTTGGTTGAAGCTCAAAAGATAGCATTAACAATTGAAAACAACATGAAGGCTACTAGTATAGTCAATAAAAGAGATAACCTGGGGCCTCCTCAGCAAAGCAATAATTATTAGTATAGACAGGAGAACACATACATAAATGAAAGGCCGAGGTTGCATGATATGCCTTATAATACAGACTGGAAGGATGGAAAACCTATAACAGCTAGGCCAAGAAATAAAGACTCCTGATCCATTGACCAAGAAGGGAACTTACATGGTGAGTAATAATTACTTCTGTGAAGCTTGTGATAAACCACATTCTCCAGATTATTGTGTTGTAGCTCAAAGGATGCAAGAGGAGGGACTATTGATAGAAAATAATGGAGAGGATCACAAGGTTTATTTGACTTCAAATGCTTTTTACCATGCCAAGGAAGGATACTCATCTTTAGAGGATGAAGGTTACGAATATGGTGTTTCAAATCAGAAATATAATGTCCATATGGTTGAACAACAGGTCTTGTACGATTCTGAGGAAGATTACGTAGAGCCACATTTTGTTGAGGTGCCTACTCCATGCAGTATGAGGAGACTCACCAAAGAAGAGATAGAGAGACTGACTGTTGCTGCGGTTGAGGAAGCAAGGAGTAAATACTGGTTGAGAAACATAACAGTAAATGAGAAGGAAGGCGTTCCTAGGGGAATCTTTATGTAAGATCAGAAGATGGCACAAGGAACTGTGAAGAAATCAGAAAATAAGCAACATGATGAAGGTGAACAGAAGCTTGTCCAAAAATAGGAAGTTAAAGAGGAAGTGCAGGAATTACATAAAGAGACACAAGTGCCTGGTCAGCCTAATAAAAAAGAAAAGGAAGAAAACAAAGGAGATGCGCCAGAACTGAAAAAGACTGTTAAGGTGGAGAGCTCTTCTTTTGACTTCACTCAGGTGTTATCCTAGGTAAAAATGTTTGTCCCACTACTTGAAATGATGAAAATAAAAGAATATAGGGACACTGTTGTTCAATTGATAATGAATGGAAATGAAAAACATGTGAATTTTGAGAATAGGGTAGCAATTAAAGCAGTCAATAGGCAGGAGAAATTAAATATCCCAAAAGTCTGCTTGAGTGATGTATTAACAACTCCCCCTCAAGTGGATCCTTTTTTCACTACATTACTCATAAATAACAAACTATTGAGAAGTTGCATGATAGACTCTCATGCTGCTATAAATATCATGCTAGTAGGAGTTATGAAGTAGCTTGGCATGTGGGTTGATACATGTGAAGGCAAGTGTTATGCAATGGATAACACACCTGTTCATGTGGTAGGCATTATGAGAGGAGTTGAAGTCAAGTTGGCTACTTACCCACAGGTGGCTTATAATATAGATATCATAGTGATTGATACTCCACCACAGTTTGGTATGCTTTTATCAAGGCAATGGATAGCAGTGGTTGGAGAAAACGTCTAGTTTGATTTATCTTATGCTACTATTCCAGTGAATGGTCAGGAAGTCAAGTTGTATAGAGAACCAAGAATGAACCAACTTGTTGACTGTGTACCTCAAGATCAAATCAACTATTTTGTGATGTTAATCTTGAAAGTTTTAAGAGTGAATCAACCCATCCATAATTGACCAATAGTGATCCAATTGAAAAACATGTGGCACAAAGCTGTAATGAAGTGTGGAAGATGTATTTTGATGGAGCATGCAGCCAAGAAGGTAATGGCGTTGGGATAGTTTTTGTTTCACTTGAAGGTATTACATTTAAATATTCATTTTTGTTAGCATTTGAATGTACAAACAATGTGGCAGAGTATGAAGCCTTGTTGACAGGTCTGAACATAGTTGTGAAACACAAGATTAAATTGTTGGCTATTTTGGGCGATTCTGAGTTGGTTGTTTCACAAATTAAATCCAAGTATGCAACAAAGCACAAAAGATTAAAGAAATATGTGAATGCTGCATGGGACACAATTGAATTATTTGATGCCTTCTCAATTGAGTGGATTGATAGGTCAAAGAATATAATGGCTGATTTCTTAGCAAATGTGGCACTCAAAAGAGATGATATCACATTGGCTGGGGTTTCACAGATTGAGTTCAAGACAAGGCATGTTGTTCCTGATAACATTTATAGTTGGAAAGTCTTCAATGATGATACTGATTTTTTGAAATTCTTTAATTGTATTGATCAATATGAAGCTCAGGAAATTGACTTCAATGCTTTTGTTGAGGAAGTGGATGGGAAGCATACAGTGTTTGGAAAGGAGATCTTGCAACTCAAAACAAATAAGCTTCCTAAGGGCTTAGTGGCATTGGAGTGGCTGTATGATGGAAATGATCAGTCTCTCATGAAGCAGACACCAATCAAAAGAGAATATATTGAAGAAGTTAATTTGGGGACTGAAATAGCACCAAGAAAGGTGTATATAGGAAAGAAGATAAGCCCTACAATCGGAAGAATGTTGATTGAGTTATTGAGAAAGTATAACCACATCTTTGCTTCGTCTTATGAAGATATAAAAGCATACAGGGAGGATTTATTTCAGCATGAAATACCATTGAAGCCTGATGCCAAATCGTTTAGACAGAAGCAAAGACCCATAAATCCAACACTGGAGACTAAAATGCAAGAAGAGTTGACAAAGCTCAGAGATGGAGGAATTATCAAACCAATCAGGCACTCAACCTGGGTTTCAAATTTGGTTCCTGTGAGAAAGAAGAATGGTGATATCAGATTGTGTGTGGACTTCAAAAATATGAACATGGCATCTCTCAAAGATAATTATCCTCTACCCAATATGGAGGCTATATTGTATAAGGTGACAGGGTGTGAACTGTTGTCTATGATGGATGGATTTTCAAGGTATAACCAAGTTAAAGTCAAGGAATCTGAGCAATACAAGACAACATTCACAACTCCTTGTGGAACATATGTATATATGAGAGTGCCATTTGGTCTCACTAATGCTAGAATGACTTTCCAAAGAGCCGTGGATAAGGCATTTGCAGACTTGATCAATGCTATCATGGTAGTGTACTAGGATGACTTGACTGCTTATTCAAAGAAGGTTGAAGATCATGTGCAACATCTGGAGAAGGTATTTATTAAAGCCCTTGAATATGGTATTAGTTTAAATCCAAAAAAGTGTCATTTTGCAGTCACATAGGGTAAGCTCTTAGGACATATTGTTTCAAAGGAGGGAGTTAGAATAGATCCTGAGAGGGTTGAAGCTATCGATAAAATTCCTGTTCCAAAAATTGTCAAGGCTATACAATCATTCTTTGGAAAAATTAATTTTGTTAGGAGATTTGTTTCTGATTTTGCTGAGATCATTAAGCCCATATAAAAAATGTTGAAGAAATGATAGAAAATGGAATGGACTGCAGAGGCCTTGGAAGCTTTTATATCAATCAAAAGGGCCATCAAGGAGGCTCTTGTCCTTAAATCTCTAGATTTTGCAAAGCCTTTTCAGATATTTTCATTTGTTTCAATGCATACTATTGTTGTTGTTATGTTGCAAAAGAATGAAGATGGTCATGAACAACCTGTGTCCTTCTTTAGTAAGTCATTACAAGGGTCTGAATTGAAATATGATATAATGGAAAAATAGGCATTTGCATTAGTAAAAGCTACAAAAGCATTCAGGCCATATCTTGTTGGAACAAAGGTGATTGCCTATGTACCTCATGCAGCTGTCAAGGATATTCTGGCACAATATGAAGTTACAAGAAAAAGATGCAGATGGATTAACAAAATCCAAGAGTTTGACATGGAGGTACAGATTACTAAGCTAGTGAGAGGTCAAGGCTTGGCTAGGCTTATGGCAGAATCAAATATTGAAGCAAGTCAAGTCTATAATATAGAAGAAGGGATTGCAATTGCAAGCATTGAGCATACTCCTTAGTATACTGATGTCATGCATTATCTTAAATACATGAAGTGTCCAGATGGATTGAGTGACAGCCAAAAGAGAACTTTAAAGTTGTAGGCATCAAAGTATGTTTTTATGGATGGAGATTTATTTTGGAAGAACATGGATGGTATACTATTATTATGTCTGGATGAGTCACATGCTAAGCATGTCTTGAGAGAAATGCATGAAGGAGTTTGTGGAGGACATTATTCAGCAAAGACAACTGTACACAAAATTCTCAGGGCAGGTTATTATTGGCCAAAGGTTTTTAATGATTCTTTTACACATGTGAGAAAGTCTGAGGCTTGCCAGAGGTTCTCTGAAAAAATTGAAATATCAGGGTGCTTTGCCACTTCGACCCTTGTAGGCTGATGCCCCTTTTCATCAATGGGGAATTGATTTCATTAGAGAGATACAAGAAAAGTCAAGTGGATATTAGTTGCCACTGATTATTTTACTAAGTGCGTGGAGGCAATCCCAACTAAACGGGCTACAAGTAAGGTAGTGACTAATTTCCTAATGGACAATATTATCACCAGATTTGGTGCACCAGTGAGATTGATCATAGATAATGGGATGTGTTTTAGGTTAGATGAATTCAAAATCTTCTATGAGAAGTATGGTATTACTATTTCTTATGCAACCCCTTATCATCCACAAGCTAATGGACAAGTAGAGTCTAGCAATAAAAGTATTTTGAAGATCATAAGGAGAATGTTAGGACACAACAAGAAGGCTTGGGATTCAAAATTGAGGCTGGTAGTATGGTCTAATAGGATTACTATGAAGAAAGCAATTGGAAAATCCCCATTTGAGCTGGTATATGGAATGCAAGCCAGGATGCCTTTGCAGAATTTGTTGCTAGTCTACATGTTTGTTCTTCAGGAAGATTTGGATGTTCTTGAACCTATAGAGGAAAGAATGGAGCAATTGGATGAACTTGATGAAGTAAGGAAAGAGGCCCAAAGTCAAAACATGAAGTTATAGACACAGATGAAGTATCTATTTGACAAGAAAGCAAAGGATATAAAATTTGAGGAGAATGATGTGGTATTGATGTGGAATGCAAGATGTCAAGAGAAGGGAAAGCATGGTAAATTTGAAGCTTTGTGGATGGGACCTTTTGTTGTCATTGGAAAGAAGGGTGAAGACTCATATTATTGATAGAATATGGTTGGTGAAGATCAGGAATTTCCTGTTCATGGGAAATTCTTGAAACAATTTTTCTCTTGAGCAACATAGAGGATTAAGGGTTGCCAGTGCATGGACAACTCTTGCTCATCCTCTTTAAAATTATTTTCCATGCATAGTAGTTTAGGATTTCATCCATCTCCATTTCACTCTCATTTTCTATTCATCCCCATTTTTCATTCATTTCCATTGCCATTCTTTCCATTTCCTTTCACTTCATTTCTGCTCTCTGGTTTATCATTTTTTGTCTGGTCTGCTCGTCCAAAGATCTGGACCCTTGCAATGATCTCACTATCATTTATCCCCAGACGGAGCCACTGTTGAGAGTGTAAATTTCTATAAGCTTTCACATGTTTTCACACCCCTGAGTTTCCATTGGAGTTCTTATCATAATCACATGGGTTTGTCTTCATGTCATTTCTGCTCACATTTTTCCTTATTGCCCCATTGGATCCGTTGAGTTATGCATTTTTCATGTCATGGTCCATATCGGCATGGGTTTGTCTAGGTCTCCCTAACCTATGTTGCTTGTTTGTTAACATTTGTTTGTTGTATGAATTAGCAAGACTTTTCTTTGTTGCAGCAACTGGCATTTACCTGTGGGTGGCTTTCGGTATGACATTCATGATGTTTCGGTGACCGAGGATGAACTTTTCGGTGTAAGATATTTCATCGGTATTGGTCTCGACGAGTGACCTTCAGTCTCGCTAACACCACACATGGGGTTTCTATCAAGTAGCTTTCGGTGAGAGTTTATCTTCGATACAGCGTCATGGAAAAACTCTCTTGTCTTGCTGACTGTTACGATGGATGAGCTTTTCAGCAAGAGTTACAATATCGATATAAGTCTTGGCGAGCCTGTCGGGTCTTGCTGAAAATACAAAATGGTTTTCTTTCGGCGAAGGGTTAGCATTCTCTTGACGAACAGGTGTGAGCTCGGGTGTTTCGGTATGACACAAAATAATCTACAAGACGTCTGGCCGATAGTTGGAAGTTATAGCGGCATACATGGGGCAGCTCGGTGAGAGATGGAGATATCGGTAAGAGGTCTTGGTGAGTGACCTACGGTCTTGCCAATGGAAAACATGAGGATCCTTGTCGGCGTAAGATTTTCCTTGTCACGGTGACTGAGAAATAACATTATGGAAGATTTTTGGTATAACGAAGTGCTATCTGTATGACGTCTCCCCAAGAGTGATAAGTTACAGCAACACATGAGATGAATATGGGGTTTTCGGCATAACAATTGAATTCTCTATATGGTCTCCCCGATATCTGAAGGTTATGATGACTATGAATGAAGTGAAAGGAACATGTCGGTATGAGATATTCTTGTGTCCCAATGACAGGTCTAATTACAAAGGCTATCGATAACATTTTGGGATTCTCTGTGAGATGTCTCATAGACATCACAGAGTCAAGGTGAAGCAGAAAGAGCAGGGGAAGCAATTAGCGATTGAATTGCCTTCGGCATAGTTAGCGATATGTCTCACCGACTGTCTCACTGATGAATAACAGAAATACAAATCTTGTGGCTGACATGTAAATTGCTAAAATAACCATTGCTAGCCGACTTGATTGGAGCTCGAATTTTGTGGAGGGCTGACATGGAATTTCAATATTTTTTATTTTCTCATGTTGGTGTATAAATAAGCATTTTGTAATCAAGAAAGGAACCACCAGTTATTAGATATTCAATACACTACAAGTAGATACAGTAGAATAAAGTTATCAGATCAAAGACTATTGTTGCATGATTTTAGAATGGAGGTATTTATGAAAATCAGTTGATGTTGCTGCATTTTTTTGGTGCCAATTATCTGTTGAATCTAATGAAAGTATTGCTAAGTTGTCTCCAAGATGGATTCTTTCTGATTGTTTAAATTGATATAACAAGTTTGTATTCAATTTATCAGTGCACATTTTTTGTACTTGTGTGATTGATTGGTTCTTTCAAGTAAAGATTAAATCCTTTTAGTTAATCACAATAGTTAGAGAAATTCATTTGGATTATTCAATTAGAGCTTAGTAGTTACAGAATTGCATGTTTATACAAGTTGTAAACAGAATATATGCCAGATAATTTGAGTTTTCTCTAGAGAAGTGTTGCTCATCCTGATCTCATTTGACTCCGCATACCCAATAAGGCATTGGTCTCTGTATTTCATCATTTTGAACTTATTCAATTTCTTTATATCTGTTAACTCAGCAATTTAGGATTTAGAACAGAATAGTGTTACTGCTTTCAAGCTTGATTTCATTTGTTCACTTCCATCTACCATTATGGACAAATCATTGTGCAAGAAAGATAATCATGAGTCAAGTCTACTTTATTCAGAAAGGTACACCCACCTAGGTTTGGAAACACATGAAGAGTAGAAGGTTGAATTCTTTTGACCTTGTCTGTTACCCTGAAGCGTATCAAGAGATTGGCGGCCTCTTGAGGCATTCAGCTTGCGTTTTTGAGAGCTAACATACCGCAAGGCAAGCTATTAGGACATGTTGTATGTAAGGAAGGGGTTTCAATTGACCCCAAACGAGTGAAGGCTATCAAAGAACTTCCCCTTTAGGTGAATAAGAAAGGTGTTTAGTCTTTCCTGGGCAAAGTTAATTTTGTCAACAAGTTTATTTCTGACTTTACGGGGTTACTTAAGTCAATCACCCTGATGCTTAAGAAGGATCAGACATTCAAGTGGACGACCAAAGCTTGGGAAACTTTTGAAAAAGTCAAGGAAGCTATTTCCACAGCTCCAGTACTGGTTAATCTAGATCAATCTAAAGATTTTATAATGTATGCATTCAGTAGCAAGTCTAGTATTGCTACTGTCCTAACCCAAAAATATGATGAAGAAAAGGGGAAACATCTAGTAGCATTCTACTCCTAGACCCTAAAGTAATATGAGGCGAATTATAATTTCATCAAAAGGCAAGCCTTTGCAATAGTTAAGGGACTTAAAAATTTCTGCCATCTAATTTCTTGTAACAAGGTGATTGTGTATGTTGCACATACTAGTGTGCGGGAACATATCATGGAAGGGGAGATCATAGAAAAAAGAGCTAATTGGATCACCAAGATCCTTGAATATGGCATTGAAGTCAAGCCTACTAAAACTATTAAAGGAAGAGGATTGTGTGAGTACATGGCACAAAATGAGGAGGTACCTACCGCAAAGAAGCAACTGGAGCTCATCTTGATAAATGAACTAGAATCAGAGGGTTGCTGGTTGATTGATAGAATGAGGTTCATGCAAACTGGAAAGTATCTGCCAGGTTTCTCATCCCAAAAAAGAAGATATTACCGGCTACAAAATTGCGGATATACGCTAGTAGAGGGAGTCCTTTTCAAAAGGAATTTCAATGGTGTTCTCTTACGATGCGTCACTTTAGAGCAAGCAAAGAGGATCCTTGATGCATTCCAAAATAGCGTTGTGGGCAGAAATTTCTCTGCTAAGACCACCGCCATTAAAATCATGCGTGCTAGTTACTACTGGCCTACACTTTTTAATGACTCCCACTCTTTGGTAAAGTCTTGTAAAAAATGTCAATTCTTTACTGACAGAAGGAAAAATTCCGCAATGCCCCTCAAACCTATAGTGGCAGATGAACCGTTTGCACAATGGGGCCTGGACTTCATCAGAATGATTAACCCAACTTTCAGTGCTGGACACAAGTGGATTCTGACTGCCATAGATTACTTCACAAGGTGGATGGAAGTTGTTTTTCTTAAAAGCATAACAAAAACATAGATTGTAGATTTCCTCGAAGAGCTGGTGACAAGGTTCGGTCCTTCGAAGACTATCATTTCGGATAATGCCAAAGATTTCCTAGGCACAAAGGTATGTCACCTTGCACTAATGAATGGCATATTCCTCAAGACATCATCAAATTATTACCCATAGGGAAATGACTTAGTAGAGTCAATAAACAAGAGCCTAGTCCAGCTCCTTAAAAGGATTGGTTCGGAACACCAGAGGAAGTGGCATAAAAACCTCCGAGTAGTGCTTTGGAGAAACCACACAACTCCTAAGCAAGTCCTTAAGACTTTTCCTTATGAGTTGGTATATGAGAAAGAGGCGTTGTTACCTATATCTATGGAGATTCTGGCACTCCAATTGTTGAAATCTCTCGAGATAGAACAAAATGGTGCCATGGAAGTTCGGCTTGCCAAATTGTTAGAAGTACAGAAAAAAGGGAGAATTCCCTAATAGCCATGACAAACCATCAAAAAGTGGTCAAGTGATGGTTTGACAAGAAGGATTCTGACCAAGGTATAAAATGCGGAGACATAGTGCTAAAGTATGATAAAAGGGTTGCTAAGCCAGGTTAGCATGGTAAATTTGATAGCCTATGGGAGGGACCCTTTAAAATCATTCGGTGCAAAGAACATAACACTTTTGAGCTAGAAAATATGGAACAAGAACCCTTAGGAATCCCAGTTAATGGGATTCATCTTAAGCTGTTCCATTAGGTACTTAACTCTATTTTTGTATATATGTGAATAGTGCTTTCTTTTTATTTTCCTTTCTTTGGCCGATATTTTTTTAAATTGGTTTGTGCTTTTGCAGAATTAACCCATTGTTACGGAGGGTGGAAAATCAAGATTTCTTTAGATGAAACACACCCATGTGTAGAGAAATAATAGAATGAAAGTCTTAGAGCCCATAAAATTGAAATATAGAATGAAGGTAAGTGCATGGATTTTGTTTAAAAAGATATATATCTATTTATATATATTTTTTACATTGCAAAATTGGTTGGGGAAGCCATAATCCAAAAATATACAAGTATTTGAGCTATTATATATGCAATATGATAGAATTTTTTCTAGGCTTATATAAAAACTATTAGGTAGGTAGTCTGGGCAACAGTGGGAAATAGAGAAAATAGGGAGACATTTTTTTTTGGGAGCAGAAAGGGGTTTTCATCCAATAGCACAAGAGGCAACAATTGATGCATCAAAAACAACATCCACCTCTTCCTCGTCAGTAGGCTCTTTGGTAGGACTGATAGCATCATTCGGCATAATCACCATTGGCAGGGGAAATACCAGGTTCCTGAAGTTAGTATACCAATCTACGTCGTAGAAAGGTATCACGTTGTAATTGCAGAACAGGAAATGTAAGACCTGGGTAACCCTCTACTGATGCTCGTCGTGTGTCTAAAGATGGAATCTGCTAAGAAATGGAATCCAAATGACTACAACTTCTTCCTCGATAAAGCGATGGAGGTCACTGGTTGATGGAAGACCTACTCCATATGTGGCATGAGCAACAACCTCGCCAAGGCCATTCAGGTACTTTTTGGGAAAAATTTCTTTAACAAGTTTCAGGTGAGAGGTCGGGGGACATTAATGTCTAATATGGATGCCATGAAGTGAGAACATATATCAGTGTTCACTTGATACTTTCCCTCATACTCTATGCAGTTTTTACCCATAACCCATTTTATGGCTATCAGGACCAAGGAATGCTTATTCTTGGTCATTCGTTTCAGCCTCCTAGTAGAAACCTCCCCTAGAAATGTTGTCTGCGACTTATATGAGGTTAAACGAACTGGAGTGTCCATGATTCTGACACTATTCCTATGCTTTTTAGCCAATGCTGAAATTTACCTAATACCTAACCTATGAGAAGACTTGCTTAAAACTCTGCTACCAACCTATCACTGCTCAAATGCTGAGTATGATTTCCTCACTACTTACTGGCCTATTTATAGAAAAAAGGACAAGATGCATGCTAATCTGTTTTGAGAAAAAGTGATAATAGCTAGTTGCCAACTTCAAAGGTGTGCCTATGTTTGCTCACATTTTTGGGCCAGTTGCATTTGTGAGGGTATGACTCAATGCGTGCTAATTTAATAGGAGCTAATTAATTAGCTTTAAAAAGGTGGCACTCATCGACAGTAAACCGCATGGCCGTAGGCTATTGTGTCATCTCACAAGTGTTTCTCAAAGCCCAAGGCAATATTCATATCTTTTCAGGTTGTGATCGTTTGCTTTGGCATAATCATTCCAGCCAAGATATTAATTACCAGCACATACTAACACAAGGTTAGAAAGCAAATTTTTGGCTCAAGTTCCAAAGGAATCACAGCGTATCACATGGTTTCCAAACACAATAATAAACTCTTGCCGCCTCAAAATGGAAAGTAGTTAATTTTGCACGAATTGCAAAATTAACGGTACATGTCGAATTAAATGCAAAAGGCATGCTTTTGTCTACCACCTTGACGAAAGATTTCCAAATGTTGCATGAAAATGATTAATATTTCAAAGTATTTTCACAAACACCAAAGATAAAGGTGCAGAGTTCTTCTTTTGTGTATCCAGAGCCAAGGAAAATTACAGAGCCAAGAACTTGCAGAGGTCTTCATCCAAAGAAAATGTCACAGAGTTCATCTTAGCCAATGCAAGAAGAAATTAGCTAGGAGTTGTTTATAGCCATATGGTCATTTGAAGATGTATATGTCTATGAGGATGTGGTGTATGCTATGCTTGGTATACCAAGCAGGCCAAAGAGAGCCTATACAAAAGAGCTGAAAAGGCCCAAAGATTGCAGAAACAAGAAAAGGGTTGAAGAGAAATGGGATAATATCTATGATCCATGGGTCACGAAAAAACCTAAGTCCTTAAGAGTAGCAGCCTGTACAAGGTTGATGGCACCAAAGGTAGACAAAATCTACAACAAAGAAAATTTGGTATAGTGGTCTTCCTCAATACATGGTCCCGCTAGTGCACTATTGCCCAGAGATAGTTGACGCTGCCATTCAGTGTTATAACCCTAACACCCACTACATCGAAGGCTAAAACTTAAGGATTCACATCACCTCATAGGCCATTTAGCGTATGCTATGCATTCCAGACCCAAGTAAAAGAAGAGAGAACATTGAGTCCTTTTATCTTGGAAAAGGAGATAAGACATGGAGGGATATGAAAAAGAGCTTAGAGTTATTGTTGGAGGAGACTGGTGGGAAAGGAATCCCAGCCACTAAATTGCCAAGTATTCTGTTGTCACATAGTGTGTTACACAAGGATCTATAGGATGCCATGTCCATGCTAGCTTTTATGTGCGGCCGAGACTCCAATGAGAGGGTGAAAACTTTTCAACTCAGACCGGCATTCCAATTTCGCAAGTAGCATGATACTTTCTGGTATGATTTTGCTGAGTTTATGGTAGAGGAAATGATACAGAAAATAAAGAATTACCCAGCAGAGGGAAAATTTAGGTTTCTTTCTTTCCTGGTTCACATGTTTCTGCATCAGAATCCTGATTTCTTCAATTGGTATTTTCCATTATCAATTTTTGATGAGTGGGGTAAGAGGAAGCTGGTGTCCACATGGACTCCTTTTCTTTCCACATCATATGATTATTATGCATTTTTAGACTATTTCATAGCTCCAGTCTTGCATGATTTAATTGGAAAGGGTGACATAATTTGGCTTGACAAGAAGCAGACTGGATATATGCAGAGTTTCACTCCCTCCTGTGACTGGTTCTTAGGCAAGGATTTCATGATTCTCTAGATGCTGGGCTTTACTAGTAAACCTTTCCTGCTCCTAGCCTATGTTACAGATAGGGTGCTCACATTGGAAATGTTTCAATAGGTGTGTATCATTGATTTTTCCTTCTGTAGCAGCAAAAGTGTCAAGAAGAAGGGATTCTTCTCTTGTCTGAAGAATTTTAATTCGGTAACTCTGATAAAGAAACAATCAGACCAGTTATTAGAGGATAAACTGACTTATCTAGTGTTGGTGCTGGTAAATGATAAGTGGGAATACAAACCTTTCGATGACTTACTGGAGCCACACATGAGAGTTACACATGTTCCTTGACCTTACTAAGAGAAGCAACATAACCCGTAGACAGACAAAGATGAAAATTTTGTTGAATTGGTGCGTATTCCTATACAAGATACTAGAGGGCCATGGCACAAGTTCTACTTTGTTGTGGTGGTGGCCCAAGATAATGTCCACATGGAGCACGACATGTACAATAGGTTGAAGAAGGATGAGGAATGGAGTGCTGAAAAAATAAAGGCTTTTTAGAAGTATCACCAAGAAACGACACAATTGGATGCCCTTTACAACAATCTAAAGGATGACCAAGAATTTAAAAGATTGTGGAAGGAAGGCCACCCCAGCCCGAGCTCTAGTATTAATAAGAGCGGAGACCTAGAGGAAGAGTCTAAAGAGCAGGAAGAGGAAGCGGCAACATCAGACTCCTCTGCACCGAAGGAGAAAGGCCCTAGATAGCCCACCTATGTGGCCACAAATGTGTGCTTTAATATATCAAGGGGATCGCATAAACTCACTTGGGCTGCTAAAATAGCCAGATTATCACTGTAGCAAATGATGATGACTGCCAAAGCTCGAGAGACCCCACCTGCGAAATGATAGCGCACAAAGAGCATTATCGGAGAAGGTTCGCAAGAACCCGCCGAAGGAAGAGTGCTTGTAGCTAGCCAGGAGCCTGAGGTTGATGAGGAGTCATTGACAATTCTGGAGCCACCATTGACCAGCCAACAGGTAAAGTTTGCTCCTTCTTCCCTTGCTTCTCATTCCTTGGTATCTACCCCTGCATCACTGGCGATCCCTACCATGAGTGCTGGCCCTCTGCGTCCCACTTTTAATCTAACATATTTAGGAGGTTTCACCCCATTTTTTGCAAACCACTCCACTTATCCTTACTCCTCCACAGACCCTTACACCCACTGCTGCCACTCAGACTCTCCTCGCCTCGCTTTTAGAAAACATACCCCCTGTCAGTGCCCCTTCTTTTTCCACTATTATTGCAGATCCTCTTCCATCGCAACAGGCTGACACCACATTGAAAACCCCTCCACCATCCCAGCCTATGAGTCCTGCGGCTGATTCGCCAATTCAGTCATTACAAATGACTAGCCCTATTGTTGGGCCTCAAACCAAACTATGGAATGTGCCCCACTTCTCCCCATAAACTATCACTCTCCAGAGGAAAAAAAATGCTCGCGCCTAAGAAGGTTACCTATCCCTATGCCCTGCCTTCTGGTGCTCCTTTTGTAGGTGGACTAGTTTCATCACCGGTCAAATGTAAAGCATAGATTGATTGTAGAAATGAGGCACACACATTTAGAATGCAAAAGTGTAGGGAAAAAGATGACAATGATTCTATTGAGCAAAAAATATAGACTCTTTATGATGAGGCCCGACAAGAATTGAAGTTTGCGACTATGTGCCCAAGGGTAAGCAAGCCTCAGGGGGAGATGCACCCGAAATATTATGAGATATATGTTGTAGGACTCGACATGAAGGTGGCTCAACCATAGGATAAGGTTGAAATCATGGAGGAAACACAACAGATAGTCACTTCTAACTTCCTTAAAACTGGCCACCAGATAAAGAAGAAGGATGAGCAGCTTAAAGCAGAAAGGGAAAGGGTTAGTTTTTTGGAGAAAAAAGAGAAATCCCTAGAGGCAGATGTTTCCTGTATAACGGAAAGGGAATTGGTAGCATAGGACAAGAGGAATAGACTTCAAGGTGAACTTGCAAAGACTCAGGTTGTTGACCCTACCATAATAAAAGAGCTACAATCTAAGAATCAAGAGATGAAACAAAATTTTCAACTAAAGAATGAAGAGTTGGAGTGACTTCACCTTGAGTGTAGTCAAGTAAAGGCACAGAGGAATGAAGTGTTGGAGCACCAACATGCTCAATATGAGCAGAGAATACAAGAAAAAGAGGTTGAATTTAAAGGCCTAAAAGTTCAAATAGAAGAAGAACTCCAAGAGACAAAGTCTTCTTTGAATGAGCACTTAGCAAATCACTCTCGAGCCAAGGAGAATTGGAATAAAGAAATGAGCAGCTCTGCGAAACAGCTAGCATCCAAGAAAAAGAAAAAGGAAGAATTGGCTGAAGCCATTATTTCAAGAGACATGGAGATTGCTTCTCTTAAAAGCTCTCTTTTGCCTCTCCTTACACAACCAAACATCATTCCACTGGTTAGGCAATTGTACATCTCTCACTGGGAAAAAATTAAAGCCTTTTTCCTAACACTACAACCTACCCTTCGATTCATCACCAAGGCATCAAAGCTGGGACAGGAGGCCCATGATATGATTGAGCAGTTCCCACGGTTCATCTTGGAGAAGGTTCTGGAAGTAAAAGATCTGCTCACCAAGCTATACTCGGTCCTTGATGAGAGCCTTGCCAGAGCGGGTATGGAAGATCAGGATGCTACTACTCAAATGGAAAATAGGTTCATCCATTGCCACTCCGCCTTCCAGCGCACTAAAGTAGCCACGACTATTTTGAGTAAGACACTGGATAGCATACGGGGCAGTTTCTTTGAGTTAAATGGGATGGGTTTGCCATCCCTGTTCCTTGAATATGACTCCATTGCCACAGCCGAGCAAATTGCGGAAAGGATAGAAGAGAAGGAAAATGATCTGGAGGCTTTCAAGGATTTTAGTGATCCTCCCACGGTGACTGACATTGAGGGAGTCATTCATCCGCTTGCACAACTACTATTCCATTGTGAAGCAAGGGATGATTTACCAGCCAATAAGCTACCTCACAAAGAAACTATTTATCGAAGTGGAGTGCAGGAGAATTTGCGCAACATGGTGAAGCCATCGAAGGATGAATGGTTGCCTCTGTAGGTGGCTCTTCCAATATCTAACTCCATTACCTAATGAAATGGAACTCTAGCCTATAAACTAGAGAAATTTTGGGTTCTCTGTTCCTTAGTCGAAATGCCCTTGATAGTCACCAAAAGTTGTTAACAAATATTTAACTAGCTCCCTTTAGGTGTATTTTTCCTCTATGCATCAGCCTATGCTTCACAGAGTCAACTCAGCCTTTTATCAAGGTTTTGCTTTGCTGCTCCACATGTCTACTCCTTGCAAATATGAGTCTCGGTATTCCTTTTGCATACTAGAAAGCTCCGCTATGCTTCCATGTGTTGTGGCTACGAGATTCTTTTGATCATGGTTTCTTGTTGCCTCATTGGGCTCCGAAAGGCTACCACGAAGCCCTCATTCCTAAAAGGTTTTGGCAAGCCCCATAGTTGCTGTTTGCAGTGCATACTTACTACGTGTATTCCATTCACAAATCTTTCAGCATAGAGATGAAGTAGCAACTGTAGGCAACAAAATGTTGCCATGCGTCTCTTTTGCGCTTGATTGGTGATTGTTCTCTCCATTGTTGATGAAGGCTCTGCTCATTTGACACATGTAGAATTAACGCAAGTCCTCAGTGGCAAGGGGAGAGGGGTTCATACAGGTAGTGAAAGGCTTCCATGTACCTAACCAGTGGATCTCATATTCAGGTGAAGGACCAGATGAACCAAATAATGCTATTAGTCACTATGTGTCATAATCATTCGCACAAGGGGGTGACACTTGTCTGATCAGGCCTTGTCAGGACCACCACCATCATTTGCAGAGGATGCACCTGTACTTGGGATGACTGAATGCTTGGTTCCTGATCTTTTCTGTTGCAACAACTTTGAGAATATTTTGATTCTGGCATCATTGCCGGGGATTGCAAAATCTTTTCTATTGCTGCTCTCCCAAGCAGTGGGAGATTTTTCTGCTATATATACTTTTCTCTGTTATGAGAAAAAGGGGTCCAAAATTTGAGGAAAATGTTGGTTTTAGTTAAAGATGCCATGCCTTTATTATTGTTTTATTTGACTGCAAAAACTCTCAGACTGTGCTAATTTTTTAGCCTTTCTATTTTTCATGCTATTTGATCAAACTATAAACTATGCTTTTTATTGTTTGGACACTTCATTTAAGAACTTCAATATATGTTGAATGCAAGTTTGCTTACCTAGATCATGTCTAATGACTCTTCTTGGTAGTAGGAATGTATGCAATGATATTTTATGTCAATGAATGAATTTTCTATGCTATAATCTTAAGTCTCTGATGTTCTGGAACACTACAACACCATTCAGGCCCTTAGATCTATGATTTATCATTCCTATCATTAATTCTTGGCGCATCACCTTAGGTTAGACTTCATTTTATTATATCTGCTTCCTTTTCCCTTTCCAAACCCCCATTATAGAAGAATTTGACTTCTCTAAAAATCTAGAGGTTACTCAGTTTAGCGCAAAAGGTCCCCCTTAAATTGAGTTTCCCATAAGGCATTGTTACCTCGTCAAATTTTCCCGTCAACATGAACCACTAATTTTGAAATAAATCACACAAATGAAACTTAAATTCTCTAAAAATTTTACTGTAACTTACTAGGGACAAAATAACTCTCACCTAGAAAAATCTCCAAGAAATAAGCAAATTCGCAGCATGGAGAGTGACAATTGTGAAAAAATTAATTTTTTAATAACTTGCTTATTTCTACTCCAATTCTTCCAAAGTTTTTACTGTAATCTCCTTTAGTATTTCTCAAAAAACCTAATAAAAATCTGATTCCAACTTGACAAGATTTCTGAGATATGTAGATTCCAAAAAACTTGTGTAGAAACCCTAATTTTGCAATAATTCACTTAATTCTACTCCAATTCTTTTGAAATATGGGTTGTGGATTCTTTAATATGTTCTTTAAAAACACTTTAAAAATTAGAAAAAAAATCACCAAAATATGAAAGATATGCTCTTCCCAAAATTGCCTCCAAAATTGAGAAAAAACCTTGCCTCTACAGTGCCAAGATCATGCTCTGATACCACTTGTTATGAAATATATTGCACAATAGAAGAATATGATATGAAATTTGCTGCAACTACTTGATAATTACTGAGAATAACAAGCCATTTTGAGGGGGAAAATCTCCAAATATCTCTAATGAGAACACACTTCACAACTTGATGATCAAATAAGACTCACAACCTCCTATATATACCTATTTATGCCTAGGATATCACCTAGGCCGACTTAGACACACCTATATATGTATTAGGCTAACATAAACAACTAAATAACAATATACTAATGATAATATGACTTAATAGAGAGTTAATATCGCCACAAGCTAACTATTCATAACCCGATGAACATTAATATTAAGGGCGTAGCAACCACCATACTGAACATCACTTCACCACTGACAACTTGCAACTCATTTCTTTAAAAATTTCTTAATATCCTCGACATATACAACTTCAAATTCATTAATGCTATTAGTGTTGACATCAATGACAACCACATATCAACAACACAACCAAAACATCCAACAATCTTCCCCTTTGGCATTGATGGAAACACATGATGTGAAAAACACCATCAACGCAACTAACTCTTGACACTTACTCCCCTTTAGAATTTGACTTATTTTGTCCTCAATTCATTCACATGAATCTTCTCCCACATAACTCTTCTCTAGAGATAATCACCAATTTTTCACATGACTCTTCTCCCCCTTTGGCATCAATGACAAAGTTCTCTAAGCTCTAAACCACATATATGAATTTCTGAACCATCTGACTACTCCGCCTGAGTAGCAGCCACCACAACATCAATTTGAAACAAGATATGACCATGAAATGCATGGACTGATGCAATGCATTTCTTTGCATCTTAGTTCTGATTAAGAGGGGTAATCACCCCTAACTTCCCTCTGAGATACTCAAAATTATCCTTAGACAACAACTTAGTAAAGATGTCTGCAATCTGCTCCTTAGTAGGCACATACTCCAATCTTACTTCTTTTTCACTTATTTTCTCCATCAAAAAGTGAAACTTGATAGATATATGCTTTGTATTTGAATGCAACACTAGATTCTTGGAAATATTAATAGCACTTGAATTATCATATAATATAGCAATAGGCTCATCATATACAACCCTAATATCCTTCAACATCTACTTCATCCATAGGACTTGAGTACAATTATTAGCAACAACAATGTATTTGGCCTCAACAGTGGATAAGGAAATTGCATTTTGCTTCATGCTTAACCATGAAATTATCTTTTTACCCAAGAAAAATGCTCCACCACTAGTACTTTTCCTGTCATTCACATCTCCATCCCAATCAGCATTAGTAAAGGCACTCAAAGTAAGATCATCATCTTTACGATACCATAGGCCAAGATCAACAGTTCCCTTCAAATATCTAAAAATTCTATTCATAGTAGTCACATGAGATTCCTTCGGATTAGCTTGAAATATTGCAACAATACATACAACATTCATGGTATTAGGCCTAATTTGAGTTAAATACAACAATCCACTAATCATTGATCTGTATCTTGTCTGATTTGCTTTGGGAGAATCATCTTCTGTATTTAACTTGCATCTAGTCACCATGGGTGTACCAACTAGCTTTGAACCTTCCATACCAAACTTCTTTAGCAATTTCTTCACATACTTGGACTGAGATATAAATATCCCTTTATCTAATTGAGTAATTTGCAATCCCAAATATAATTTCATCTCACTAATCATTGACATCTCAAATTCATTATGCATCCCATTAGAAAACTTCATACACAAACCATCATCTCCAAAAATAATATAATCAACAAAGACTTCAACAATTAGATCTTTATCATCATTCTTGAAATATAGATTACTATCAGCAATAACTTTGTTAAATCCAAGCTTCAACAAATACTTATCCAATCTTGCATGCCATGCTCTAGGAGCTTGCTTGATTCCATACAATGCTTTCTTCAATTGACACACCATGTCTTCTTTATCAATCAACTGGAATCGATCAGGTTGCTCAACATACACTTCTTCCAATTCACCATTTAGGAAAGCTAATTTGATATCCATATGATAAACTTTGTAGTCCTTGTGAGCAACATAGGCAAGAAATAATCTTATAGCTTCAATTCTAGCAATAGGGGCAAAGGTCTCTTGAAAATCAATTCCTTCCATTTGTGAATATCATTTACATACCATTCTTGCTTTTTTTCTAATCACTTCACCTTGCTCATTTAGTTTGTTTCTAAGAACCCATTTATGTCCAATAACATTCTTATCCTTAGGTTTGGGAACAAGAATCAATGTATCATTCTTTTCAATATGTTTTAGCTCTTCTTTCATTGCTTCAACCCAATGCTCATCTTTACATGCTTCATTCACACTAGTAGGCTCAGTCTTAGAAATCAAGCAATATTCTTCTAGAATCTTTCTCCTAGTCTAGACACCTTTATTCTTATCACCTATAATCTGATCTTCTGAATGATTCAATCTTACATACCTCAGAGTCTTCTTAGAATGTTCTTCACCTTATGGTTCCTCTGATCTCTCTTTCATGTTTCCACAAGTTTCTCCTTCTTCTTCATTCTCTTGATTTACTGAATTGATTTGCACTTGATTTGTAGTTTGGTCTTGCTTTCCTTGATTTGTACTATCATCCTAATCATCAAAGTCATATCCACAGGTTCTGGACGATGTACCTAAGTCTTCATCAACTTTAACATTTTCACTTTCAACCATTTTCTTCAATATTTTATTGTAACACTGGTAGGCCTTACTATTAGTAGCATAACCTAGAAAGATACCTGCATCACTCCTAGCAACAAACTTTCTAATGTCTTCATCTCTCTTAATGTAACATCTGCTTCCAAATATCTTGAAGTATTTAACAGTAGGCTTTTGACCAGTCCAGAGCTCAAAAGGGGTCTTACCAGTATCACCTTTGATTTGTACCTGGTTGAGTGTGTACACAACAATACTCACAACTTCTCTCTAATAGATATGATGGACATTTCCTTCCAACATCATTATTCTAGTAGCATCTTCAACTATTATATTCTTCCTTTCCACAACTCCATTTTGTTGAGGGGTCTACGATGCAGATAATTATCTCCTTATTCCATGTTCTTCACAAAAAAGAATTAAATTCACTGGAAGTGAATTCAACACCTCTATCTAATCTCAGACATTTAATTTTCAAGCATGTCTCATTCTCAACCATAGCTTTAAAGACCCTGAACTTTTCTAGTGCTATAGATTTCTCTCTTAAGAAGGTAATCCATACCATTCCAAAATAATCATCAATGAGTAACATGAAATACCTGTAACCTTGTAAAATTTTGACCTTAGAGGGACCACACAGATCAATATGCACCAACTCTAATAATTCATTTAAACAATGCTTTTTACTTCGAAATTAAATTATTGTTTTCTTTCCCAACTGATAGTCCTTGCATATTGCATTAGTAGGTTTCACCAACTTAGGTAGATCTCTTACAACCTTTGTAGAACTTATCTTGACAATATTCTCAAAGTTAACGTGACACAATCTCCTATGCCATAACCAACTTTCATCAACTTGAGCAATCAAACAACTTTTACTAGCAGCACTCAAGTGAACGATATTACCTTTTGTTTTTGTACCTTCAAGAGAAATGCATCCTCTTCCATGGATCACACCAGTTGTATTATTGCCAAATCTCACAAAACCAACCAATGTATCTCTGGTTATGTTTGTTATAGTCTAGATTTCTTCAATAGCACTAGCGTTGACTTTGTAAGAATTAGGAAGGGATCTAAGCACTTTAGCAACAATCTCATATTCTTTTATCTTTCCACTAGCACATCTAATACCACACACAAGTTCATTCATTCTTTGCATGAAAGTATTAATATTCTCATCATCTCCCATTCTCAGTCTTTCATATTTCCCTTTCAAACTCTACAACTTAGCAATCTTCACATTAGCATCACCTTCATACAAGTTTTCCAACTTTTTTCTAGATTTCATAAGTAGTGTTCAGATCCATAACATTTGTCATCTTAGAATCAGTCAAAGCACTCAACAAGGCTTCCTTAGCCTGGATATTATACTCAACATCTCTAATCTCAATAGAAGTAGTAAGACCATTCTAGGGAATAACATACATATTACTTGTAATGCTCTAGTAGGGTTCAAAAATGCATCTCAAATGGCACTCCATTCGAGTCTGCCACAAAGATTAATTTTTTCCATCAAATCTCATACTATCCTTTTTGTAACTTTCCATCCCAAATCACCTTAAGCTATTAAATTTCTTCCAAGGAACTTGGATCTGATACAAATTGTTGGCAATACAAGGGCAGACAACTGAGAGGGGGGGTGAATCAATTATCACATAAATTAAAAAAATTTCAACTTATTAACCTTAATCTCAAATATGATAATTAACCATGAAAGAATGAATCAACAACACATCAGAAAAACACATAACACCAAGATTTTTTACGTGGAAACCTTGTTAGGGGAAAAACCATAGTGGAGGTTAGTCCACAAGATTATACCATGTTAAAAGTATAAGAGAATGAAATATGGGGAATGCACTTGTATTCAGGTGCACTTCGTAGAGCTCACTACTCAATTACAAAGGAAGACACATTGCCTCACAAATAGATTCAAATTATAGCCATCCATAGGGATTTGAACTAATAAAATAGCATTTGGTAATGCCTAGTCACAGTTCTGGTTAAGCGCACAAAATCTTCACTCTTCTTCACTTTTCTTCACACTCTTCTTTTCCTTTGAATGATTAGGAAATTATTTTCACACACACACATTCAAAATCCATTGGCATACATTCAAACATTTACAATTGCTCTTATATATCTGCAACAAGAAATTCACCACTACAAGTCGACCACAAAGAAATAATAAAATAAATATAATTGTCAACCCAAAACAATAGATAAAATTTAATGTGAATCAACCAAAGTCATCCACAACTTAGTGAGGACCTAAATCAACATCTTCAACATGAAAAATATTCAACTAATTTCTCCTCAAAGATCCACAACACGCTTCAACACCATGTCGGCTAGGAACAAGAAAAATATGAACATGCAAGAGAAAATTGCCAACTATGATCACAATAATCAATGTAGACATGCAACAAAGATAGAGCATGATCTAGAAGAATCCAAAAGCATTAAGAATCGGCAGAGAAGCATCCGCAGAAACTAAACTAACTGAAATAGCCTCATCTTCAATCAGGAACACTAACTGAAGAAACAAAAAACTGTCAGAATGCAAATCTTCATAACTTGATCAAATCTTCATGAGGATCTCTAAAAATCAACATGGATAAACTAGATACATTTAGAAACAAACCCTTTATTCCACAACCTCTGATCACCAACGTACATGACATACCACCATACTAAACATCACTTCACCACTGACAACTTGCAACTCATTTCTTCACAATTTTCTCAATATCCTTGACATATACAACTTCAAATGCATTAATGTTAATAGTGTTGACATCAATGACAACCACATATCAATAACAAAACCTCAACATCCAACATGAAAGAATACCTCACTACTCTCTCTATTTTAAAGCCTGCTATGTAAGAAAGTCCATTTATTCTTTATACATCAACATCATCCCATGTTTTAGCAACATTTTTGGCCCAATAAGATGATAATGGTAAAGAACATCATGTTTATTACATTAGCTTAACTTTGATTGACTATGAAACTTGATATACAATGATAGAAAAACAATGTTTGGACCTTGTATTTGCTACTAGTAAATTGAGACATTACTTATTGAATGCGGAAAATGTAGGTGATGAAAAAGTTTGATCCTTTAAAATATCTTTTTGCTAAAATTGATTTATCAGGATGCTTAGCTAAATGGGTTATGTTGTTAATTGAGTTTGATCTTAAATTTGTCTCTCAAAAGTAAATAAAAGAACAAGCCTTAACCAACCATTTAGCTGATGCTCCTCCCCCATTAGAATTACCTAATATGGACTCATTCTAGGATGAAAGTGTGTTGACTATCAAAAAGGAAACATGTGAATTGTACTTTGATGGATCTAAGTGTAGAACTAGCTCTGGAGCAAGGGTTATAATAATTTCATCTTCTAGAAATCATATTCCCTTATCATGCTAATTTAAATTACTATGCACAAATAACACTGCAGAGTATGACGCTTATTTTGCTAGATTACACACAACTTTATCTCTTGGTGTTCAACACATTAAGATATTTAGTGATTTTCAATTAATCGTTAACCAGATAAGCATTTCATATCAAGAAAAACATGATAATTTATCTAAGTATAAAGATCTTACAATGAATTTATTGGAATTATTTGAATCATATACCAATGACAACATACCACGAAATGATAATTGGCATGCAAATGCAATGGCAAGCACTACTTCCCTTGTATCTCTTGAAGATCCTTTTGTTGATTTCACATTTATAGCCATACAATCACAAAACCATCAATAGATGATACAATCAAAGAAGTGTTATTAACCAATATTGAAAACTCTAGTGAATGGTATACAACAATATTCAGCTACTTAAAAGAAGCTACCTTTCCTAAGCCTACAACTAAAAACACTAATCTCATCTTCAATAACTCACATCTAAATACATAATCCTTGCAGATGTGTTATATAGACGACCATTTAATGGTATTTTACTTAGATTCCTTAAGCAATTAGAAATCCCTATAGTGTTTGAAGAAGCTCATGCGAGTGCTTGTGGAGTCATTTTGGAGGAAGATCGTTAGTTTAAATGTTAATCTATATAGGATATTATTGGCAAAACATAGAACAAGATTATTTTTCCCATGTTAATAAATGTCACAAATGTCAAGAGCACAACAATTTGATTCATGTTCCTACTTCTAAGCTCTGTACCCAAGTTCCTATTTGGCCATTCTCAGTTTGGGGTTTGGATGTTATTGGAAAAATATCACCACCCTATTTCGCTAGACATAAGTTATAATCATTGCAAAAAATTAGTTCATGAAGTGGGTAGAAGCTATCCCTCTTCATTCCACAACAACTAACACAATATGTTGTTTCATATAGGAACACATTATTGATCACTTTCAAGGATAACTTTAAGAAACCCCCCACCCTTGGCGAAGGTGTAAAATCCTGGCAAATCTTGGCTAAGTGTTATAATTTTCCTTGTGAATCTTTCCTTTTATTTGAAAAAAATATTATTTTTCCTAGTGAATCTATACATATTATTAAAAAAAATGTAAAATCCTGGCGAATATTAATGAATAATTGGTAAAAATAATAATCACACTGTTGAATCCTAGCAAATAATCACTAAAAAGATTAATTACAATGGTGAATCTCTCCTTTAAAAAATTGCATAGTTGGTCGGTGCAGTTCCCACATATTTTTTTTATTTTTTGTAATTGTAGACAATGAAAAATGTCCTAAGCCTATGAGTGTCATTTTTCTTCATCCTTGTCCTTCGATAATTGAATAATTTTAGTTATTCAATTATGTTTGATCATATTCCTCTATTAATTAAATAATTTTTAATAATTATTTAATTAATTCACTTTCTAATCTTTATTCTATCTTGATCGATTAAATAAACTAACCGTGTCACTAACTTCTCCCTCTTCTTCAATAGTTAAATAAATTATTATTTATTTAAGTATTTTGTCACCTTTCATCTATAGTTAAATAATTACCATTAATTATTTATCTATTCATGGTCCTTTAATTCTTCTATAGTTAAATAATTATTAAAATTATTTAACTATCCCATGCCACCTCCCCTATTAAATAATTAATCTAAATTAATTATTTAAGGTCTAATTTTCATCTCTCCATTTAATTAAATTGAGAAATTTAATTAAATGCTTCTCTTTTCATTTTCTCCAAATAAATAATTTGAATAAATTATTTATTTTCCACTTGTCCATTTCCTCCACTCTCTCCATTTTTGAATAAATTATTTAAAATAAATTATTTATGCACCACCTGGTCAAAGATGCTTTGTCATAATCCCTTGTCATAACATTCATTTTTGTCATAGCCTGCATGTCTTGCATGTCTTGCATAGCTGTCAGGCATCATAGCCATCAACGTCATAGCTTTTCCATGCATGGCATATTTTTGGTGGATCAATTCTGGACCGTTGATCTTGGCATCTTTTCTGAGACTTAATCTCAACCATCCATTTCGTAACATCTCTCTCATGCATTCCCATCCATTGATCTTGGAATCTTTCTAGAAGATTAATCTTATCTATCCATTCGAAATGTTGTTTATAAAAACAACCTTCCTTCTCCATTTTCACTTTAATAACTATTCTACTTACAATTTGTAGGTATTTGCACAAGTTAGACTACAAATCTGAAGGCATATTTGCAAAAGGAGAAATAGAAGAGCAAGAGAAGTGATTCAACTACAATATGGGGAGTGCTTTATTTTTTCTGTTTTCTCTTGTTTAGATGAGGTTAATAGTTTAGAAGTGTTGGCTGTCACTTTCTCTATGCTATTTGATTTCTAATCCCATCTTACAGTAATATTGAAGTAGGGGCCTGGGGGCGGCAGCCTGGGGGCAGCAGCCATCGGTCAAGGGGGCAGAGCCCCCTTGTGGGGGTCGAGGGGGAAACGCCCCCTCACGGGGTCCAAGGGCACACAAATTAAGTATTTTTTAAAAATATCACTTTAAAAATAAGACTAAATGAAAAGTGAAATTGTTACCATTGATTAGCTTTTTAATCAAATGGTTGCAAGTTGATTTTGTGACCTATATGCACGTTCCTTTTAAAAGGCTTGTTGAGGCCTAAAATTTGCTTTGGGCCACATGATTAAATCTAATCGTGTGGCCCAAAACAAATTACGGGCCTCAACAAGCCTTTTAAAAGGCACGTGCATATAGGTTGTGGAATCAACCTACAACCATCTGATTAAAAAGCTAATCAATGATTCGATGGCAATAAATAAAACCTTTATTCAAGGCTAAAATATCCCTAAAATTAAATCGTAATTTATTATTAGTGGTGATATTGCCCCAAAATTAATGATAGGAATATAATACTACTAGCAAATATAATTAATATTTGTAATTATAGTATAAACTACTCGAGAATCAATTCCAATGAAACATCGTTTACATGGTGAATCAATTTGATTTATTAGTTTAAAAAATAATGCATATGCGAATTAATCAAGATGAAATTTTTTTTTGTAAAAACCTGGTGATTTAGTCTCCTTTTTAGCTTGGACTATTCACCATTTCTGGAGGTCCCGATTTCAATTATTCACCAATTGGTGAAGATTCGCCACTAAAATTTTCCATGGTCGCTTTGGTCTTCCTTCTGCATTAGTTTCAGATAATAGAACTCCATTTAAAAACAATGACATGAAGAATTTTTTGGAAACCTTTCATATTTAACATCATCTTTCAACACCGTATTATCCCTAATTAAATGGTCAAGAAAAATCAACTAACAAAACTTTGAAAAAATCCTAAGGAAAATAGTAAGTAAACATAATAAAGATTAGCACACTCAATTAACTTATGTGTTGTGGGAATACATTGTACAAGTATCATAACTTCTACAAGAAACACTCCCTATAACCTTTTTTATGGTGTCGAGGCAATAATTCCCTTAGAGTTAGAAATTCCTTCATTGACAATTGCTCTTAGGGGGCTTATTGATGATAATACTTATAAAGAACAACAATTGCATCAACTTGAAATACTTTATGAACAATGAATCAATTCTCTCAAGCATCTCCAAGCTTATTCTAAATAAATGCAACGTAGTTATAATGATCATGTCATACCTCATGCATTTAATAAAGGTGACTTGGTATTATATGAGAATTAACGTAATGTCAATGCCACCCCGAATGAAAAATTAAAGTTCAACTAGGAAATTTGTTAGGACCTTACATAATTGATGAAAGTTATGGGTCTAGAGCATATAGATTAACAAAAATAGATGGTATGCCTCTCAAAAAGCCTATCAATGTCACACATTTGCAACGATATTACACCTAACATCTTCTTTGAATAGTATGTATATTAAAGTAGTGTTAGATTAAGTAGATAGTGTTCTATTTTATCTCGCATTGCTTCATTCTTTGACAAAAAAATATTTGTGTGTCTTAGATTATGGAGTAATTATTCAATAATTTTGGATTATTACTTTAGTTTGCATATTATTTGAATTCATCTGGTGTGTTATGTTAGATTAGATCATTACGTGCATTTAATCATAGGTGCATTTAATTTAACATAGTATACTCAGTCACAATGTAGTATCTAATGTAAACTAAAAGTGTTTTAATTAGATCAAACACACATTAGATCATGGAGAAATTTATTAAACATTCTTACTAAGGATATTTAATAAAGCACATTAACATTTATTTCAACATGAACTCATAAAACCAAACATGAATGCTCATATATTATATATCAACAATTCATGTACATATAATCAATAATACAATGTTGCTATGGCCTATGACTACTAGACTCCTCGAGGCCTAGTGGTGGCATCCATCGAGAAATAGTAGAATCATGGATCTCATGGCTACCTATAGGCCTTGCACCTCTCCAACCGCTCTCGCCTCCCATATGAGTGCCTTAACATGCTCTTGCTCTATGTGATCTCTCTTTGCCTATAGTCTGGTCATCTCCCTCTCTAGCCTCAAGACCTCTGACCATAGGATGGCCTCTATCCCACTGTCTATTAGAACTTGAGATTCTTGGAGCTCATCATATGCCGCCTACAATGTTGAAAGTTTTCCTACAACTCACTCCTCCCTAGAATCATCTAGGTCAACGGATCTAGTTGCACTCTCATATTCTGCCCTCAATCTCACAACAAGCTTGAAGAGATCTACATGTCTCCCTAAAAAAGGTGGCGGCATGTACTCTGAAAGTATATCCTTGTGTGGGGGAAAAGGAGGCATCGTCTCTATGGTCACCACTGATAGAAATCACACCACTCTGATGTGGACCCTACAAGATGGAAATCATAAAATATATTAGTACACATCATGATATATATATAAATCATATACATAAGCATAAATCCATAATAAAAGCATAAATAACACATCATTATTGGGTCTCCAACCTTCCAGTCAGGGAATAGTTGTGTAACAAAAAATTCATTGTATGTAGGAAGTTTGGATGGTCTACTACCATTGGTCTCCCCACACTCATGAATGTCAATCCCTGTTACAGCTACTAATTGTGCTCTAATAACTCAGGTAGGTAGTGAATCCCTCCTCTCGGGGCCAACTAGGGCCTCATCTACCTCATCAGGATCATCACTCATTGGTTGAACATCCTCCTCCTTGTCCAAAAATATATCAGGTACTATACCTTCATCATCTAAATCCCTATCAATCTCCCCATCATCCCTATCATCTTTGCGATCCAGGAGAGGTCCCATGTGGCCTATAGGATGATGCCTAAGAAAGACATGAGCAAGTTATGCTCAATCCACCACTACTCGTAGGCCATTGTGGTTCCTACATCATTGGCATAGGGAACTAGGGGCATGTCGTGGTCCTTTTCCTCTGAATCACTATAATCAACATCATCAATGGTGAGGTGATGACTATCTCCAAGCTTGGTGACATTTCATGTTGATGGTAGATACCTAGGTTGTGGCCTTGGAAAAACTTGAATATGTCCAAACTGTCACATGACATGATCATAGTAGAAGGGTCTCACTATATAATCATGTCACCCCAATAGAAATCAATCCCGCTGCATCTTAACCAACTGACATCTTGTTAGGGATAAAAAATGTAGGTTTTGAACCATAAGAGGGTGCCAATCTCTCAACATGTTTTTGGCTAATGAACGGGGTGAATATTGTTGATCACCCCCTGCTCTTTAGGCTCTGTTGGACCTAGGCGGGTGTACCTAAGTGATAAGGAAGATTTAAATGTTTGTATATGATCTCTAACTTGGTAAATCTACTCACTATGGAACACTGGTGTGAAGTAGATGCAAAGCTTACTAACTAGTTCTTAATGAAAGTGTTTGAATAATCAAGAGTGTAAGTTGAATTTGTACAAAAATTTTCTAAAGTTGACAAGTACCTAATCTATTGGGTGAATGGATTCATGAGACGGATGATGATGAGGGAGACAGATGTGTAGGATAGGTGGTTCTACTTTGTAGCTTAACTCTAACTTGTTGGGCACTTGGAATGTTTGCACCTTGTAAAAACATGCAGGTTTGTAAGCTATTGTACTCTTATTCAGTAATCCCAGTGATATTCTCCTAAATCACTATGATCTCATGAAAGGAATTTTAATTCTAAACTCAAGGGAAACCAATCAAGATAACTAATTTAAGAGGATTTTAATCCCTATCAGGAACCAAATAAATTGAATTATTTGAAAGGAGTTTTAATTCACCTTAGCTAGATTCCAATCAAGATTACCACACAACAACAACAAATGTGTTTTGACAGATTGTGTAAATCTGAATAACTTAGAAGAACCACTTTGGAGACAACATAGTAATATATAAGCATTAAAATCAACACAACAGTTGAACACTGAAAGAAAATCACCAATTAAGAACAATCTTCTCCATTATTGCTTCAAAAGATGTACATTATTAGCAAAAGTTTTTTGAAACCTGGAAATTGATGGATAGAATATGATATTCAAAATCTAATCCTACTGATGGTGGTGATAATGTAGATCCTAAATCTAATGATGATGATCCCAATATTGGGCCTTGCTTTCCCTTTTTATAGAATACTTCGGGCCCATTCACAAAGAGTCTCGTCAACTGAAAATTGAATGACTAACCTTAACTAATTTTAACATAGAGACTTGATTAACTTTAACACGATAACTAATTGGTAGGTTCATCATAGCCACAAAGCTTTTTTTTATCCTTAACTCATGTGATGAATATATTGATCCTTGATAGATGCTCGATATATCCTTTTTCTACATTCTTCATTAGTCGTAAACTAGTAAAAAATAATTTCATCATGTTAAGGAAACCCTAATTGTTTTGCCCGAGATGTCATTTCCTTCCTTAAAAGTATTTGAAAACCACTTTTGAGATTTTCTCTTCGATCTCGCAGAGTCTCATCAACAAACACACCTAAAGCCTTTGCTCACTCTACTTTTACTTGACATTGGGATGTTGAAGAGATTAGAGAGCATCTCCTATCAATGAGCCTATGTCTCATTAGCATACTTGAGCTCCACATTTCAACAATATTTCATAAAGTGACCCCTTTTGTGACTTTGAAATTTCAGAGAGACATTTGATAGTCTATCATCAATACCTCTTTGTCTCATCCACAGTGCTTTGCTCATAGCTATGTTCTCATCGTCAAAGAGACATTTTCAAATCTTTGTTTGACAGGTCCATGTATTCTCGAAAACAATTTCTCACATGTGTTAGCGGTGCCTTCAAGATTCCCGTTGACTGTGCTTACCTATTCGTGCTTCGTCAACAATTTATTTTATTTTATAACTTCTTCTCGATGTCTAAGATGTCTTTCCTTTTCTTGAAAATGATTCTTTATTCTTTGAGTGTCAGTGATACCATGTCTTGTCAGAGAGACATTTGAGCTTCTCACTCCAATGTATGTATGTCTCATCGGTGTTATCATCAGACCCTTGTGAACCTTTGTCAAAGAGACATGTGAGCTTCTCTCTTTGAGATGTATGTGTCTCCTTGATATTCTCATCTTGACATTTATGAATCTCTCGCCAATAAGGGAATGTCTCGATGACAAGCCTTGTATTGCCAAGGGAGGACACTAAGGGAGGGATTTATATTAATGTAATAATGAAAGGCTTTATTTTAGAAGCTATGTACATGAGGGAATTTTTTTATTATTATTCAAATACAATAAAAATCAAGGGTAAGGGGTTTTATAATGGAGATGGAATGAAAAAGATATGTGAAAACCAATGTGGAAATTTTAGGTCCAACATTGGCTCTAATTGGGGATGAATGAACGTAAGGTCATTGCACGAATCCATAAATGATCTCTGGGAGGTAGACCATGGGTGAATGTGATTGAATGGGATGGGGCAGGGTGGGACCTAAAACTACTATTGATGGAAAATTAGTTTTTAAGAAAAGAAGTGTTTCAGGAATTGTCCATGCACTAGAAATTCCTGATCTTCTTATGACATATTCTAAAGATAATAAGAATCTTCACCACCTTTTCCTGTAACAACAAATGGCCCTATATAAAGATCTTAAAAATTCTCATGTTTACCTTTATCTTGACACATGGCATTCCATAAATAGGACCATGTCATTCAACACAAAAATTTCTATATTTCACCCTTTTGTTAAACAAGTACTTCATCTATGACTGCATTTTTTATGTTATGCTCTTGGGCCAGCTCCTAATTTCATCTAGTTCTTCCAATTGATCCATCCTATCTTCCATGGGTTCAAGGATATCTAAATCCTCCTAGAGCATGAATTTATATACTGGAAAAAGGTTTTGCATCAACATCCTTGCTTGTATCCCATAGACCAAATTAATAGGTAATTTGTCGGTCGATTTCTTCACTGTGATTCCATCTGCCCAAACTGATAGCCTTAATTTGGTATCCCAAGCCTTTTTATTGTTATTCATCATCATTTTAATTATCTTTAGGATACTCTTGTTGCTTGAATTAGCCTGCCCATTTGCTTGTGGATGATATGAAGATGCATATGAAATTGTTATGTCATAAGTCTCACAGAATCCCTTGAACTCTTCTGATCTAAAGCACATACCATTGTCTATAATTATCCTTACTGGTGTTACAAATCTTGTGATGATGTTCTCCATTATAAAATTTATTACAACCTTACTAGTGGCTTCCTTTGTAGGGATGGCTTCTATCCATTTTGTAAAGTAGTCAGTTGCCACTAGTATCCACTTGTGACCTCCACTAGATTTCTCTAGTATTTATCTAATGAAATCAATCCCCCATTGATGAAATGGAGCTTCAACTTGCATTGGTATTAGTGGAAATTCTCCTTGATACTTAATTTTAAAAGAAAACTTTTTGTAGGCTTCACACTTTCATACATAGCAAAAAGAGTCATTGAAGACTTTGGGCCAGTAGTATCCAACTCTTAAGATCTTGTGAGGAGTGTTCTTGGCCAAAACATTTCCTCCATAGACTCCTTCATGCATCTCCTTCAACATGTGATTGGCTTGTGTTTCATACAAACATATCAACAACACTCCATCCTTGTTCTTCCAATATAAGTCTCTGTCCATAAAGAAATACTTTTAGGCATGTAATTTCAATGTCATTTTTCTATTTTCATTCACTTATTTAAGACATTTCTAGTTTTTGAGGTAATACATTATGTTAGTATACCATGAGGTGTTCTCTATGCTTGCAATCATACCTTCTTCCTCCCCTATTTTATATATCTGAGATGCCTCAAGATTGAATTCAACCATGAGCTTAGCCAACCCTTTTCCTCTTACCAATTTTGTGATTTGGATTTCAATATTGAACTCTTGAATTCTATTAATCCATCTACACCTTCTCCCTGTAACTTTGGTTTGCACAAATACATCCTTTTTTGTAGCATTAGGAACATATGCAATCACTTTAGCACCTACCAAATAAGGTCTGAAAGCTTTTACAACTTTGACAAGTGCATACACTTGCTTCTTTGTAATGTCATATTTTAGTTATGCTCCTTGAAGAGATTTTATAAAGAATGATATTGGTTGCTCATACCCTTCATCATTCTTCTGTAACATTATTGCTACAATGGTGTGGTATGATGCAAATGAAAATATCTAAAAGGGTTTACTGAAATTAGGGGATTTTAACACTGGGGCTTCCTTGATTGCTCTTTTTATAGATATAAATGCATCAATTTCTTTGGTTGTCCAATAAATCTTGGCCCCTTTCTTCAACATCTTTGAAATAGGTTTCGCAATCTCAACAAAGTTTGATATGAATCTCCTTACAAAGTTTATTTTTCCAAATAAAGACTAAATAACCTTTATTGTCTTTGGAAAAGGAATATTGTATATAGCCTCTATCCTCTCCGGATCAATTCTGAATCCATCTTTGGACACTATGTGGCCCAATAACTTTCCCCTAGATACAGAAAAATAGAATTTCTTACGATTTAGGGAGATACCATACTCTAAGGCTTTGAGGAATATTTTCTTAGGATGCCCAACATGGTCTTCTTCTTTCTTATAATATGCTATGAGCATCATGATACAACACCATTATGGCATTAATCAGATCAACAAAAGCAATATCCATATCTCTCTAAAAGGTGGCCCCAGTGTTTGTGAAGCCAAATGGCATCCTTACATATACATACATGCCTCAAGGTGTGGTAAATGTAGTCTTATATTGTTTTGATTCTTTTACTTTCACCTGGTTGTACCCCAAAAAACCATCCATCATGGACATTAATTCACATCTTGTTACCTTTTGTAGCATAGCCTCCATGTTTGGGAGAGGGGAATTATCTTTAAGGGAGGAGACATTCAAATTTCAAAAATCTACACACAACCTTATGTCTCCATTCTTCTTCTTTATAGGCACCAAGTTGGAGACCCAAGTAGAGTGTTTGATGGGCTTAATAATACCTCCTTCTTTGAGCTTCATAAGTTCTTCATGCATCTTGGGTTCCATAGTAGGATTTATCAGTCTTTGTTTCTACCTAAAGGGTTTTGCATTATGTTTTAGTGGAGTTTCATTTTGAAATAAATCTTCTCAATATGCCTTAAGGTAATCATATGACCATGAAAAAACATGCTTATATTTTCTTAATAGTGTGATCAACATATTTCTAATTGTAGGGCTTATCATCTTCCTGATGTACACCTTTTTTGGAGCCAATTCAGTCAAAAGATTGATCTCTTCAATGTGCTCCCTTCTTACTGGTGTTTTCTTCATAACTACTCAGTCATTCCCATCAAATACCCTTTCTAGTGCTAAAAATCCTTTAGGAATTTTTTTTTTTTGAATTGTACCACCTCTTGGCCAAATATAGTTTGTTTACCATCTACCTCTTCAACAAATTCATTGAAATTGATCTCTTGGGCCTCATACTGATCAATGCAGTGTAAGAACTTGATCAGATCCATGTCATCATTGAAGACTTGCCAATTGTAAATATTGTAATGAATTGCAAGCCTGGTCTTGAATTCTACTTGTGAGATTCCTTCCAGGGTTATGTCATCTCTTTTCAAGGAAGTGTTTGCTAAGAAGTCAGCCATCAAGTTTTTTTATCTGTCCACCCACTCAATAGAGAAGGAATCAAAGAGCTCTATAGTATCGCACATTGCATTCTATATTGCTTCAATCTCTTGTTTTTTGTGGAGTACTTTGATCTCACTTGTGAAACCACCAATTATGAGTCCCCAGAAATAGTTAGCACTTTGATCCCATGCTTTACAGCCATGTTCAAACCCAATAACAATGCCTCATACTCTACTATATTATTTGTGCACTCAAACATTAGCTGGAATGAGTATTTAAAGGTTGTTCCATCAGGTGAAATGAAGACAATTCCAGCTCCATTCCCCTCTTTACTACAAGCTCCATCAAAATACATTTTCCATAGGCCAGGTTCATTTTTAGAGACATCCCTAGCAATTGAATTTGTATTTATAAATTCATGGTTTGCATGCTCAACCCTAAAACTACCTAGGTCTACATCACAAAAGTAGTTCATTTGATTAGGATCGAAAGGCTCAATAACATGTTCTAACCTAGGTTCTCTATATAACTTGACTTCCTTTCCATTCATAGGTATTGTGGCATAAGATAAATCTAGCTAGACATTTCCACTTGCTGTTGCAGTCCATTGTCTTGATAATAACATTCCATAGTAAGGGGGCGTGTCCACTACAATGATGTATGTCTTATATTTTTCCTTAGGATATGATTTAAATTTCAATTCTACATCCCATATTACTCCAACTACAGGGACTGATCTGTTATCCATGGCATAACACTTTCCATAGGTGGTGTTCACCCATAATCCTAATTCCTTCATGATAGCCAAAGACATGATATTGATTTCCGCCCCTGAGTCAATCATGTAGTTCTTCACCAATTTGTTGTTGATCACCAATGTGGTGTAAAATGGATCCATTTGAGAGGGGTTTTTGGTAAGGGTGTCTCCCAAATAGACCATTGGTGCCTTTGTAGTTTCTTGCTTAACTGCATTGACCTCTTTGCTATGATCCTGTTGCCTGTGACATGTGTTGGCAATCAATTTGAGGGTTGTGTCTCTATACTCATCAATATTCATCAATTCCATCAAGGGCACTATCATCTTTGTTTGAGTTAGTGCTTGGGAAATGTCAAATGTAGGGGTAGTTATCCCTTGTTCAACCTTCTCTATTTTAGCAACCCTTTTTCCTTCAGTTTGAACTTTGTTATTGCTTAGTGTTTTCTCAAATTCAACATTTACAACCTCCTTCTAAATAGTCTTTTGAGGCTACTTTGCCTCAATCTTCTTTTGATTAGATGAGACATTCACCTTGTTCTTCTGTTCTTTTATAAACATTCCCCTAGGTTTTCCTTGGTCTTCGTTTGTGGTTCTACTTCTTAGGTTTTATTTTCTCCCTTTTTCTTCAACCAGAACTTTTTCCATGATGGTTTTCTTCTCTTCTTCAGTTGGTGTTCTCAACTGAACTTGCGGTGTCATATTGTATGTGTAGGCCACTTCTTGTGTATTTTCTTTTCGATTAGAGAACACTTCTTGCTCCATATTGACATTTTACTTTTGGTTGTTGACATCATATTCATACCCATCCTCAAAGGATGAGTATCTTCCTGACAAGCCTAAGCCATTGCACAATGTTTGGGGGCATGGGGTAGTATCCACTACATGTGCTCCATGTTTCTTCAATGGATCTGGTGTATCTTTCCATTTTTTTTACCCACTAGTCACTCATCCTTCCAAGTGGTATTATAGGGCATGCCATGAAATCTTGGCCTTTCATTCATGTACTAGTTTTCTTGCCTATTTTGGTGATTGTTAGGGTTTTGTGGGACCCTAATGTTATCTCTTTTTCCAATTATTCCAACAACTTTTCTATTGTTTTCAATGGTTATGGAAACTCTTTGTGCTTCTTTCAAGATGCTAGGACACCTGTTCTTGAGCTAATACCCTATTTTAGGATCAAAGGCCCTCAAATAGATGCTTAAAGTTGTTGAGTCAACTAGTTTAGATCCATGTGGTATCTTATTGTTAATCTTGGAGAACCTTTGATTAAAGTCAAAAATTGATTCATTCTGATGCTTTTTAATGCTTATTAACTCATGCAAGGAAAATTTAGGGGCACATTGATTTCCATATTGTTCTAGGAATTGATTTTTGAAGTCTGTTGCAGAGATAATTGAGGCATCTAGTAGGCTATTGAACCAACCCCTTACTTCTTCAATTAAGGACATCATGAACAACCTCATAAGGACATCCTCTTGTTCCATGCCCAAATACTGCATGAAAGCATTAAAGCTTCTTATGTGTTCCTTTGTTGTAATAGCATTGTTCCCTTGAATTTGGGGACAATATTTCTCAAGTTTCTATCAATGGGATATGGGTATACTTGATATCTTGTCAAGTCAAATTGTCTACTCATACTTATAGGATTTTGTGGGTAAGGATTTTGAGGGGGCAGATTGGGGTAATATGGGAACCCATGTTGAGGTTGGTGTACATTTTGTTGGATGTTTTGGTGATAATATATGTTTTGTTGTGGCACATGATGTTGATGGTGTGGAACATGCTATTGTCCTAGTGGTGGGTAAGACTATGGAATGTTGTCAGTGTTTTGTGGTTGGGACTTTTGGGGTGGCACATCATCCTGAGCATGTTGTTTTGGGTTTCTAGTTGTATTATAAGGTTCCTTTGAAGTATCTGGAGCACCTACATTCTGAGATGACCCTTATGGATTGATGTTACCTCCTTTCTTATGGGGAGGGACATATTTTGGTGGTTTTCATGTATGGACATTCAATTGAGACATTTTTTGACTCGATTCTTGACGCTCCTTTATCAGTTGTTGTCTCCTCCTAAGGTCCTCTCTCTATCTTTCCGCATATATTCTTCCAATTCTTGGGTGGTCATTTTGTCATAATTTTCAATAGGGGAGGAGTGATCCATAGATCTATACTAGTTTTCTTCTCCCTACTGAAATGACATAATATGGTCATACTCATTTTCCTTTGGATTTGTTCTTCATCAAGTTGGGTGAATAATTCTTTCATTTTTTGAGGATCTTCCTTCCAGTGAAGAATATGATGGCTAGTGTTTTCTTGTTCACATGGGGTACGGGGATCTCTACATGGATCATCATTACGATACTCTGATTCATGCAATGGATCAAAGCTATTGTGCAATATAGGAGGTTATGGGATATTCCCCTGATTATTGAATGTAGTGTTTGGTTGTTTAGGTGTTATATTTTTAGCACTATTGGCCTTTTGGAGAGAAGAATCACCTTTATCCACCCATTTACTGTCATTCTTCTTTGGACTTTCTTTGTGAAGAGATCTCCTTTTGTTCATTTTGTAGGATGCATTGATGCTTTGAACTGTAGAGTTTGTTCTCCTTGATGTGTACTTTAACTTCTCAGTCATACATACATCCGCTCCTATAAACTTCTGATAGACTCGCCACTCACTTTTGGGTAAGTGCACCAAGATGGCTCCCAAAAAAGGGGCTTAAGTGGCCACTTTTTTTTTCTGAAATCAGGAAATACTGACCTTGGACGTGAAATTGAGGATAGCTACACTCAAATTTTTGATGGAACAAAAACAAGGACCGCAGTGCTCCGAGTCTACTTTCTAAACTACTAATTTATTTTGAAAATGGTTGAGATTAAGGGGTTCAAAAGAGGGACACACAAAAATTGCTGTTGTTTCTGTCAGAAAAACATAACATAGAAACTCTTGTGTGACCTGAGCACGGTGGACTTTTTTTTAGTATTTTTAAAATCGCTCTAGTTAGAAGTTAGATAACAGTATGTAGTAAGGACTGGATATTTTTTGATAATTTTTTAATGAATATTTGATTTTTTATTAATTTTCTAAGTGGGCACTTCCTAAAAAGCAGAATTTTGGTCAGTTCTCACATTTTTTGGAAACTAATATATTTTTTAAATTTTTTTTAAATTGTAGAATGGAGTCTAGTTTCTAAAAATATAATTTATTTCAAATTTTGATGAACGGTTAATTTATAGTAAAAAATACCAAACACTATTTTTTGAAGAAAAACGGACATACAAACAAAAGAAATTATGGATGAAAGGCTTAACATTGTTATAAAGTGAAAAAAATTGCATCGTTAGAAAGCTAATAAAGAACCTAACATTACCCATG
>VDFB02193867.1:187536267-187574985 GCA_007258455.2 Sequoia sempervirens | reverse complement strand
TCAACCTACTAATGGATCTCAACTTCTTTTCTATTGTTTTCAATTTCACTCCTCAAATTTTCTTGAGTGCCAGGAGGGTATTGAGAGAATGGTGGGGGAGGTTGATTTTGTGGTTGAGGCTGATTTGGTTGAGGATTTTCCTCCTCTTATTGACGATTTCCTACAAATTAAAAAAAAAACATTCATTTCTAAACTAAAACAAACAAAATCAATTTAAAACTAACAAATTCAAAACAAATACCAAACAATACTTACCTCTTGCATCTTTTCATCGTCATGGCACCATATTTGTGAAGAAATCCAATTGCTCTTGATGAATTTTAACCTCTCCAAAAATGCGAGCGCGTATGACAGGGTTTTTGGCCGCGGGCGGAGCTAAAACACAACAAAAAGGAAATGAGAAATGATTTTGAGTTTGCTTTTTTTTTTTCTTTTAAAAGCTCAAAACGCGTTCGCGTTATAACATGAACGCATTTTGAGCTTTTTTTTCTTTTTTGGCCACAAAAGTGTGACCATCTTGGTGCACTTACCCTTTTGTGAAAAGTGAGAAAAGTTTATGATCCCTTTAGATTTGTTCCCAGCGGAGTCCCTTGATGTTGAATGTAATAGTTTAGTTTTGAAACTTTATTGACTCTATGAATGGATAGGCCGGAACCAAACACTTTACTGAATGTCACCAATAGAGTCGCCAATCTATTAGGTCTCAAAAATGCAGGTTTTGAACCATAAGAGGGTGCCAGTCTCTTAACATGTTTTTGGCTAACGAACAGGGCGAATATGGTTGATCACCCCTTGCTCTTTAGGCTTTGCTAGACCTAAGCAGGTGTACTTGAGTGATAAGACATATTTAAATGATTGGATATGATCTCTAACTTGGGAAATCTACTCCCTATGGCACACTAGTGTGAAGTAGATGCAAAGCTTACTAACTAGTTCTTAATGAAAGTGTTTGAATAATCAAGAGTGTGAGTTGAATTTGTAAAAAAATGGTCTAATGTTGACCAATTCCTAATCTACTGGGTGAATGGAGTCATGAGATGGATGGTGATGATGGAGACATATGTGTAGGATAGGTGGATCTACTTTGCAACTTAACTCTAGCTTGTTGGGCACTTGGACTGTTTGCACCTTGTACAAACATGCAGGTCTGTAAGCTATTGTACTCTTCTTTAGTAGTCCCAATGATATTCTCCTAAATTACTATGATCTCATGAAAGGATTTTTAATTCTAAACTCAAGGGAAACCAATTAGGATAACTAATTTAAGAGGATTTTAATCCCTGTCAGGAACCAAATAAACCAAATTATTTGAAAGGGGTTTTAATTTACCTTAGCTAGATCCCAGTCAAGATAACCACACAACAACAACAAATTTGTTTTGATAGATTGTGTAAATCTGAAAAAATTAGAAGAACCACTTTGGAGAAAAAATAGTAACATATAAGCATTAAAATTGACACAATAGTTGAACACTAAAATAATATCACCAATTAAGAACAATCTTCTCCATTATTGCTTCAAAAGATGTACATTATTAGAAGTTTTTTGAAATCTGGAAATGGATGGATAGAATTTGATATGCAAAATCTACTCCTAGTGATGGTGGTGATAATGCAGATCCTAAATCTAGTGATGATGGTCCCAATATCAGGATTTGGTTTCCCTTCTTATAGAATGCCTCAAGCCCATTCACAAAGAGTTGCATTGCCTGAAAATTGAATGACTAACCTTAACTAATCTTAACACATAAACTTGATTAACTTTAACATGGTAACTAATTGGTAGATGCATCACATCCACAAAGATTTTTTTTAATTTATCCTTAACTAGTGTGATGAATAGATTGATCATTGATAGTTACTTGATATATTTTGTTTATGCATTCTTCATTAGCCATAAATTGGTAAAAATTCACTTCATCATGTTGAGGAAACCCTAATTGTTTTGCTTGAGATTTCATTTCTTTCCTTACAAAGTCTTTGATAACCACTTTTGAGGTTCTCTCCTATCTCGTAGAGTCTCACCAATGGCTGCACCTAAAGCCTTTTCTCACTCTACTTTTACCTGACATTGGGACATCAAGGAGACCATAGAGCATCTCCTATTGATGAGCCTATACCTCATCGACATACCCGAGCTCCACGTTTCAATAGTGTGTCATAAAGTGACCCCTTTTGTGACTTTGAAATGTTAGAGAGACATTTGATAATCTTTCATCGATACCTCTTTGTCTCATCAATAGTGCTTTGCTCATAGTTGTGATCCTGTCATCTAAGACATTTGTAAATATTTTTCTGACAGGTTTGTGTCTTCTTGATGAAAATTTCTCACATGTGTTGGTGGTGCCTTCAAGATTCCCATTGACTGTGCTTACCTATCTTCTCTTTGACAACAATTTCTTGTAGTTTATAACTTCTTCTCGATGTTTGAGATTCCTTTTCTTTTCTGAAAAATGATTCTTTATTCTTTGAGTGTCACTGATACCATGTCTTGTCGAAGAGACATTTGAGCTTCTCACTCCAATGTATGTATGTCTCATTGATGTTTTCATCAAACCCTTGTGAACCTTTTTTGAAGAGACGTGTGAGATTCTCTCTTCAAGGCGTATGGGTCTCCTTGATATTCCCATTGGCATATGTTGATCATATCTAAGAGACATTTGTTAACCTCTCACTGATAAGGGAATGTCTCGGTGACAAGCCTTGTACTGCTGAGGGAGGACACTAAGGGAGGGATTTATATCAATGTGATAATGAAATGCTTTATTTTACAAGATATGTACATGAGGGAATTTTGTGTTTATTATTCAAATACAGTAAAAATCAAAGGTAACGAGTTTTATGATGGAGATGGAATGAAAAAGATATGTGAAAACCAAGGTGGAAATTTTAGTTCCAACATGTCTCTCATCTGCCCACCAAGGTATCATGAGATATGATCTCCATAATATGTCATCCTCATCCAAGTGGTTGAATCTAACCAGCTAGTGTAGCAAATCTCCATCCTACCAAGAACATCTCAAAGAGTAGCTATAGGCTCATGGATATCCCATGGTTGTTATGGTCAAATATGCTATTATCTTGGAACATGTGATGTGCTTGAAGCACCACACTTACAAGAGCATACAATGTACTATGTTATCTAGCTCCTAGTACACAAAGCACCTGAGATCATAATATAAGTGTGTTATCATATTGCAACCCTAGGCATAAACAATTTGATGTTCCTCCATGTCTCAAATCATGTGGACTAATCCTCTGTCTACGTGTGCACCTCTCCCATCAAGCACTAGCACTAGTGCTATAGTGACTATCATAGTATGCCTCAGTAGTGGCGACCATGTGTATAGCAACCATATAAGCTTGATGCAGGGTTCGATGCTCACCTCTTGGATGGGATGACCTAGACAATACTAAATATCATCTTGTATCTCCTCAGGTGTCTGCTCATCTGCTGAGTGGACAACCTCGGCCCAAATAGGTAACTGCAAGATGTGGTGAATGTACTCTAGTGTAATAGTCATCTCCCTTGTAGGAAGGTGAATGTTGAAGTGATCAACCCAAGATCTTTAATCTGCAACACCAAAGAACCTCCACAAGAGATAGAGAGAAGCAAAAATAGAATATGTTATTCCACCAAACAAGGATTGCAATATGATACAATATGATCAATGCAATACAATACAATGATATTCTATGCAAAATATGCTAGAGATGCCTTGCTTATAAAGGCACGGATGAGAGATAGGATAAGACAAGATGATGACAAGTGTCTTAATCCTATCACATGAGACAACTAACCCATAACTACCTAGGAAAGTGTAACTTCTAGATGAGACAGCTAATGCTTATCTAGATAAGACAACTAATATGCTAAGTAAACTTAACATGTGAATTAAATACCTTATGTCCCTAGTAAAGGAATAAACTAGGTATAGGACTTATTCACACCAAAACCCCCCCTTAAGTGCAACTTAGGGAGGAAAAAACCAATGCAGAATGCAAAAGATGGGTATTGGCAACAAGGTCTGATGAGGTAGCCATGTACAAAACAAAAAACTCTCATAAGCGAAGAAAAGGAGAAAAACCCTGGTCACGCCCACAAAAGGATATAAAAGTCACGAAAAATCCTAACCTGGGAAATGGACATTCCAGCAGGTGACTAATATCTTCTTATGGTTGTTCATTTACTTTGTCAAATCAGGGAATGTATACTTGAAATGGAGCAACACTGTATGTGCACTAAGAACCAGTTTCAGTCATGATTTACCAAAAACAAATACGTGAAATGAATTATACTTATGCTACAGGAATGTAATGTGAAGCTTCTAAAATTAATCAAAGCATAAATCATAACAACTATGACTAAGAAATAAACTATGAATTGGCCTTATGCTGCAGGAATAAACACAGGGATGGATTCCTGATGTTGTAGGAACAATATAAGACTGAGTTTGCACTAAAAATTTCAAGAATGAAATCTAACTTATGATCAACAGAAAATAAATGACTAACTAACTAACTACAGATACTTACTAAGTGGCCCCCCTTAGCAAGCATCCACTAATTATGCAAGAATTGAACTCAGAACTTCATTAGTTTTTATTCATAAACTCGGAATGATATACATTGTTCTGCTCATATGACAACAAACACAAAACTCTATCTCTTAACATAATACTAACTCTTACATATTCTGCTTCTTATTATCATACTAACTTTTACATGCTATGCTTTCTCACTCGCGCAGGAGGAACACTTATTTAAACCAAAAAAGCAACTAACTACCTAACTCTAACAGAGAAATGGGTGGACATAAATGTATCCTGAAACTGAGGAATAGACTTCTCATAAATTTAAACATATCCATTCAACACGATCCAGATAGAATTTAGCATTCCACTCTTTCCAGATTAATGATCATTTAAGTTTCTTCCCAATGACCCAGACAGAGAGTCTTCACTAGAACAACTTCCTCGACACCTTGCTGCAAATGGACTTTATTGCAAGGCCGAAGTCTATTGCGCTTGACTCATTCATGCTCCCTTCAACAACCTACGATGCACAAGGTGACAAAGGCGAAAGAAATCATTTGTGGAAAACAACACGATACATTCATTAATCACATATTAAATCTATTCCATTATTCAAAAACCATATGCATTATATCAGTCATTTGGGAAGTCAAATAGGGTAATTAATAAGACACATGGAGATGTTAGGCTGGAGGAACATAGGAATGTATTGCTATAGGATACTACCCATTTTAGATAAAAAGTCTTTAATAAAAGAGTTAAAACATCCATTAGCAGCAAAAGTAGAGATATTAAAAATACATCATGATACTCAAATTATGAGCATATCCTGAGCTCATCATCTACCCACTACTTAACCTAATGATGGTCCACCAGCGTTAAGTTTCCTGGTTGTTTCCCTGAAATCCGTAGCAGCAGTATGGCTTTTTGGCATAGTCCCAAATTTATAATAGAAACCTCTAAAATTTTGCCATCTTTCATATATGAGGGTTTCTGTATCCTTATTAACATCTATAGCTCGATAGGGATAAAGTGGCCACATTAAAACCGAAGGTCGAAATGTTATTGGAAACCATAACTCGAACCTCTTCTGAACACCAAGTTGTATGTACTTTTATGTCCTTCCAAGGGTTGCTTCAAAATTCAAGGGGGCTATGTGGCTCAGATTTCCTTAGCCCAACACTCAATTTCTCCCATCTTTTTTCAATTCTGGAAGAGACAAGCTTCCAAAATAGATATGGTTGGCTTTTGAATTCCTCATACACTTGCTTTCTTATATCAAATATTTTTACTCTTTCTGCTTGATTGTTGAACCCATATGCAATAGTGAGCCAAGTTTTCAGCATTGTGTAGGGATCTATGCTTTTTGATCGTAGTGGTATAGGCTCATCCCTTTCAGCTTTTTCATAGGCTTCCAATTGTCTTCCATAATTAGTTTCATTGGCCGCCCATGACATAAGTGACCACAAATGAATATCACCAATATAAAGAAGTGGATTCCACTCTGTTTCAGAGGGAATTATCAATCCATGCAAATAAAATTCACATAAAGAATTCTTTAGCCAACTAGGAGCCACTTGGTATGCATCATAAAATTCTTTGGCTATATGAATAACAAGATCTAAATTCCTCAAAATTCTCATTAATTGAAACCAAAGAAATTGTTCCTTTAGGCACATACCATAAACCCTAGACGGTGGTCTACATTCCACAATTTTACCAATTATTTTTATCATTTCATCCATTTTCTTTTTCATTTCCTGGATTTCCTATTTCTGCCTTTCAATTTCTCTTTTTAGTTTCTTCTTCTCTTCCTCCGAAAGCTCAGTCTTGGCTAAGTGGTGGAAACTCAAGGTTTGAAATGTGACCGACCTCCATGTGGTCCTAAGGTATTCCAAAAATTCAATCAAAAATGTCTTTTTATAGACAACCATTGCTTGACAAGTTGTAGGGGGTAATAAGGCTTCATTGTACACTTCCAATTGTTCAGGTTGATCTTCCTCTTGCTGTAGGATAAATTCTTGTTGTTGTGCAGGAGGAGATTGTACTTCCTCTGAAATTTTCCTAGCTGCCTCAGCCAAGTCATCAAGACTTGGCATTCCCCTTTCATTACTATCATGTTGTGCTTCATCAACTTCCATTGGCTCATTTTACATTTCCTTAGGAACAACAGGTGGGCTATGTGAAACATTCTCAGGTACATTATGAGAACCATCATGGCTGTATTCTTCAAACTCCTCTGAAATTATTATAACTTCAAGTTGAGTAGACGTTGAGGTGACTTTACGTTGTTTCCTTGCTGAAATTCTTTTTGGCAATGTGGTAGCTACAGGAGGCACTCTTGTGGCTTTCCTCTTCCTGACTTGCCAAGAGGGTTCAGACTCAACAGAAGAAGATGATAGTGAAACTGTAGTGGCAACAGGTGTTGCTGCAAGAGGAACTGCTACAGGAGAAGGTGTTGTAGGAGAAGGACAATGTTGTCTTTGAACATGAGGGTCAGACTTTGGGGTTTGTTCTGCCCTAGATGACTCTCCTACCTTCATTTTTCCTTTTTCTCTTCTACTAGCATACCTGGTTTGTACTTTGGTAGAGGGATCTAGTGTGGAGGCCACAAGAATAGATGTTGCAGGGGTAGGTGCTACAGGGAGTGCTCTAGGAGGCTCTGGAAGTTGCAGACCCTTTTGGGCAAAAAATTATTGCCAAGAAAGGGGTGATACATCCCTCAGGGAATGCTCAATCAACAGTTTAATGAGGGCATGATGGGCACTTTGTTTTAAAATATTTAACAAAAAAATTGGGACATTAACAGCTAACCCATGCCTCATATTGCTCAATAATTTAAAATGGTAGGAATGTAAATAGGAGAAGCGTCCTTCACAGGTTAAGTACCTGATTATAAATGCAGCATATTCTAAATATGGAAAGGGCAATGACACTCATTTGCATCCTTGTTTAGAGACCTCCAAAGGTCCATTAGTTGGTACTGTAAATTCTGCCCTAGTAGAAACATCTGAAGAGAAATTTTCTCCTGTTGTAGGAAGCTCAGTTACTTCAACAATTCGTTCTTCTGTTACGTCCACTATCAGACCCCATACTGAAGCTTCCCCTTCTGAAAGAGTTCTTAAAAATTCACCAACAGCTTCCTCATTGAAAGAATCTAACCTTAAAAAATAGTTTAGCCAACCACAATTACTAAATGCCTGAACTGTTTGAAGATTTTGTGTTAAGAGCTCATGAGCTACAGGATCATGTCTTACCAATTGACCACCCATATTCGCAAATTACCTCTACTAAGATTCCAAAAACTCAAACCTTTTCTGAAAATTCAAAAGAAAATTCTTCTACTCTACTTCTTTTTGCTTCTTGCTGTCTTGTCGTCACCTTTCTCTTCTTTTCCAAGAATGAATCGAAAGATAATTGCATGTAATAATTTTAGGAACTACTCATATCAAGCAGTTAATATTGTTTAAGATAAAACACACAGCCATATTTGGAAAGTACAAGAAGAATAAAAATATCTTATTAGTTGTGACAATGACATAAGAAAAGGTTTGAAATGGATTATCCCGCCCCCTACTTAAAATTTGACATGTGCCCACACATGTGTGAATGGATAGGCAAAGAATGGGTGATAAAGACTGATATGTACATAGCAGTTGTTGAATAAATGAAATAAATAAATAATGTGATTAACAAAATATATCGTGTACCTTTTAATTAATTCTCGTACGTCCTGGGAAAGATCACAACGCACCATGAAATGATGGCTAGAATAAAAACCTTGAATGAGGGCGGTACGACATAATGGATGACATGGAAGAAAAGAGAATGAATGGCGGTGATAGATGAAAAATGGAGAATGTGGCTTCCTTTAAAAGGAAACCTTTATTATGGGCATGCAACATGGAATTTAAAGAGATGCTGTAGGAGAAAGACCGAAGCCTTTCATTGCAAGAAGATCAGTGGCCACATTCGAAACAAACTGCTACATAAACTCATCTTTAGACGCTAGCTTATGATACAACCAAAGACGGTGTCCATTAACCAGTAGCTTGAATCAAACTGAATCTATTGTATCCAACTACACTAAGCCATTATCAAACACATTTTCTATTTCATAAGGACCAATTCATTGTGTGGTTAGCTTACCTTGATTTTCCTTGTACTTGGAGTCATAGAGCAGCGCCCAATCACCGGCAGAGAATTGCTTAGTTTGAATATGATTGTCATGCCATTTTTTTCTTTGCTATTGGATAGTTTCAGTATGCTGCAAGGCAACTTTTCTTATCTCATCCAATGCAATTAGTTGTAGGAGGCATTCCTTTTAAGCCTCAAAAATATCAATGTTAAGCTGGAGAGTAGTTCTTAAGGTCTTATGCTCAAATTCAATTGGCAACATGACAGTCTTACCATAGAGTAACTCAAAAGGAGTAAACCCTGTAGTTGTTTTCCATATTGTCCTATAGGCCCAAACTTCTTTAGGAAGGCGACTGCTCCAATCCTTCTTGTGTAATTGGACTGTCTTTGTAAGGATTGCCTCAATTTCTCTGTTGGTAACCACTGCCTGACCATTAGCTTAAGGGTGATAGGGGCTAGACTTTCTATGCCTGATCTTGTAATCATTCATCAATGTAGTGATTAAGTTGGATGTAAACTGAGCTCCTTGATCAGTGACAAGTTCCCTTGGGACTCCAAACCGAGTAAAAATTTGCTCATACAGGAACTCAGGAACTCAACAACTTTATTGTCACGGGCATGTGTCATTGCTTTCACTTCCACCCACTTAGTGGCATAATCAGTACATATCAAAATGTATGATTTCCCATTGGATGGAGGATCAATAGGTCCAACAAAATCCATGCCCCATTTGTCAAAGGGACTGACTACCACTTGTGGATTTAGGGGCATTTCATTAGACCTTGTTGGTCTCCCCATATGTTGACATTTGTCACATTTCCTGGTGTAGGCTGCAACATCTTTGTGTAGTGTAGGCCAATAGTATCTTGTATTAAGCACTTTCATAGCTGTTCTCTTGGCTACAAAGTGCCCTCCACATGGCTCATCATGACAGGCATGCAAAATGTCATAGGTCTCATCTTCCCTAACACATCTTCTTATGACTTGGTTAGGTCCTGTGTAAAATAAACAATCTGCAATCCATGCAAAGTTAAAACTTTTCTCTACCAGCAATTGCCTTTCCTTTGGTGAGAAGTGTGCTGAAATTTTGTTGGCTGCTAAATAATTTTCAATATCTGCATACCACGGAGTTTGAGCAGCAATAGAAAACAGATGTTCATCAGGAAAGCTATCATCAATTACCTCAGGAGTGTCAGGTGTAGGTGTTTGAAGTCTTGACAAAAAACCAGCCACCACATTAGCTTGGCCTGGCTTATCAATAACTGTGATATTAAATTCCTGCAACAATAGGAGCCATCTTGCTAATCTGCCAGATATGGCAGGCTTATTCATGAGGTAACTTATTGCTGCATGATCTATATGAACAAATATTTGGTAACTAGTGACATAATGTCTAAACTTGTTCAGGTTATACACAACTGCTAGCAATTCTTTCTATGTGACAGTATAGTTTAATTCAGGGCCTTGCAGGTTTTTGCTAATAAAATATATGGAATGCTCAATGGAATTCTCTTTCTATCCTAAAACTGCCCCTATGGCATGATCAGAAGCATTTGTGTGTATATGAAAGGGCAGACTCCACTTCGGTCCTTGAAGAATAGGTGCTTGAGTAAGTAGGTTCTTAAGCTGCAGGAAATATTTGTCACAGGCCTCAGTCCAGTTAAATTCAGAATCCTTGGTCAATAAGGCATATAATTGACTGGCTATTTTGTTGAAATCTTTGATAAATCTTCTATAATATCCAGCATGTCCTAGGAAACTTCTAACATCCTTTTGTTTTGTAGGTATTGGAAAAGTTAGAATAACTTCTATTTTTGCAGAATCAACCTGAATTCCTGCTTGGGAGACATGATGGCCTAAAAAAATCCCTCTTGCATCATCATAAATAATTTCTCACTATTCAAAGACAAATTCTGCTCCTTACATCTTTTCAACACTTTTTCTAAATTGGCTAAGGCTTCTTCATAAGTAACTCCATAAGTAGTGAAGTCATCCATGTATATTTCCATAGAATTATGAGAAATGTCAGCAAAAATACTAATCACTGCCCTTTGAAATGTTGCAGGTGCATTACACAGTCCAAAAGGTAAGACAAAGTAGGCAAAAGTACCCTATGGACTGGTAAAAGTTATTTTGTCTTGATCTTCAGGGGCGATTCTAATTTGATTATAGCCACTATATCCATCCAAAAAGGAGAAATACTTTTTGCTAGACAATGAGTCTAGTACTTGGTCAACAAATGGCAATGGAAAGTGATCCTTTTTAGTTGTTGTGTTCAGCTCCCTGTAGTCTACACAAACTCTCCATTTTCCACATTTTTTAGGGACAATCACCAATGGAGATACCCACTGACTGTCTAAAATGGGGTAGATAAAACTAGCATCAAGCAATTTCTGGAGCTCTATTTTAACTATTTCCCTAAGTGTTGGGTTTATCCTCCTTTGAGGCTATCTAATAGGTAAACAGTCTTCCTTAATGTAGACCCTATGAGTACATAGCTGAGGATCTATTCCCTTCATATCCCCATAGTCCTATGCAAAAGCTCTATGTTGATCTTGCAACATTGTGACTAGGGCAGCTTGTTGAGATTGAGGCAACTTATTATTGATGTTCAGACAACGGCCTAGAGACACTTCTACTTGCTTGGTAAGATTATTCATGGAGGCTATTGATAAAGGTGGTGTCTGTATTTCATGTGGAAGAAAGTTAGGATAAATTGCAAGAGCTTCAGGTGACAGACTCTCAGAATTTAGTTGTTGCAGGAAACACTGCTAAGGATAGCTATCTGCAACAGATGGGCTACTCAGACCAGGGTTGGACTGCAAAATGTGTAAAAGCATGTCATCCTCACTCTGGAGCTATGAAAATGAATTAGTTTGCAGCATCATTAGGTGGGCCAATGAATTAACTTCTTCAGTTTCCTCTCCTAAATATGGCCAAATTGGTTGAGACAAGTCTGGTTGAGGTTGGGCAAGTGGATATAAAGCCAATTTCTTTCTTGACTGACCATCAGAAATTGTCATATCTCCTAAATGGCATCATATAAAAGCATCAGTCATAGCTAACCATGGTCTACCGAGGATAATAGGATATCCTCCCAGAGTTTCCTCAGTGGACAATATGGTGAAGTTTGCTGGGTATTCCCAAGACTCAAGGGTGACAATGATATCTTCTACCACTCCATCAAGTATTACTGTGGAATTATTAGCAAGCTGCAGGACGGTAGGTGTAGACCGAATTTTTGGGATTTTCAAGCACTCCATTGTGTACTTGGTCATTACATTGATGGCAACACCAAGGTCTATCAAAATATTCTTTACTGTCTGGCCATTAATATTTATTTGTACCATAGGACTTCCAGGGTCAGTATATTTTGGAATGACTATCTTTCCCAACATAATTTCTGCCAACTGTCCTAGAACATGGATAGTTTGGGGATCCTTTTTCTTTCTTCCCAGTTTCTTTAAACAAGCCTCTTTAATGACTTTTCCTTAAATTGGGACATCTTTAATGGCTTAAAAAAGAGGAATTTGAATGTGCACATTCTTTAACTAATCCAAAATATCAAAGGTAGGCTCTTCCATAGACTTTGATATAGTAATTTGCAATCTCTGAGGAAAAGGAAGTTTGGCCTAATGCTACAAGACAGGCTCCTTAGAGACAGTATCATATATAGATGTATGTTCTACAGAATCAATAGGTTGTTCAGAGGTAGAATCTGGAATCTCTGTAATTACAAGCGACTGTGGAGTAGGAAGTGTGGTTCCAGATTTGAGATGGATATCATGAATATTCACGGCATAAGCTGGATACTGATTGGCTTCTGCAAAATACATAGGCTATTGTTGTTGTTGCTGCTTATTATTAGGATTTGGCAATGGTTGAGCCGGCATAGGAGTTTGTTTTGGGGGGCCAATATTTGTTGCAAGTGCTACAGGAGGTGGCATGAGAGTCAGAGGTTATGGCTGCTAAAGCTATAGGGAGGCAGGGGATTGGTTCTACCATTGTTGTGGACTTCTCCATTGAGGGTTCTACTGCCAGTTACCTAGGGGTGGAGTCCATTTTCCTTGTGGCTGTTGCCAACCTCCTTGAGGATATTTCCATTGAATACTTTGATAGCTAGGATAGTGGGATTGAGAAGTATTCCAAGGTGGTATTGGGCCATATGTAGATTTCCATTGGTTATTATAATTAGAATAAGGATTACCAAAAGTCAAAGGATCTTGAGGCATACCTTGTCTTTGAGCCCATGGTCGCCTTTGTGTGATAAAAAATACTTGGTTATCATCACTCTCTACCATCTTAAAGTCAATAGGTAACTGCTTAGCCTCCAGGTTAGCCACCATTTTACATCTGCAGTCCCATTTCTTTTGTCTACAATGTAGACAAAACTCAGCCAAAATTGCTTCAGCTTCCTCATGTTTCTTCTGAGCTTGCATAGTATCCAACTGTGTAGCCATATTATTTATGATATCCTACTTAAAGTCAAACAGCAAATTTGTGATCTCCATCCGTGAAACTCCATTAGTGGAAGACTTTCCCACTGTGGCTTGATGTCCTCGACCCTTTTTAACAATTGCTCGAGAGTAATTGAGACATATCTTCTTTTTATCATCCCAAGATAGTTGAGTTATATCTCCTCCTCCCATCAGGTCCAAGGCATCTATACAGGTATCACTGATTCCTCTTAGGAAGAGTATTTTTTGAGATTCTTCATTGAGAGTATGGTCTAAATTATTTTTCAGGGAAAACAAGAATCTTGAGATATAGTCTTCCAGACTTTCATCCTCCTTTTGTTGAATTCTGAATATATCATCTCTCTTACTACCACTCTTACAATATTCCTTGTATTTCTCAAGAAATTTTGTTTGCATGGCTTCCTAACTATCAACAACACCTCTTCCCAAACTCATAAACCATCTAAGGCTTCTTTCAAAGTAGCAGGAAACAACTTCAGCCTGTGAGCATCTGAAGTGTAATCATAGTTGTGACAGAGGATATCAAACTCAAACAAGAAAGTGTTTAGGTCCTCTGTGACTAGTCCATAGAACTTGGGAAGTAATGAAGAAGGAATATTTTTAAGGTTATCATTATCTTACTGGGAAATGATGGGGAATTCAAAAGCAGGAGGTCGATTGGGTGGATTACATGCCATAGTTACTTGATGGAGTATCAAAGCAAATGGATTTTCTTCAGGTTCTTTGTCAGTTAGATCAAATGGCAGTTTAACAAGTAGGTTTTCATCAAACGGATTGATATCTTGATCTCCTCCTTCCTCAAACAGATTATAAGCTGGTTCAAGATTGTTATCAAAGAATGGAAGGTTAGGGAGGAATCTTCCCAAAGCGTCTCTTCTTCTATGCATGCAATAGAATGAATTTTGAAAATGCTTGAGTAATAGACTAAACTACTGCTAACAATGACTATGATAGGTTCTTAGCTTGACACCATCCTTGGCAATGGCGCCAAAAATGGTTGCGCCCAAAAAAGGATATAAAATTCACGACAAATCCTAACTTGAGAATTGGACATTCTAGCAGGAAACTAATATCTTCTTATGGTCGTTCATTTACTTTGTCAAACCAGGGAACATATACTTGAAATGGAGCAGCACTGTATGTGCACTAAGAACTAGTTTCAGTCACGATTTACCAAAAATAAATACGTGAAAGGAATTATACTTATGCTACAAGAATGTAATGCGAAGCTTCTAAACTTAATCAAAGCAGAAATCATAACAACTATGACTGAGAAAAAACTATGAACTGGCCTTATGCTGCAAGAACAAACACAGGGATGGATTCCTGATGCTGCAGGAACAATATAAGACTGAGTTTGCACTAAAACTTTCAAGAATGAAATCTAACTTATGATCAACAAAAAATAAATGATTAACTAACTAACTATAGATACTTACTAAGTGGGCCCCCTTAGCAAGCATCAACTAATTATACAAGAATTGAACTCAGAACTTCATCAATTTTTATTCATAAACTCAAAATGATATACATTGTTCTGCTCATATGAAAACTAACACAAAAATCTATCTCTTATCATAATACTAACTCTTACATATTTTGCTTCTTATTATCATACTAACTTTTACATGCTACGCTTGCTCACTCATGCAGGAGGAACACTTATTTAAACCAGAAAAGAAACTAACTACCTAACTCTAACAGAGAAAGATGTGGACATAAATGTATCCTGAAACCGAGGAATAGACTTCTCATAAATGAAAACATATCCGTTCAACATGATCCAAATAGAATTTAGCATTCCACTCTTTCCAGATTAATGATCATTTAAGTTTCTTCCCAACGACCCAGATAGAGAGTCTTCACTGGAACAACTTCCTCGACACCTTGCTGCAAATGGACTTTATTGCAAGGCCGAAGTCTGTTGCGCTTGACTCGTTCATGCTCCCTTCAACAACCTGTGATGCACAAGGCGACAAAGGCAAAAGAAATCATTTGTGGAAAACAACACGATACATTCGTTAATCACATATTAAATCTATTCCATTATTCAAAAACCATATGCATTATATCAGTTATTCAGGAAGTCAAACAGGGTAATTAATAAGACACATGGAGATGTTAGGCTGCAGGAATGTAGGAATGTATTGCTACAGGATACTACCCATTTTAGATAAAAAGTATTTAATAAAGAGTTAAAACATCCATTAGCAGCAAAAGTAGAGATATTAAAAATACATCATGATACTCAAATTATGAGCATATCCTGAGCTCATCAAACCCTGTGGGAGAAAACACCTCTCCAAAAGAGAGAAAAAGCTACAAAACTAATGAAGGAAGGAGGAATCCTCAAGACCCCCCAAGGACAACTTCCTTCACCTCGAGCATCGATCGCAACTAAATATAACGAGGTGATGCCAAAGGTTTAGTGAAGATGTCTACAACCTGCTGATCTGTAGGAAAATACTGCAAGTTGAGAACACCATCCTGGATGAGCTGCCTAATGAAGTGCATGTGGATCTCAATATGCTTAGTACGTTGATGCTCCACTGGGTTGTGAGAGATATGAATGGCACTCTGATTATCACACCAAAGAGTAGTGGGCTAAGTGGAAGGGAATCCAAACTCAGTCATCAAGTGACAAAGCCACAAAACCTCCTAACTAGCCAATACTGCACCTCGATACTCAGCCTCTATCGATGATAATGCAATAGCAGTATGCTTCTTGCATGACCATGAAATTGCACTAGAACCAAGGAAAAATAAATAAATCCAAAAGTAGACTTCCTATCATTGACATCACCAGCCCAATCTGAGTCAATGAAGCCCAAAATCTGAGATGTACTTAAAGTATAGTGAATTCTGAAATGAGTAGTTCCCTAAATGTATCTCAAGATATGCTTGGCGGACTTCCAATGACTCTCATGAGGCTCATGTGAGAAGTGAGAGACAAGTCCAACCACAAAGGAAATATCAGGACGACTATGTGTCAAGTACAAAAGACTGCCAACCAACTGTCGATACAAGGTAGGATCAACTGTAGGTGTAGTGCAACTGGTAGATAGTACAACATCAGACTAGAATGGAGTAGGGGAAGACTTGCAACCAACCATGCTAAATATCTGAAGAAAATCAAGAGCATACTTCTGTTGGAAAATGAAGATCCCCTTAGAAGTCTAACGAACTTGAAGACCAAGGAAGTAATGCAAAAGACCAAGGTCGGTCATATCAAATCGCTCCATCAATGCTCGCTATGTACTTTGAATCATGGAAGTAAAATTCCCTGTGAGAATAAAATTATCCATGTAGAGCACAAGTATCCTCTCCATGTGATTAGAATGGTAGCTAGTGTAGCCGGAAGGGGGCAAGAAACTATCCATCTTCTCATACCAAGCCCGAGGGGCCTGTTTGAGACCATACAATGAACGTCGAAGCCTACAAACAAGTGAAGAGTCCTACACAAATCTTGGTGGCTGCTCCATATAGATCTCCTCATGAAGATCCCCATTCGAGAAGGCACTCTTCACATCCATCTGATACACTGACCATCCCTGTGATGCAGCTATAGCAAGGACAAGGCGTATAGAATTCATCTTGGAAACAGGAGTAAAGGTCTCAAAATAGTCAATCCCTTCAACCTGAGAAAACCCCTTTGCAACAAGACAAGCCTTGTACTTGTCAATGGAGCCATCTGCTGCATACTTGGTATGATACACCCACTTGCACCAAACCAAATTTCTTCCCTTAGGAAGAGGCTCAAGATCCCAAGTATTATTCTTCATCAAAAAAGAATACTCATCAGCCATAGCACTATCCCACTCTGGAATACTTGAAGCATTTGAAAACTTTTAAGGATCATCTGAAACAACATGACTCAAAAGATTGATTTTGGAAGTTTGAGAACGAGTGCAGTGAGTGTTTGTGGGATCACTAACAAGAGGACCAACCTCCCAGGTGTAACTCGAGCCCATTGTGGCCTAGTGGATGACTAAGGAGGAGGTGCATCAAGACCGTCATCAAAATCTTCCTCAAGTAGTAAAACATCATCAACTAAAGAAGACTAAGTAGGTTGTGATGAAGAAGAAGTCGAAGGAGGATTTGACTGGGTGAAGGTCTCAGAAAATTGAACATCACGTCAGAAATGAACCTCTCGTGTGTCAAGATCAAGCAATCTATATGCCTTCACATCCTCACAATAGCCAACAAAGATGTACTGCTGACTTTTCTTCTCTATGGATTTATGCCAACCATTCAGAATGAATGCCCAAGCCTCACTACCAAATACTTTGAAGAAGGATGCATTAGGCTTGTGATGAGACCAAGCCTCCTCAAGGGTCATATTCCGCACTGCCTTGTGGGGGATATGGTTCTGAATATAGTTGGCACAATTGATAGCTTCGGCCCAAAATGCTAGTGCCATGGACCTAGACTGAATCATACAATTGGCCATTTCCCTAAGAGTCTTGTTCTTTCTCTCCACTACACCATTCTTTTGAGGAGTGTAAGGAACTATGTGCTGATGAAGAATACCATGCTCACTGCAAATATCCTGAAATGCTTGATTGACATACTCCCCCCATTATCTATGTGTATCTATCGAAGAGAAAAACTTGACTGCTTCTCCACAAATTTTTTGAAGGTCTTGAATTTAGCAAGGACTTCATACTTGAGCTTTAGAAAATAGACCCATTTCCGGCGGGAAAAATCATCAATGAATGTTAGCACATACTTAGCCCCTAAAAAAGGAGTTGGGAATGACATGAGATCACTATGGACCAACTCAAGGGTTGTGGTTGCACATGTAGCTTGAGTTGTAGGAAAAGGATCTTGATGTTGCTTGCCAAGAACACAACCTTGACAAACACCATATGTGCAAGTGATCTTTGGAAGACCAACCACTAAGTTATGTGCTTGCATTTGCTAAAGATATCTATAGTTCAAGTTCCCTAATCTCTCATGCCAAAGCTTGCTCATTCAATCAACATGAGCAATAAAACATGAACCTGATGAAGACTCAAATCCATCAAATCGATATAAATGGTTCTCATGATCAACTATCCTTATAGCAACAACCTTCTCAGGATCCTACAACTGTCTAATAGTCACATTCTATGGAGAAAAATCAATTGTCTTCCCATCTCCAGAATGAAAAATCTGATATATGGAAAGTAGATTTGTTGAAATATCAGGAACAAGAACATCCTTAATGCACCCATCTAGCATTTGAACGGAGCCTATCCCCAAAACTGGAATCTGTGAAGAGTTCCCAACTAAAATCTGAGAAGTAGAAGTATGAACAATGGAATCAAGAAGATCACGTGAATTGGTCATGTAATGTGAAGCACCTAAATCAAGAATCCAACTGTCTGAAGATGAATGAATGGCCCGTGTTGAAAGAGCTTGCCCTTTGCCTATGGAAGAAGGCTTAGCCATTGAAATGTTGTGCTTCTTCATAGCTTCCTCCAAGGCTTCTAATCTCTTAAAGGAACAAGTTGCATCATGCCCAATTTTTCCAAAAAATGAACAAGGTTCTCCTTTCTTTTTCTTAGACTTGGAAGAAGAATCTCCAGAGGGAGAAGGAGATGGAGATGGAGTGGACTTTTGATTGTTCTTCGACTTCGATTTGGAGGGATTCTCACTACCTGAAGATGATTCTGCTTTGGGCTTCTTCTTGTTCTTTCCTTTACCCTTGGATGATTGAGCCATTAGAGCATGATTCTTAGAATTAGGTAAGGCATCCAACTGAATCAACTTGGCATCCTCCCTAGTAATATGCTCACAAAACAACTCAAATGTAGGAATTTTGTAATCTTTCCCCATTGCATCCATAGTTGAATAGAAAGTAGAAGACAACACTTGATAAGGGCCCTTTAACTTAGACAGAATCAAGAAGATACATTCATCACTAGATTTGTCTTGCCCGCATCCTTTCAACTATGACAAAATCAACTTGAATTGTGCAAGGAAATCTTGAATTGAAGGAAATGCATCTGGAGAGAGTGATTGTAGATCTGCTTGAAGTTGCAAGACTCGGAACTAGTTTGATTTTCCATACAATTCTTCAAGTTTATCCCAAACATTCTTAGGTGTTTTACACTCTAAAATATGAAACAACAAATTATCAAATACATGTAAGCCAATGAGCCGTTTTGCTTCATCCATTTTACATCTATGGAAAAAAAATCATAATCCCTTGTAAATTTAGGTTTTTCTACATCTAACATTGGCCATAGACCCTTAGATTGTAACAATTGAGTCATTTTTAGCTTCCATGTATGATAATTGTGTGGAGTGAGTTGTTTAATTTGCCTTAGATCCACCATGAACACCAAAAGAAAGAAGACAATGTGGCACTTAAATTGTGCCTTTTGTCCCCCCATAATGTATTAAAACTAATTTTGTAACCCCCCCAACAAATTACAATGAACAAATTTTGCAATTTTTACAAATGACAAGCTCAAATCAACCATTTATAACACATGGTGATTTTTACAATTTAAAAAAAAAATAGCTTGTAAAAACTGAAAATAGAGGTTACAAAAAGATTCCTTGTAATTTTCTGAGCAATTTCAAAAAAATGTTTTCCAAATTTCAACTTCGTTTGCAAGTTATGCCAAGAACAAGCAATAAATGCACTTGTACCTTCAAGCTGAAAAAACTGGAAAAAAATGTCAAAATCTGGAAAAATAACCTACACCACTACGAAGTTTGTCAAACCAACTTTCTGAAAATATCTCGTTTTCAAAAATCCGACGCCATGGCGAAAAGTTATGCAAAATTGAAAAAAAGGCCTATTTTAGGACCTTGAAGACTAAACAGGAGCAAAAGTTGATCACTAACTGGGCGCAAAATTTAAGCCCCTGGGGGCTGGAGCCTAATTCTCCACGCGACCGCATCCTTATCTAAGTCAAAAAACCAGCGGTTTACTAACCGCTAGTTGTCACTATCTGGTTGTTCACATGCAGTCGTTTGTGGCTGGCGGTCTGGTGCTGGCAGTTTAAAGACTAACCGCGGGCTTTTGGTTGTTAAAGCTGCATCCGATGGTTTGAGGATTTCTGCCCTCCTGGCGGCTAGCAAACCACAGCCTACAGTTAAGGCTAAGGTCAGCGAACTGTTAAGTCTGCGGCCTACCTTGTGTAAGTCGGTGTGGCCCGCAGAAGAAATGGCAGCACTTTAAGCGCTTGAAACAAAAGCGCTATGCACTTTTAAATATATTTATTTATTTATTTATTTAAACTTTTTCAAAAAAACACTGCCGATAGAAAATAATAAAGCAGGATTTTTTAAATATATATTTTTTAATGACAATGTCATACCTGCGCAGGGGGTCGTACAACCTCCTTTGCTAAATTTTTTTTCCCTAGAAACAACTTTTTCCAAATATAGGGAAAATTATATATCAAAAAATTTGGAAATTGCCACCCAGACACAATGGAAGGCTTATTTTTTTCCCAAGATGCTCTTGTAAAAATTTGTTCACCAGATCTGAGCTCCAAACCCTTCTTTGCCAAAGTTGCAAATGGTGACGAAATTGAGTGAAAAAAAAGCCAAATCTAACTTTTTCGAGCCTCTTGGATGCAATGGGATAGCCTAAAATACTACCACTATAGCCAAAATTGTTTCAATCACCAGATCTCGCCAAAATGCAAGCATGCAATATAGGATACAAGAAACTCAAAAATCACAATAAAACTTGATGGAAACTCTCTAATAAAGAAATGGAAGGGGCTTGCCAGATTCAAATCTCTGATACCATGTTGAAGTGATCAACCCAAGATCTTTAATCTACAACACCAAAGAACCTCCACAAGAGATAGAGAGAAGCAACAATGGAAGATGCTATTCCACCAAACAAGGATTGCAATATGATACAATATGATCAATGCAATACAATACAATGCTATGCTATGCAAAATATGCTAGAGATTCCTTGCTTATAAAGGAAAGGATGAGAGATAGGATAAGACAAGATGATGACAAGTGTCTTAATCCTATCACACAAGATAACTAATGCTTATCTAGATAAGACAACTAATATCCTAAGTAAACTTAACATGCGAATTAAGTCCCCTAAGTCCCTAGTAAAGGAATAAACTAGGTACAAAACTTATTCACACCAATAGTGGTGACCATGTGTGTAGCAACCATCTGAGCTTGACACAGGGTTCGATGCTCACCTCTTGGATGGGATGACCTAGACAATACTAAACATCATCTTGTATCTCCTCAGGTGTCTGCTCATCTACCGAGTGGACAACCTCAACCCAGATAGGTAACTGCAAGATGTGGTGAATGTCCTCCATTGTAATAGTCATCTCCCCTGTAGGAAGGTGAAAGGTGCACATATATGTGTACCACCTCTCTACTATGGCTATAAGCATTGAACCATGATACCTCATGGGTGGCATGAGGTATACCCAAAATAGTCCTATCTCTTGTAAGATACTAATCTCATCCTCTAATAGCTAGGAAATATGCTCTCAGAGGTGACATAATCATCTTTCCTAGATGTTGGCAAGCTCGAGGAGGAACCTAAAGAATAAAAATAAAAATAAATCATCACTAAAGTTTCTCTAGGACACTTTGCGACCAACTTGGACATATGGGCCATTTTTGGACGAGGGGGTGGAGAGGTCCTGGAAACTTTAGCCATTTTTGGACACTCTGTAACTAAGTTGGACACTTTGCAACGAAGAGGGATGCTTTGCGACAAAGGAGGATGCTTTATGACTTTTTTGGTCAGGGTCCTAAAACTTATAGAAATACATAAAAAATATTATAAATACATGAATTCAAAGAAAAAGCAGAGCAGAATCCACTCACCATATGTCAGAGCTCACTCCATGCCACCTTGTCACGCAGAATGTCTAGTCTCAGAGGCTTGTGTGCTTGTTTGCTAGGCATCTTTGATCACTCTACACCAAGGTAAATTGGAAAAAGGTAAATGTCAAAATGATAGATAAAAGTGTCATTTTCATTCATATATACTAAATTCTATTAAAGGATAGAATATTTTTTTGGTACATTGTATTCAAAACATCATATTGGGGGCTAGTTAACTCTAATTTTTATGCCATTTGTTGTGTTGAATTCATAATTTTGTCCCTAATCTAATCTAATGTCTATCAATATTTGGTGTTGTAATTACAATACCTTATGGTAGAACCAAAGTGTTTCGATGAGGTTTCATGGCTATCTTGATTCCACCTCCATGAGGCAAACAAAATCTGAGGGGCATACATCTACCCTCAAATTCAATTCTTTGTAGAAGTTTGATAAAAGGGTTTTTCAACGACTAATGAATCGATTTTGTGGGATAAAATTCCTAACATTGTGGTTTTACAAATGGTTATATTGGGGGCTTTATTCGCCCCACTTGCAAAAGAATCCATATGAGTATCCTTTTCATTTGAATTCTTTTAGCCTGCATATGCACATAGTGTCATATGGCCGCTAAAGTGGGGGCTGAATATAATGTAGGAAATTGTACTCCTTTCCAAGTGAAAGAATAATTTCACACTTATTTTGGACCTATCTTAGTGACCTTTCATTTATGCATTTTTAAACCTCATTAATGGGCCCCTAATACACTTTATTATGCATCCCAAGGCCTATTTTATTTATTTCCCAACAATATGGCCCACATTGACTAAATGTTATTAATCAACTTAATTCCTTGGCATAACTTAGGTCCTGAGCTTTTAGATCAAGACCCATTCTCCCATGGGTGAATGGGCCCCCTTTAAGTTCATAAACCCAAGTTTAAACATGTTTTTGGTGACATTTCAAGGTCTGAAATTCAAATTCTAAGTGTCGGCTTTTGTGATCTAATAAATGGGAAATTAGAAAGGAAGCCTATAAAGCTATCTTTCAATCATTTTTCACTAGACAAGAAAAGATTCACATGAGATCACAAGGATTTACACTTAAGAGAAAGGATAAATTAATCAAGCATTCAAATTTGAAGTCTTGGAGCAACATTCTATTTGTTTTTGTAGGTCTTCAAGCTCATTTTGTCAACAAGATCAAGCATTGTCAAAGATTGATGATAGATGCCTATGGAGGATCATGATGGATTCTAGGTTTTGGGAGATGCACCAAGTCATTCAAACAAGACTAATAACTTGTTTCCTAAGTGGTTCCATCTTCTATTATCATTCTACTTTTTAATTAAATGAAGGTATATTTAGATTTGTGATCTATTAGGGTGATTTGATATCTCCCAAAGTAGGTTTGCATCATTGTTCATTGTTTCATTTAGGGATCCTATTCTAACACATTTGAGTAGGTTTTCTTTGCATTTGAGCTCTTGTAATCTTATACACACTTAATTTAGGGCTTACACACACTTTCATGTTTTAGATCTGTACTTTTTTATTAAGGTTTAATTACCAAACTAGGGGTTTGACCAAGGAAAACCCCCATCTGACACCAAAAAACAATTTTGTTTTGAAGATTTATCACAAGTACAAATCCGAGAATGAAGGTTCAAAGGTAAAGGAAGGAAGTGAAGTTTTAGGACTCAAATCTTAGTTTTAGATTTTTCTAGAAAAGGAGACCTAGGCCCATTCGCCCATGGGCGAATGAGTCCCTAATAGGCTTGTAGAAAAAAAAATTGTGATAGGTGCATAGTGTTCCCATTTCCTAGATCTACTAGAAGCTTTGTTTTTTCTCTTAGTTTTATGCTTAATATACAAGATTTAAGTGTTATATTGCATTTTGGAGTTGATTTTCTATTTTTAGTTTTTCTCCCAAAAGTGTTGTTTGACCTTGACCCCCATCATCAAAGCATAGGGAAATTTGAAGATTCTCACATTCACTTGATTCACCTAAGGGTTGTTAGTCAATTCTTTGTGGGAATCTTATTTCCTAACAAAATTAGGAATATAGGGTATATTCTCACCTTCTTGACCTACCTTTCCATTCTAGGAAACCCTATTTTTCTTGATTTCAATTATATATTGGATCACATTATGTACGTGCAATCACAAAAAGAACATGAATAAAAATAAAGCTAGTATGACACATGTGAGCCGACCTAAAGAAAGTCATATGTGGAAGGAAGATGACTAGCCAAAGGGGAAATAATGAGTGTCATACAAGGACAATAATAGCTGTCAGTTAAGATATTTTGGGTGGTCCTATGAGTAGAAAAATGTCCTCCACAAGGTTTTGTGTGGGGTATGTGTGTATAATATCGAAAAAATCTTCTTTGGGCACACACCGACGCATGATATTATTAAGGCCTCGGTGGAAGAGCATCCCATTAATCCACATGTAATCAACACCGAGTCCAACTAGCTTTTAGCATTCCATTAGAGAGAAATGAGATGAGAACCTACAAGTAACCAAGTATTTTTCCATGTCAGCGTACCACTGACTTGTTGTTGATATAGCAAAAAGGTACTCATCTAGAAAGGTATCATCAACTGAAACTGGTTCATCTTCACACTACAACCTAGAGATAAAATTGATCACTACATTCTTTCACCTTGGTTTTTCAAGGATGGTAATATTGAACTCCTACAAAAGAAGCAACCATTGAATCACTCATCCTGTCACAATAGGTTTATTCATCAAAAATCTAATGGTAGAGTGATCCGTATGTACAAATATTTTATACCTAGTTATGTAGTGGCAAATTTTATTTATTGCATAGACTACAACCAAAAACTATTTTTCAGTAATAGTATAATTTACCTCCACACCAGTAAAATTCTTACTAATATAATAAATAGAGTAAAAGAGAGAGTCTTCCTTCTGTCCAAGTACAACTCCCATTGAAGTGTTTGATGCGTCGGTATGTATATGAAACAATAGTTCCCAATTTGGTCCTCATAACATAGGTGTCATGATGAGTTTACCTTTGATTTCTTTGAAAGCTTGTTGACATTCCAGTGTCCATGAGAAATTTGTGTCCTTTCCTAGCAACATAAATAGGGGTGAGGAAATCTTGCTAAAATTTTGAATAAACCTACGATAATAGCCAGCATGTCCTAAGAAAATACACACATCCTTTGGACAAGTAGGTACATGCAAGTCTTGAATAATATTGATCTTTTTTGGATCTACCTCAATTATTTTTTTGCAAATATAATGACCCAATACAATTCCTTCAATCATTAAGATATGACCTTTTTCATGACTAAAGGAAAGATTAGTATCAATACATAGTTTAAGTAACTTTTCAATATTTTCCTTAGCTTCATCATACATATTACCATAAATTGTAAAATAATCCATATATACCTCTACACAATCATGAACTAAATCCACAAAAATACTCAAAACAGCCCGCTAGAATGTAGTAGATGTATTACACAATTTGAAAGGTAAGACATTATAGGAAAATGTGCCCCACGAAAAAGTCAAAGTAGTCTTGTCTTGGTCTTTCGGAGCAATGAAAATTTGACTATTGGGTTTTTTGTTAAGGCATGGATCTCATGAAGAGGAAGGTCTCGGGGAATCCTGAAGGCTGCAGATTTCATGAAAGTCAGAGAATCTGTGTCATGAAAGATTTAATGATATAAATTAAGCCTCAAGATTTCATGTGTCAAAGAATTGTACAAAGCACTGGACATATTGAGTTTCAAACTTCAATAGACCAAGCCAAAACCAAAGACCTAGATTGTATTTCACCACTTGGACCAAAATATAATGAAGTCAATAAGCTTAAATACATTGCAAAAATGATATTCATAACTGTTCATAACTCCAAATCACATTTCTTCATGAACAACTTAGGGTTTTAAACTTAATGTATTCCTCATTCAAGACCTAGGGCAGCCTAAATCGATCAACCCAGAATAATAATTCAACCAAATCAACTTAGGGTTCCATTATAAATACATTTAGTGATCCCAAATCCAAATAAGGGCAAACAAATCAATCTAGAATAATAATTCAAGTGCAGTGTATCGACGCCCTAGTTCACACCAGTTCGAAGTCAAAATCAACCAAGGCATGAACCAAAATCCTAATCTAATCAAATGATGCCCTAATTCCATTTCTCCATTTCGAATGCATGAAATCAACATAATAATAATCACTTTGAAAATTGAATTCAAATAAGGTCCAAATGTATGAGAAAACCCAAGTGAAATTTATAAAAATCGATACTCATAATACCAAACATAAAATGCAATTCAAATTATAATACAAAAGCATGTGATTCACCCAAATCAACATCAAATCCATTCATAAAATCCAACAAAGTAGTTAGAAGACCCCTACCTTGTGATCTAGATAACAACAATAAAGCACAACTCACACCCAAGAAACCCTAGTCAATCGTTTAATAAAACACTCCATGCAAGATGCAAGAATTCAACTCTTCAAGTCGCCACAACACTTCAAGGTTCTCCAAAATACAAGTTCTCAAAATTTTAAATGCATAATGACACCAAATGGGGCATAAAACACACCACAAATCTACCAAAGGAGCATTTATGGTGACATACTCGACTGTAGAGGCCAATAAATGAATGACAAGACAACTGACCAGGCTTGGGGAATTCACAGGGTCATGAATTTAGGGAATCTGATGCATTCCATATTTAGCGAACAAGAAATCATCAGGGAATCCACCTCAACAAGGAATAAACTAAAAGTAATACTTCATGGAATCTAGCCAAGCATGGATTTTACAAAAACTTGGGCCTTAGGTATTCCAGATGCTCACGAAATTAGCAAAAATTAGAATGTCAAGGATTTCGACCCCTCACGAATTTTGTGAAACATGTCCGCACTTAGCCAAATTTGATACCCAAATAAAATCTTAAGAGACTCAATGACTTCAAGCACCTAAAATGAGGTCAATTGTTGCTAAACAAAATCACCCAAAGTGTTAATATGATCATTAAAGTTCAATGAGTGAAGTGAATCAAAATTTCAAGGACCCATCCCTTAAGGGGAAAAGGAAAAACCTAAAGCAAAACAAAAATGAGAAGGAAAAGCAAGAAAAGAGGCTCCCCACCTCTAGTGGGGTGTGTATGTGAAAATAGCACAATAATCCATTATCTCAAAAGGCTTCTATCTTTGGCACATCAAATCATAAGGAATCAAAATTATAGAAAGAGATTGAGTACCTTGGAGCAGAGTTAGAAAGGATGGAAAACATAAGATTAGAGATGATATGCAGAAGAGAAAAGAATTTTTAAAAGAATCCTATGGATCTGGTAACACCTCTACATTTGGTCTTGATTTCCAAACTCCACCTACCACTTCCATTTAAAACACCTCGGTTAGACCCATAGCCCCAAGTGAGTGTCACACAATAGATTTTAGGAGGTTATGGATAGTATGGTAATTACCAACAATATAACCCCAACATGAATGCTCAATTAGGGGGAAAAATGTAAATCCTCAAGGAGGAATGAATGTTGTAGATTAGCATCATCATGCTCAAGCTAATCCCCAAGTGAATCTTGTAGTAGTAATTTTTCTTGCTAGAAGGCCTTTGCAATCAAAAAGGTATGGATAATTGGACTTCATTGGTATCCCTAGATACCCAAATCCTATCCCCAGTGACATCATAAATGTACTGGTTAAGTTCTCAAGAAATAATGCATCAAGTTAGGTGAGGATCACTTGAGAACTTTCTTGAATTTGGTTGACGACTTTGAGGTAGAGATGTGGTTATGAAATTTTTTATGCAATATTTAACTAAGGTTCTGTAATCTCATAACCCAACGGTTGAATCCATATAGTCTAGTTTCAACAACTTCAATCATACATTCATCAGAAGAGACATGAAAGATGATATCATTCTTGTATTTCTCAACAACTTTCCTCGGAATCCTTTCTCTCTCATTCGTGTTGCTCTTGAACACACCTAAAAATGTTGTTAGAGCATTTTCTTGAGCCTTCATATCACCCAAACTATGCATATAGTCAAAAAATTGATGTTCAACTGGTCTAGATGAATCCCAAAACACCATATCATCCCTCCAAGAAGTCTCTTAAGAAAATAGAATAACAAACAAATAATTAGGGAGCCAAACTTAAATGCATACTTCTTTTTCTTGGTCATTTTTAGGTTCTCAAGCAACTATTGTCGAAGAAGTTCACACACAAATCATAATATGCACCATTAACTGCCATATCAAAACCAAAATAAATAATTGTAGTAGATACAAATTTCTCTCTATTAGTGAAGTAAATTTTATGTCTGATCATTATTGCAACATACTTCACAATAGGATTATTGATAGGCTTTGTAGTTAGAGCTCTCCTGTCATATGTGGCTCCTGTGAGTTCCATCACCACTTCATTTTTCACGACTTTCAACACAAGTATCTAACCGGTATCACATATTCCGGTAACAATCTTAATTGCTTCCTTAGTTATTAGATGGGGTCTATTAGTTTATAAGAATTTATCATGCATTCTGCTGAGAGCTAGTTTTACATACTTGTTGTCAACAATGGAGCTAAAATTAGGAAAGTGATTCCATCTATCCAATTTTTTCACAACAATATTCAAATATTTAGGTTTTATCAGGAAATTATCCCTTGTGGGCTCATTCTTCCAAATGTCTATTAGTTTACTATGATTTAATTCATCAGCTTTTACTCGAATGTACATTCTTGTATCTTCAGTCGGTATAACCTCATGAGGAATAGATGAGAAGGCGCCCACAGGTTCGTCTTCAAAAACCTTCATAGAATATTTCCTATACGATAGTCTAGGTATTTTTAAAACATTAATGACTATAGGGGTTGCCATTTCTCCACAAATTGAGCTCAATCAATTTCAAAAATATGATTCACACAAACTCACAATAGCTCAGATAAGCAAAATACCTTTTTCTTCGTGAAGAACCAAAACTAGGGTTTGCACAGCTTGAACTCCAAATCACCTAAAGAATGCTCCAAATCGTTCTCCAGTTTCTTCAAACGCACAAGTGATCAAAATCCATTGATCATCCACTTTATAAATCAATGATTTGCTCTAATTCACATTAAATACGACAAATTTCAAAAAGCTGCTAAAACCTTTCTTCACCACACTAAAAAACCCTATTTTTCTCCGCAAATGATTGTGCCTACACATTTTCTTTTGGTTTCTTTTCCATAACCTTTTCCTACTCATTCTTTACAACATATCCTCGTGCCAAATACTGACACACCAAATATCTAGGGGGTTCGAACGATTTTCTGTTAAAGCTCCCCCTAAGACCATGCTAGGTCTAATTCTTAGAGGAATTGTCTGCACCAGATGAGGGCACATACACATTAGATGTTTCAGGCTCTTCACTCTTCTTCCATATCCTATTCATTTCTTTCTTAACCTCATTCTTGTCAATTTTCTTCACTGGTTCATTCTTCTCTACCAGAGCAGACTGCTTTCCATTTTTACTTCTGCAAACTCTTGAAATATGTCCTGGTTTGTTGCAATTGTAGCAGACAACATTTTTCTGATTAGTTTGTCCTCCATTGACCCTTGAACTACACTGATTGGATTTGTGTCCAAACTTGTTACATGTATAGTAGTAGCCATTAAAGGATTGATTCATTCTTCCTCCATTAGACCAATTCATCATCTGAGTTATGCATTCAATAGCTCTATGTCCAATTTTCATGCATGCAAAACATTGTCTAGAGAAGGAACTAAAAAATTGATTCATTCTACTTCTACACTTAATTGCCCTATGACCAAATTTATTACATGAAAAGAAAACACCATTGAAGGATGGGTACCTTTGAGCATTTGGCTATCTGATAGGCGGTCTTCTAACAAAGTTCCTTGGATTTCTTTTATGCTTCCTTTTATCTTGAGTCTTTTGATTATCTTTAGAGTTTTCACCTCCTTCCATTCCCAAACCTCCTTTGTCTTTACTCAGTTTCTACCCTAAAATTAACTCATCAAGCTTGTTGGAGCTAGATTTGAAATTATTTTCACAGAGTTTTGCTTTCTCCAATTTTTCTTTCAGGTTCACCACTTCTTGTTCAAGTCTAGTGCATTCATCAGTCTTGCCTTGCACCACAGTATTTAGACATTCTTCAATTCTTTTCTTTTCCTCCACTAGCACTTTCAATCTAGTAACCTCTTCATTAGCTTGCTTCAATTCCTCACTTACTTCCCTTTGTCTTTCTTTGAACTTCTTCAATTGCTCTTTGAATTTTTGGACACATTCATTTGCCTCATCAAGATTTTCTTTCAAATCTTTGATTTCACTTTCAACCTTGTCAAGATCTTCAAGAGCAACCTAGAGCTCTTATTTTCAATCCATTTGTTTAATCTTCAAATCTTCCTCAAGTTGTTAGGCTTCTCTAGAGGAACCAAGCTCTAATACCAATTGTTGAATACCCAAGATACTGAGGGTGGGGGGGTGAATCGGTATCTTCTTAAACTTATTGAACAAATACCATCAAATTAAGTACTCCAATGCATATAATAGTAAAGATAAGCAAGAGCATTAACATAACATGAAATCACACAACACATGAACACTGAGATTTTTACGTGGAAAACCAGAAATGGGAAAAACCATGGTGAGGGTTAGCTCACAATATAGTATAACTGGTTATAAAATATTACAAGAGGGTGGCTCACTACCAAGACTCACTGTCTAAAATGGGAGGTTCACTGCCTACAAAAATACAATGACAAAAATGGCATACAACCAGAAAATGAACTAATAAAGTACACCTAACAAGTGTTGATTCAATTCCTTTGATGCTTAATAAACTGACTTAACATGTACTTCATCATTTTCGCATACTTTGCTTCACATTTGCACCAAGCTTCTCTCTAAATTCACATCAGCAATCTCAAAATGATCCAACATATATAGCTAATACATCCACAAGCATCAATTAGGTCAGCCTAATTAGATGCAACCTTTATTTACTAAAAAGATCAACTTTTGGCTTCAAGCATTTACAAAATCTTTCTAAAAATAATTCAAACTATCGGCACACTACTTCATGTCAGCATGGACCAAATATAGGTCACACATATATCCGCAACATGAAATTAATTCACCATAACACCAACTATCCATCAGGTCGGCCAAAGATAAACCTAATAACAAAATGCAACAATAGAATATTCCCAATTCGCCATACGAGCACCTAAACACATGACATTCTGAACATACACACTTCCATCATCCAAAAACCATTTCCCAAAGCCGCAAGCAACAACAATCAATCACAAAGGATTGCAAACTAAAATACCAAAGGATAGTAACTACATACTAGTTCAAATACCAATCCTGAATACTAGAACAAGTTGGAACTTGATCTTGCAGTTGCAACTCATATATCATGGTGACATCAATGACAACACAAAAATATTCAAAATGAGATGTTCTTCATTCTTCCAACATAGGGGTCTGCCTGATGCTAGTATTGGGTCATGGGAAGATTTTAAGAGAATATTTCAAGGTGATGATCAAGAAGTTATTCTAAAAATAGGTATTCAATGTGGAAGAAATGAATAAGTTGAGCAATATTGATACTAACCTCATTCACTATGTTGTGTACCTCCCAAAATTTCAAAGTAGATTGAAAAGCATATGGAGTAATAAAGCAATATGAAAAATCATAATAAACAATGTGGTCATACCAAGACACAATAGCATCACCCTAGCTATCAAAGCATTATACACTTACAAAGCCAAAGTATTTTCTCAAATGCAACACTATTTAGTTATAGGGTCATCTCTAGTAAAGGAAAAAAAGATATAGACGGAAAATTGTACCTCTAGAGCCTAATATTTTATCTATTTCTATGGACTATTTTAATAAATTTTAAAAGTTATAAAATTGTTTTAAGTTTCTAAAATATTAAGGAAACTTTATCCTTTTTATTTAATGTTTGATTAAAATAATTAGTTACAACTTAATATGTGTACATGTAGTTGATTATAATCAAGAGGATATTTTTTTATGTACCTTGTTTTAAATATAGTGAAAGGTGGTTGAAAACTAAAGATATTTTTAGTACAAAAATTGAAAGTTTATGTGATTTACAATTTAGGCATTTGAATTAAAGGAACCTGTTATGAGTATGTGTGCTGAAAATAGATTTATGATGTTATTATTCCTTCTGATGTTTGTGTCATAACTATTTTAAGTGTTCATCTTTTCATATTAATATATGCTCTATTTTATTCTTGAAACTCATTTAATCTAGGTTAATTGGAAGATAATTTTATTGGTCTATGAGTCTAAGCATCATTTGGACATTAGTCTTGATTGCATGCTATTTTTTCATTGTTGTGAAAGAATAAATGTTTTGGTTTATCCCTATGTGCATTATGTGAGTTGTAAACTATAATTTATTTTAGAACTTTCTTTATAATGTAGTCTTCACCTTTCATGCTTTCTTGTTAAAAGAACATACCATAAAATTAACTTCTATTATTAGAGGGAGTTGTACCTCTAAAATTTAGAGAAAATTTATTATAAATCATAACAACTTCTCCAACTATTGGTTCATTCACCACTATAAACTAGGCATCTTGAAATCATTTTAAATAAAAGTCATGGTGGCAAATCTATTAACCGATAAAGTGAAAAGGAGGGAAGAGTTTAGGAAAATAAAATAATAACATCTTAACATTTCTCATATTTAATTTTGCATGGTGGCTTATTCCTTAATTTCATAATGTCATTTGACATTTTAAAAGAAAGACTCAAATCAACTTCCCTTCATTAGTTTTCCTGCTATGAATTATTCTTTACTTTAATTTACACTCTTTCTTAAAACTTATGTGGAAATAAGCTAAAAATACCAACACTTATACAACTAGATAGGGTCAATTAAACAAGGCTAAATACCTAAGCTTCATTGACATGCTTCTTTTAAAAGAAAATACTTGTTTTAGAAGACATTATGATGGTAGAGGAACATAAATAGTGATTCTATTGTGCTTGTTTAATAGTCCAAATAATATTATCAATAAACAAACTTGGGAAAGACACATGAATAGCTTGACAAAGAACTCAAGAAACACATTCTCATGGAGTGACTCTTTATTTCACAATATCTCATTGAGTTTACTTTAAAATAAAAAGTTAGTAATTCAAAACTTTCTCTTAAATTTATGAAAAAATGTCTAATTAATTTTAAAAAAACAAATAAATTATAAAATACACTACATAAAGACTTTTCATTTCATTAGTTTATATCATTTAGAATTCAAAACTTAAATCTCATGTTTAGGTGGTTCTAGTCGAAAAACTATGTGTTAAGCTATTTCCTTTATAAAAGTACGACACAATTCTAAAATTTTACCTAGGGGTGGTCTAGAACATCTTTGTCAAGCTCTAACCTAGTTGTAGATGATAGATTCAATAAAAAAAAATAAGTCTCACCACAATGAATGGTCATTTGTGGTGGTGAACAAGTAAATATTCATGATGAATAGGTAAACTCTATTAGTAAATGCCCATTTGCCTTGGTGAATTATTATTGGGTGTAGGTGATGAACTCATATATTCTTAGATAGAGAAACATATGAAGGGTTTGAGAATTCCAAAAGGCACATGGAAGATGATTTTTCTCATTTTGGCACAATTCAAGGATACAAGGATGTTTAAATTGTTAACTCAAGGTTAAATGCATTAGATTTCCATAGTCCATAATAATAAGAGAGACTTTTTTAGATTCAACTGTGTGTTGTTTTTTTGCATCAACATTTCAAATCACACAGTTGAATCCAAAAAATTCTCTCTTATTAACTCAAGGTTAGTCAAGTTGATCATCCTTGAAAACAAACCATATACTCATCGTTGTAAGATTTAACAAGCATAGTCAAGGGTTCTTAGAGTTTCAATCATAGAGCAAGAATGAAGGGGTTTGTTTTGAACATTGTAAGCCTGCAATTAGCCATGAAGGTGATGTAATCTCTATAGTGACTACATTGATGATGATGGAATGCTTTGAAGCATACCCTTCCTAGAGTTTTTCACCCATTTAAGGGTCTTTTCTAGCTATACTTAGTATTTCATGAGTTCTTGCATTGTGTAGGTGTCTTTTTTTATGATTTCATGGCATAGTAATGATCTTGAGCATGTTGTATTGTAACTCCCATGTGTTTTGAAGTAGTATATAGAATGTTCGAGTTTATTATTGATGAGGGTTTGCATATCATGTCTTTTGATGAGCGATCACTAGAGATCAACCTAGTGTTACAAATCACTAGGAATGAATGCAAATGAAAACAAATAAGATTTAAATTGTGTGTCACATTTAACATAAATTATATCACTTGTACAGTTATCTTTAGATGAAAGATAGCCAAATCAATATGAACCCAAAATGAAAGAAAAAAAACCCAAAATCCATAATTGTCATCATTACAAATTTTTAAATATTAAAATGAGGCATATGACAAATTCACACCGAGGGAAAATTCACCACCAAATATTCACCGCCATGACAATTCACCGCACGAAAAATTATTTGCATGAATTTTTGGTGATTAATTTTGAATTTTCTAGAGTGAATTGTTGACGGTGAATTTTCCCTCAGTGAATTGTTGATGGTGAATTTTCCATCGGTGAATTGTTGTGGCGGTGAATTTTCCCGCAGTGAATTGTTGAAGGTGAATTTTCCGTCGTGAATTGTTGAATGGTGAATTTTCCTAGAGCCTTAAAATGAACATGAATAATCAAATTATTTGAAAATTTGTTAAAAAAGAAATTTAAAAGAAAAGAGACAAATTGGCTATCGAGTTTTGAACCAATATCCACCTAGAAGAGACATAGTCAATGTCTATTTTCAACCTAATAAGTGAAAATAAAATATCTACTTATTATCCGGATAAGAAAATGTAAAAGCCAAGTAATGGATAATTCAATCACCACCTTCCCATAAGTCCACATAAGACAGAGGGCCTGGAAAAGGACGTGAATTTGCTATGCTTTGCAAAGACTTAAACCTATAGTCGTGTGGGAGTGGGAAACAGTCAAACTCTTGAGACGGCCGGCTCTCTCACGGGGCGACACGTACTAACAAATTGATGCTTCAAAATACATACCACTGCCTCACGAAATTTCCCTGTTTCCCAACCTTGATAAAATAAAGTGGCGTCGTAATCACACCTCATCATCTCCCGGCTTATAATAAAGCTACCGGTCAAAAGTGAAAAAGGCTCGGTAAAAAACAAAATTAATTCGGATCCGTTTGTTTTAAGAAAGATAGTGGGTCTTATCCTTTTGACTTTATTTGTATTATACGGCCTCTAAATTAGCTAAAACCACCTCTAAATTAGAGCAGCAAGCGGGGATTTTGTCGTTAAATCGGGCTTAAGCCAAAGCCAAAGCTTGTTCAACGGATAAGATTTTAAGCTTTCACTTTGGGCAAAGCCAAAGCTTGGTCTCCTCCCAACAAGGCAGCTTTTATTTTTACAGGCGACTGTAAGAAATTAAAAATGACGGCCGGTTTCAGTAATCCTGAATTCGACGGTCAATTCTGGCGAATTCTCAGGCTCTTCTGAGATTTTTTTTTTTTTTTTTCCTGGTTCCCCACTGTGGAAGGAAGAATTGAGCAATTCCAGTTAAAGTAGTAAGTCCTGTGGAATCATGAAGGAAGATAACACGGATAATACTAATAACTCTCTGGTTCTATCGACGGATCCGTGTGGCGGACAAATTGTGACGGCTTCAGAGAACGGGAGAGAGACAACGGAGACAGAGGACGACAAGAGACGGCAACAGAGCAGTCACAAGAAACGGTCCAAGAACTGGACCCGTCAAGAGACGCTGCGTTTGATACGACTGCGCTCCGAGTTGGAGCCACGGTTTGCTCGGAGCGGCAGAAAGTCTGAGCTTTGGGACGAAATTTCTGTGGCTTTGCAGGGGGAAAATATTTGCCGTGATGCGCAGCAGTGCAGAGACAAGTGGGAGAAACTGACCGCCGGCTACAAGGAAGTCCGCGACGGCCTCAAGAGCCGTCACGACAACCCTTTTTTCGACGACCTGCATCCCCTGCTCTCCGCCAGAGGAAAGAAGGAGAATGTCACAGACGCCGCCGCGCTTGTGGTGCGGCCGCCGCCGGCGGCAGTACAGCAAAACCCCATAGCGAATGGCAATGACGACGACGATGACGGGGAGCGCACGGAAGAGGAGGAGGATGCGGACGCCGCAGCGCCGTCCGCGAAGCGGCGGCGTTGCCATTACTTGACGGCCGCCGAGGTGGACGAGATTCTGGAGAATCTGTTTGTCCGTCAGCAGAGCTTCTTTCGGGAGCTCCTGGATTCCATGGAGCGAAAAGAGCAGATACGCGAGCAGATCCGCCAAGAGAAAGAGGACAGGTGGCGCGCCGAGGAGTGCGCTCAGAGATGCACACTGAATAACGCCATGTTGCTGCTCACGCGGAAGCTTCTTCAGCAGCAGAGCACAGCGGAGGCGCCGCCGGGGACGCAGGCGGCCGCCATCGCCCGCACAGGTTCGAATCCGAAGAAGAGATCGAAGAATTGGAAAAGGGCGGAGGTTTTGAGGCTGATCAAGTTCAGGGGGGAGATGGAAGCGAGGTTCGTTAGATCGAGCAGGCGCGCCGCCCTGTGGGACGAAGTTGCGGAGCTGTTAGCGAGGGAGGGCATTCGCCGAGACGGCAAACAGTGCCGCGAGAAGTGGGACAAACTGGTGGCGGAGTACAAAGAAGTGGCGGAGGGGAAAAGGGAGCAGCGCGACAGCCCGTATTTTGCAGAGTTGACTGCCATTCTGCGCCCCCCTGCTGACGTGGCGCCCCATCAACAGGACCAACAAATGGACATTCTTTGACCTGGCTCTGCCATCTGTAGATTTTGTGTACATATACTTTATTTATTTCAACATCCCATTTCGTTACTCTTTTAAGCGACCTTTGCCTTGTATAATTTCCTTCCTGCAAAGGCGTTTCTCTGTATCTTATTTCATATATAACAATCGTATTTATACTTTTCCTTTGCACGCCAATCATTGACTGTGTTGTGTTGGATATGCGCATGATGCTTTGCTTCACTTTTTATAATTCTTAGATAGATTGCAAGTGTGGCAGCTGGACCTCACCCAACATCTTATGCTTTTCAACTTTTCTTGTACCTTTAATTCCCTTGCAAACACTATATTTTATATCACTTTTCTTTCCAAGTTTGCAATTTAATACCTCTACTTTACGCAATTTATTCTAGAAGAATTATATGAATACTTTTTTATTTAGCAGAAGAATTATATGAATACTTTTTTATTTTCAGAAGAATCTAAGCGCATTTGAGTTGGAGTAATATTGGGATGAGTGATCTCTCGGGAAGGTCCATTGCTTCACCTCTATGAGCATCACCTAGATGCAATGATTGCTAAGTGGACCATTCATTATCATGAGAGATGGGTTCTTCTGAACCACTACTTATGAAACACGGGTCAATGAGTTTGACTCGTAAAACTACACGGTTGAATCTTGATAGCAATATCACACTTTTTTATAAGTTAAGGAAGACATGGTTTTTATAGAATTATGATAGTTTAATAATTTATTTATATAAAATGGATATTCACTAAATTATCGACATAACAAATGATTATTTGCATAAAATTCAAATAATTTAAAAACAATTGTTACAATAAATAAACTACATTTATAATTTCGTCGTAAGTTTAATTTAGGATAGCAAGATAAAGCAGGGGAATTAGAAGTATATTGTCTTTTAAAAATCAACTTTCTTCAACTTGAACAAATATCTAAGATAAAAAAAATCATGCCTTTGGTTAAAGGATGAGAGAAAACATTAGTAACTTGGTCAATGGAAGGGCCGTGAAAGTTGTGTGCTACAAAAAACTTTGGGCTTGTGAATCTATTTGTTTGTTTTGCCTTTCTTTTGGTGTTTGTCAATATCTCTAGAATTATGTGTCAATAAGGAAATTTTTTCTTTTATCTATTATGATGGATTAGTAACCATGTCAAAAGGTGGAATTGGAGTAGCTTGAACAATGTGACCTCCATGAAATGAAGTTTTTAAAGTAGATAAAACATGATATAGAAGTAATAAATGCAACTAATAAATTATAGCTTAAATAAGACTATACAAGGAAGGATCATGTTCTTCCTCCAACTTGTAGTTGTGGTTTTTCAATGCAGTTTCTAGTATTTCCATCTTGTAGCATGTGATGTTTGTGAACCATTTCTCTATTTTTACTCTAGCTTCCTATTCGATATTTAACTCATCATTAATGTTTCCTTTTGCACTAGCTTACACTCATAGGTCTCACCCAAAGTGTGAAGATCTCAACACCCTCATTGGAAATTCATGCATTTTACTAGTTATCTAAAGAAAATAACTAGACATGCAAGATTAAAGGCAAATCCTACTTAAAAGTAAACATACATAGACTTAAAGAAACAAATTCATTCATATTAATCCTCTACAACCATTTTTATTTCAAGGATATCTCTATAAGTCTCAAAGCTTCTCTCTACCAAAATCAGGGCTATTTGATTATTATAATTGTGGATGTTATAACACTTTACCCTTGAGTTCTTGTTGACTCATGTTCTAGAACTAACTTTTGTACACATCATGCCACATTTTGCATGAAATATAGTTATCACTTACAATTTTTGTTATTAATTATAATT
>VDFB02193867.1:187505491-187536167 GCA_007258455.2 Sequoia sempervirens | reverse complement strand
ATTTTTACGTGGAAAACCAGAAATGGGAAAAACCATGGTGAGGGTTAGCTCACAATATAGTATAACTGGTTATAAAATATTACAAGAGGGTGGCTCACTACCAAGACTCACTGTCTAAAATGGGAGGTTCACTGCCTACAAAAATACAATGACAAAAATGGCATACAACCAGAAAATGAACTAATAAAGTACACCTAACAAGTGTTGATTCAATTCCTTTGATGCTTAATAAACTGACTTAACATGTACTTCATCATTTTCGCATACTTTGCTTCACATTTGCACCAAGCTTCTCTCTAAATTCACATCAGCAATCTCAAAATGATCCAACATATATAGCTAATACATCCACAAGCATCAATTAGGTCAGCCTAATTAGATGCAACCTTTATTTACTAAAAAGATCAACTTTTGGCTTCAAGCATTTACAAAATCTTTCTAAAAATAATTCAAACTATCGGCACACTACTTCATGTCAGCATGGACCAAATATAGGTCACACATATATCCGCAACATGAAATTAATTCACCATAACACCAACTATCCATCAGGTCGGCCAAAGATAAACCTAATAACAAAATGCAACAATAGAATATTCCCAATTCGCCATACGAGCACCTAAACACATGACATTCTGAACATACACACTTCCATCATCCAAAAACCATTTCCCAAAGCCGCAAGCAACAACAATCAATCACAAAGGATTGCAAACTAAAATACCAAAGGATAGTAACTACATACTAGTTCAAATACCAATCCTGAATACTAGAACAAGTTGGAACTTGATCTTGCAGTTGCAACTCATATATCATGGTGACATCAATGACAACACAAAAATATTCAAAATGAGATGTTCTTCATTCTTCCAACATAGGGGTCTGCCTGATGCTAGTATTGGGTCATGGGAAGATTTTAAGAGAATATTTCAAGGTGATGATCAAGAAGTTATTCTAAAAATAGGTATTCAATGTGGAAGAAATGAATAAGTTGAGCAATATTGATACTAACCTCATTCACTATGTTGTGTACCTCCCAAAATTTCAAAGTAGATTGAAAAGCATATGGAGTAATAAAGCAATATGAAAAATCATAATAAACAATGTGGTCATACCAAGACACAATAGCATCACCCTAGCTATCAAAGCATTATACACTTACAAAGCCAAAGTATTTTCTCAAATGCAACACTATTTAGTTATAGGGTCATCTCTAGTAAAGGAAAAAAAGATATAGACGGAAAATTGTACCTCTAGAGCCTAATATTTTATCTATTTCTATGGACTATTTTAATAAATTTTAAAAGTTATAAAATTGTTTTAAGTTTCTAAAATATTAAGGAAACTTTATCCTTTTTATTTAATGTTTGATTAAAATAATTAGTTACAACTTAATATGTGTACATGTAGTTGATTATAATCAAGAGGATATTTTTTTATGTACCTTGTTTTAAATATAGTGAAAGGTGGTTGAAAACTAAAGATATTTTTAGTACAAAAATTGAAAGTTTATGTGATTTACAATTTAGGCATTTGAATTAAAGGAACCTGTTATGAGTATGTGTGCTGAAAATAGATTTATGATGTTATTATTCCTTCTGATGTTTGTGTCATAACTATTTTAAGTGTTCATCTTTTCATATTAATATATGCTCTATTTTATTCTTGAAACTCATTTAATCTAGGTTAATTGGAAGATAATTTTATTGGTCTATGAGTCTAAGCATCATTTGGACATTAGTCTTGATTGCATGCTATTTTTTCATTGTTGTGAAAGAATAAATGTTTTGGTTTATCCCTATGTGCATTATGTGAGTTGTAAACTATAATTTATTTTAGAACTTTCTTTATAATGTAGTCTTCACCTTTCATGCTTTCTTGTTAAAAGAACATACCATAAAATTAACTTCTATTATTAGAGGGAGTTGTACCTCTAAAATTTAGAGAAAATTTATTATAAATCATAACAACTTCTCCAACTATTGGTTCATTCACCACTATAAACTAGGCATCTTGAAATCATTTTAAATAAAAGTCATGGTGGCAAATCTATTAACCGATAAAGTGAAAAGGAGGGAAGAGTTTAGGAAAATAAAATAATAACATCTTAACATTTCTCATATTTAATTTTGCATGGTGGCTTATTCCTTAATTTCATAATGTCATTTGACATTTTAAAAGAAAGACTCAAATCAACTTCCCTTCATTAGTTTTCCTGCTATGAATTATTCTTTACTTTAATTTACACTCTTTCTTAAAACTTATGTGGAAATAAGCTAAAAATACCAACACTTATACAACTAGATAGGGTCAATTAAACAAGGCTAAATACCTAAGCTTCATTGACATGCTTCTTTTAAAAGAAAATACTTGTTTTAGAAGACATTATGATGGTAGAGGAACATAAATAGTGATTCTATTGTGCTTGTTTAATAGTCCAAATAATATTATCAATAAACAAACTTGGGAAAGACACATGAATAGCTTGACAAAGAACTCAAGAAACACATTCTCATGGAGTGACTCTTTATTTCACAATATCTCATTGAGTTTACTTTAAAATAAAAAGTTAGTAATTCAAAACTTTCTCTTAAATTTATGAAAAAATGTCTAATTAATTTTAAAAAAACAAATAAATTATAAAATACACTACATAAAGACTTTTCATTTCATTAGTTTATATCATTTAGAATTCAAAACTTAAATCTCATGTTTAGGTGGTTCTAGTCGAAAAACTATGTGTTAAGCTATTTCCTTTATAAAAGTACGACACAATTCTAAAATTTTACCTAGGGGTGGTCTAGAACATCTTTGTCAAGCTCTAACCTAGTTGTAGATGATAGATTCAATAAAAAAAAATAAGTCTCACCACAATGAATGGTCATTTGTGGTGGTGAACAAGTAAATATTCATGATGAATAGGTAAACTCTATTAGTAAATGCCCATTTGCCTTGGTGAATTATTATTGGGTGTAGGTGATGAACTCATATATTCTTAGATAGAGAAACATATGAAGGGTTTGAGAATTCCAAAAGGCACATGGAAGATGATTTTTCTCATTTTGGCACAATTCAAGGATACAAGGATGTTTAAATTGTTAACTCAAGGTTAAATGCATTAGATTTCCATAGTCCATAATAATAAGAGAGACTTTTTTAGATTCAACTGTGTGTTGTTTTTTTGCATCAACATTTCAAATCACACAGTTGAATCCAAAAAATTCTCTCTTATTAACTCAAGGTTAGTCAAGTTGATCATCCTTGAAAACAAACCATATACTCATCGTTGTAAGATTTAACAAGCATAGTCAAGGGTTCTTAGAGTTTCAATCATAGAGCAAGAATGAAGGGGTTTGTTTTGAACATTGTAAGCCTGCAATTAGCCATGAAGGTGATGTAATCTCTATAGTGACTACATTGATGATGATGGAATGCTTTGAAGCATACCCTTCCTAGAGTTTTTCACCCATTTAAGGGTCTTTTCTAGCTATACTTAGTATTTCATGAGTTCTTGCATTGTGTAGGTGTCTTTTTTTATGATTTCATGGCATAGTAATGATCTTGAGCATGTTGTATTGTAACTCCCATGTGTTTTGAAGTAGTATATAGAATGTTCGAGTTTATTATTGATGAGGGTTTGCATATCATGTCTTTTGATGAGCGATCACTAGAGATCAACCTAGTGTTACAAATCACTAGGAATGAATGCAAATGAAAACAAATAAGATTTAAATTGTGTGTCACATTTAACATAAATTATATCACTTGTACAGTTATCTTTAGATGAAAGATAGCCAAATCAATATGAACCCAAAATGAAAGAAAAAAAACCCAAAATCCATAATTGTCATCATTACAAATTTTTAAATATTAAAATGAGGCATATGACAAATTCACACCGAGGGAAAATTCACCACCAAATATTCACCGCCATGACAATTCACCGCACGAAAAATTATTTGCATGAATTTTTGGTGATTAATTTTGAATTTTCTAGAGTGAATTGTTGACGGTGAATTTTCCCTCAGTGAATTGTTGATGGTGAATTTTCCATCGGTGAATTGTTGTGGCGGTGAATTTTCCCGCAGTGAATTGTTGAAGGTGAATTTTCCGTCGTGAATTGTTGAATGGTGAATTTTCCTAGAGCCTTAAAATGAACATGAATAATCAAATTATTTGAAAATTTGTTAAAAAAGAAATTTAAAAGAAAAGAGACAAATTGGCTATCGAGTTTTGAACCAATATCCACCTAGAAGAGACATAGTCAATGTCTATTTTCAACCTAATAAGTGAAAATAAAATATCTACTTATTATCCGGATAAGAAAATGTAAAAGCCAAGTAATGGATAATTCAATCACCACCTTCCCATAAGTCCACATAAGACAGAGGGCCTGGAAAAGGACGTGAATTTGCTATGCTTTGCAAAGACTTAAACCTATAGTCGTGTGGGAGTGGGAAACAGTCAAACTCTTGAGACGGCCGGCTCTCTCACGGGGCGACACGTACTAACAAATTGATGCTTCAAAATACATACCACTGCCTCACGAAATTTCCCTGTTTCCCAACCTTGATAAAATAAAGTGGCGTCGTAATCACACCTCATCATCTCCCGGCTTATAATAAAGCTACCGGTCAAAAGTGAAAAAGGCTCGGTAAAAAACAAAATTAATTCGGATCCGTTTGTTTTAAGAAAGATAGTGGGTCTTATCCTTTTGACTTTATTTGTATTATACGGCCTCTAAATTAGCTAAAACCACCTCTAAATTAGAGCAGCAAGCGGGGATTTTGTCGTTAAATCGGGCTTAAGCCAAAGCCAAAGCTTGTTCAACGGATAAGATTTTAAGCTTTCACTTTGGGCAAAGCCAAAGCTTGGTCTCCTCCCAACAAGGCAGCTTTTATTTTTACAGGCGACTGTAAGAAATTAAAAATGACGGCCGGTTTCAGTAATCCTGAATTCGACGGTCAATTCTGGCGAATTCTCAGGCTCTTCTGAGATTTTTTTTTTTTTTTTTCCTGGTTCCCCACTGTGGAAGGAAGAATTGAGCAATTCCAGTTAAAGTAGTAAGTCCTGTGGAATCATGAAGGAAGATAACACGGATAATACTAATAACTCTCTGGTTCTATCGACGGATCCGTGTGGCGGACAAATTGTGACGGCTTCAGAGAACGGGAGAGAGACAACGGAGACAGAGGACGACAAGAGACGGCAACAGAGCAGTCACAAGAAACGGTCCAAGAACTGGACCCGTCAAGAGACGCTGCGTTTGATACGACTGCGCTCCGAGTTGGAGCCACGGTTTGCTCGGAGCGGCAGAAAGTCTGAGCTTTGGGACGAAATTTCTGTGGCTTTGCAGGGGGAAAATATTTGCCGTGATGCGCAGCAGTGCAGAGACAAGTGGGAGAAACTGACCGCCGGCTACAAGGAAGTCCGCGACGGCCTCAAGAGCCGTCACGACAACCCTTTTTTCGACGACCTGCATCCCCTGCTCTCCGCCAGAGGAAAGAAGGAGAATGTCACAGACGCCGCCGCGCTTGTGGTGCGGCCGCCGCCGGCGGCAGTACAGCAAAACCCCATAGCGAATGGCAATGACGACGACGATGACGGGGAGCGCACGGAAGAGGAGGAGGATGCGGACGCCGCAGCGCCGTCCGCGAAGCGGCGGCGTTGCCATTACTTGACGGCCGCCGAGGTGGACGAGATTCTGGAGAATCTGTTTGTCCGTCAGCAGAGCTTCTTTCGGGAGCTCCTGGATTCCATGGAGCGAAAAGAGCAGATACGCGAGCAGATCCGCCAAGAGAAAGAGGACAGGTGGCGCGCCGAGGAGTGCGCTCAGAGATGCACACTGAATAACGCCATGTTGCTGCTCACGCGGAAGCTTCTTCAGCAGCAGAGCACAGCGGAGGCGCCGCCGGGGACGCAGGCGGCCGCCATCGCCCGCACAGGTTCGAATCCGAAGAAGAGATCGAAGAATTGGAAAAGGGCGGAGGTTTTGAGGCTGATCAAGTTCAGGGGGGAGATGGAAGCGAGGTTCGTTAGATCGAGCAGGCGCGCCGCCCTGTGGGACGAAGTTGCGGAGCTGTTAGCGAGGGAGGGCATTCGCCGAGACGGCAAACAGTGCCGCGAGAAGTGGGACAAACTGGTGGCGGAGTACAAAGAAGTGGCGGAGGGGAAAAGGGAGCAGCGCGACAGCCCGTATTTTGCAGAGTTGACTGCCATTCTGCGCCCCCCTGCTGACGTGGCGCCCCATCAACAGGACCAACAAATGGACATTCTTTGACCTGGCTCTGCCATCTGTAGATTTTGTGTACATATACTTTATTTATTTCAACATCCCATTTCGTTACTCTTTTAAGCGACCTTTGCCTTGTATAATTTCCTTCCTGCAAAGGCGTTTCTCTGTATCTTATTTCATATATAACAATCGTATTTATACTTTTCCTTTGCACGCCAATCATTGACTGTGTTGTGTTGGATATGCGCATGATGCTTTGCTTCACTTTTTATAATTCTTAGATAGATTGCAAGTGTGGCAGCTGGACCTCACCCAACATCTTATGCTTTTCAACTTTTCTTGTACCTTTAATTCCCTTGCAAACACTATATTTTATATCACTTTTCTTTCCAAGTTTGCAATTTAATACCTCTACTTTACGCAATTTATTCTAGAAGAATTATATGAATACTTTTTTATTTAGCAGAAGAATTATATGAATACTTTTTTATTTTCAGAAGAATCTAAGCGCATTTGAGTTGGAGTAATATTGGGATGAGTGATCTCTCGGGAAGGTCCATTGCTTCACCTCTATGAGCATCACCTAGATGCAATGATTGCTAAGTGGACCATTCATTATCATGAGAGATGGGTTCTTCTGAACCACTACTTATGAAACACGGGTCAATGAGTTTGACTCGTAAAACTACACGGTTGAATCTTGATAGCAATATCACACTTTTTTATAAGTTAAGGAAGACATGGTTTTTATAGAATTATGATAGTTTAATAATTTATTTATATAAAATGGATATTCACTAAATTATCGACATAACAAATGATTATTTGCATAAAATTCAAATAATTTAAAAACAATTGTTACAATAAATAAACTACATTTATAATTTCGTCGTAAGTTTAATTTAGGATAGCAAGATAAAGCAGGGGAATTAGAAGTATATTGTCTTTTAAAAATCAACTTTCTTCAACTTGAACAAATATCTAAGATAAAAAAAATCATGCCTTTGGTTAAAGGATGAGAGAAAACATTAGTAACTTGGTCAATGGAAGGGCCGTGAAAGTTGTGTGCTACAAAAAACTTTGGGCTTGTGAATCTATTTGTTTGTTTTGCCTTTCTTTTGGTGTTTGTCAATATCTCTAGAATTATGTGTCAATAAGGAAATTTTTTCTTTTATCTATTATGATGGATTAGTAACCATGTCAAAAGGTGGAATTGGAGTAGCTTGAACAATGTGACCTCCATGAAATGAAGTTTTTAAAGTAGATAAAACATGATATAGAAGTAATAAATGCAACTAATAAATTATAGCTTAAATAAGACTATACAAGGAAGGATCATGTTCTTCCTCCAACTTGTAGTTGTGGTTTTTCAATGCAGTTTCTAGTATTTCCATCTTGTAGCATGTGATGTTTGTGAACCATTTCTCTATTTTTACTCTAGCTTCCTATTCGATATTTAACTCATCATTAATGTTTCCTTTTGCACTAGCTTACACTCATAGGTCTCACCCAAAGTGTGAAGATCTCAACACCCTCATTGGAAATTCATGCATTTTACTAGTTATCTAAAGAAAATAACTAGACATGCAAGATTAAAGGCAAATCCTACTTAAAAGTAAACATACATAGACTTAAAGAAACAAATTCATTCATATTAATCCTCTACAACCATTTTTATTTCAAGGATATCTCTATAAGTCTCAAAGCTTCTCTCTACCAAAATCAGGGCTATTTGATTATTATAATTGTGGATGTTATAACACTTTACCCTTGAGTTCTTGTTGACTCATGTTCTAGAACTAACTTTTGTACACATCATGCCACATTTTGCATGAAATATAGTTATCACTTACAATTTTTGTTATTAATTATAATTTTAGTTATGACTTAGTTAATTGCATGTACAAATTTAAACTACTTGAAAAAACATTTATTATTTAGCTAAGGATCACTCAAAATGTGTGGCATTATCAAGAGCCAACATTCTCTCGAGAAAAAATTATGTATGGTCCTCCAAAAAATTAGCCATTAACCCAACATTACAAAAAGGGATTTAAAAGGCATCATTATGTAAGAATCTATTTAACTTATACAACAACCTCTTTTGGAACTTGCTCTGTAACTTTCTTTGCAAGTCTCCTCTCCTTGGTGCTAGCTTCCTAGATCGCCATAGCTACTTCTAGAATAACTATTAGGACCTCCTCTTATAAAACTTGTTGCTATCATGTGTGCACATTGTGAAATTCATTAGCTACAAAATTAGCCTCAATTACCAAAGCTATAAGTGTTTACTCATCTCTCAAGTGGTAATCATAATGTTTCACTCATCTAAACTCAATAATTATTGTTCCAAGCTCAACTTCTAGTTGGTCATATTGTGCAAGTCTTTACACAATGCTTGGATGAGTGGATGCAAATATTTTGCACATCTTTCTCTTTTACTCAATTTCCGACTTTAGAGCAATCATTTGGTTGCCAATAGTTTTAATTTCTTTGCCACTAATGTTTTTGTGTAGGCAATCCTACTCAAGTTTTTTTAAAGTAACATATTCAAGTGCCAAACATTCCTCAATATAACCTAAGGGATATTGGACATATTTCAATATTGTATAGTTTATAACCATGTCCTTCCCTTCCTATCTAGTTAATATAAATGACTCCTAAAGTGGTTTCATGTTCATATACAAGTGTTGGAACATTCTTTGGTGATATCTCCTATGTGGTGGCTATGTTTGTAGCTACTTCATTTGTCACTATCTTCTATATAGGAGATGAATCCAAGCTTGGTGAATCTAGTGGAGGGGCTTATGTAGGAAGCAATCCTTTGACCAATACTTCAAGCTAGTTGATATGCATTAACAACTTGTGTCAATTGAGTCTATAAGAACCAAATTCCTTCATATTTATCCTCTACAACCATTTATAGTAGATCAAAACATCTCTTGACAAGTCTTAAAGCTTCTCTATACTCAAAACAAGTACATTTGATTATTATAATTGCAATTTTTTTAGCACTTTACCCAAGTGCTAACTATAGTAGAAATTATCACACTTTGTGTGAAAAATAGTTTTTACTTAGTTAATTACATGTATGTAAATTCAAACTTCTTGACAATGCATTTGCTAGTTAACTAAAGATCACACAAAATATGGGAGTAGAATTATTAGGGGCCACCATTTACTTGAGACAAAATTGTATAAGGTCCTCCAAATACCTAGCCATAAACCCAACATTAAACAAATAACTATTAAGATCTCTTCATCTTGGTGCTAGCTTCTTAGACCATCATAAATACTTCTATCTCTATATAATTCTTAGATGAGTGGGGGAAAATAATTTGCATGTACCTTTCTTTTTTACTCAATTTCCCACTTTAGATCAATCATTAAATTGCCAACAATTTTAGCATCTTTTCCATTAATGTTTCTGTGTTGATAGACCTACTCAATTAGTGATAATAGATTTCCACAATCCATGAAGATTATTGCTAAGTGCTTCTGGATTAGATTGTGTTTATATTTTACTCATTATGCTCTTTGATATCCTGATGATGGATCACAAAGTGTGATCCAATACGTTGATGTAAAAAATACAAACACAATCTAATCTAGAAGCACTCAACAATAAGACCTACTCAAGTTTATCTAAAGTATCATATTCAAGTTCCAAACATGACTCAATCTAATGTAACGGATATTGGATGGATTTCAATACTTTTTAGATTATAATCATGTCCTTCTCTAGGACCTTGTAATCAATCTAAATGAATCCTAGATTGGTTGCATCTTCATCTCCAAGTCTTTTAAATTATTTGATGGTATGTCCTATGTGGTGGCTATGTTTGTAGCTACTTCATTTTTTAGTATCTCCTAGATAGATAATTAATCCAAGCTTGGTGAACCAAGTGGAGGGGTTTGTGTAGAAATCAATCCTTGAAGCGCTACTTCAATTTAGTTGATATACAAAGTATCATTTGGTTCTATTAGAATGAAACCTAGGAATAATTTAGTGTACACACTCATGATATCTTTCTAGACCATATCTATCTTATGAGAATTGTAAGTCGCATAGGATTGGAACTAGAGATTTGTTGTTTACTAGAACTATGTTTACCTTGGATTTTTGCAACTCTTGTAGTGATTTCTTGGCTTTATTTTGGTGGTGGTTAGTAGTATATTTTAGAATTTTCTTCTTCAATTATACTAATACCAAATTATAATGGATCCTTTTCATGCACTACAATAATGCATTTGTGTCTAGTAAGGACAATTTGACCAAGCTACCATCATTCATAGTAGATGGTGTCAACATGATGTGATCTTTTCCTTTTTCATTTTATTGGAGTACGACACCTCAAGCATTGGTTAGTAGGAATTTTTTTTTAGCTAAGTAGAATAGTGCACTTGTTAGGTGCCCAACAAATATGCCAAGTATAGATCCATCCCTATACAAAATTTTAGTCACTTAACTAGGAAAGATAGACATATAGGCTAATTAGTCAAGGGTAATGGGTTTTATCATGCACTAGAATCAAGATTATGCATAATGGGTAGATTTTGCACTATGACATGTGATGGGCCTTAGAATTTCCATATTTAATTAAGTTTATTTATGTGTTTTGATAATATTTATAGAATTTCCACAACATTTCCAATGTTTCTAAAACTCTATGTTTAATTCATGAAGCACTAGACTTAATTACAGATAGTTTGATAATATTTGCATATGTATATGATTGTTGCTAAATTGCGATGATATGTTATGATGAGATGTGTTATTTGTAATGTATAAGTATTTTTTAGAAGAAACTAATCTATCATGCAACAAGAAGAGAGCAAGAACCCACATTCGATAGACATTTGTTGGCTTGTAGCCACAAGAATTGATACCTACAATTGAAGGATCACCAATAGACTCTCATTGCTAATTAAGTCACATCCAAGAGAATCAAAACATTCAAATTAGACTTCTATTTCCAAGTAACAAATTTTTCCATAAAGAACATGGACTCTTTGATTTATTTCATGATTATGCCATTTTTATTTTTTTTGATACGTCATGATTATGTCATTTTTATGCATTCCTAGAGGATTAAATTCATCACCCTAGACAAAATAGTAACATTATGAATTTACTTATTAGATTTTATTTCATGTCTTCTTAATATAATAATACTTATATTCCTATTTTACAAGACTGAGTTGATAGTTTTCATTATGAGTTTTAGTTGTTTACAATAGTCGGAATTAGTTAGTATATATATTGCAAGATCTACAAATAGAATATAACAGTGGTTTTTCTAGCACTAATATTTTTCTCTTTTAAATAGTAATAGAAACAAATATTTTGTCATACAACATTGAGTTAATTGTGAATGAGGAATTGATTGATTGATAATTTGGTAATTTAAGAGAGTGTGACTACCTCAAGCAAGGGTCCACTTGAGGTATGTTGCAACTCTCTTATGGAGAGTTAGATAGGAGAGTTAGGGATCAATTCTTTAATAGTCTACATTTAAATGTTAATAAATTGCTTAAATAATTCATAATTATCACTCATAACAATCACTGATCAATGTCAACCATAAAACCTATAGTTATATTTGTAGCGATAAAGTTCATAGTTGTAGAATGTAGAGAGTTTCAGAGATTAATCCAACACAAGAAGCAAAGCTCACTATACATGTAGCCATGCTAAGTGCAGATACTACTGTGTTGTCACAGGAAAAGTATGATGTATTATTGGATAATCATAACAACTTTTTGGATGAATACAATAAATTGAGACCAACCACTACAACTCAACGGAAGTCAACAAAAAAGGCCTTACCACCTCCCACTTCTACAACATAATATTTTGCACAAGACAGAGAAACATTGTCTCTTAGAATTCAAAGGTTGAAAGAAGAATTGAAGATAGCTAGAGAAAATGAAGCAAAAGCTAAAGAGGAAGGTAGGAAGGTGGTGACAAATGTTATTGATTGTATAGGAGTGAATTTGTACCCCTCTTACGAATTCCCCTTTTGCATTCCTCCACCTTAGAAAATCAAACCCGACTACAAAATTCCACATCACCCATTCGCAATGCATCCACTTAGTGCCTGAATTTTGAGTTGGTGGTGGATTTTTTGTCCGGGACACGAGTGCGACGCACAGACATCTGCACAGTGTGTTGTCATCCCTGATAGATTCCTACCTCTAGAGTCTACAAGGATGTTATACTCTTCATTGGGGATGAAATGTAATGCCTCTGTGTCGACTAGCTGGTTCAAAAACAACTCTTTCCCTCCTTAGTCCACTTCAAATGCCTATCTTTTGATTTCACTTCATCTTCTTGGCAACACTTCATCTCTTGAGCATCTCTTTAGCAATTCTTGAGCTTGTACACACCAATTTTTTCATCTTCATACACTTGAGCTAATTTTTGTACTACTAGCTTCACATCTCCAATATCACAACATCCCACGTACTCTACCACAAAAGCTTCAACTTGGTGCCTAGTGAGGCTACTTTCAACATTGTTGCAACTGCGTTGACTCTACCATTGTTGTGGGATTACATTCCTCTCTCATTGGCCTTAAGTTCCTTTGGTCGAGGGTGGTAATGCTTTTGTTTATTTTTTTGTTGGATTTGTTCAGCTTTGTGTCCCTTGTGTTCAGTTCCATTTCCATTCTAACATTACTTTATTTATCATATCTTGATTTCTCTCTATCTATCTGGTTGTCTGTGGAGGTGAAAACATTAAAGTGGGGGTTTAACTAAGGAAAAGCCCTATATAGCCCCAACATTTTTCCTCTCTTGGTTGTGTGTAGGTGTATGTTTGCATGGAGCTTGCTGGCGAACTAGACTCTCAGTGAGTTGATCTTTGTCACCTTAGTTTTAATCATCTCCTTTATCATATTCAAAGTTATTTCTCATACTTCATTATTCTAATCATTTCATTAAACTTCACTAGCTAAACTGTAAGTAGATTTTTGGACATTTAGTACTGTACTTTTCACTTTCTGGTCGTACAGATGCCAGCGCCCTAGAGAGATGCCAGTGCACCGCACTATCATCCCTGTCCCACACTGTTGTCCTCGGGTAGAGAGTTGTTTGAGGTATGGTTCAGGTTCTAGAAACCAACTCGTTTAGTCCCATTCATGCATTCAAATTAGTAGTGACAAAAGCACTTGAGAGTGCTCTTCATTCTCTATCCTTGACCTAAACACTTGCTTAACTTGAGGTAAGTTAGGGCAGACCTCAGCTCTCAGCTCTTTGTGACCTAGAGCCTTGGTGTGGTTGGTCCCCCTACCTTACATTGATGATGTTTTGGGCCACAAAATATCATGTATTCTCCATAAATTGGATAATGTATGGAATTTTTATAAAATAATTCATGAAGCTTACAAGAAGCATTCACAGGTCCAAGAAGCTTTTCAAAATACTTGGATTAAATGGAGTACAAGGCCACATGCTTTAAAATAAATGTTTCCAGTTATGGATAGTGATCCATAAGCCCCAATAAATGTGCCACAACTGATGAAAGCAATTACATTGATTGGAGAAATTTCTGCTTTTCAAAACAAGCTTGATATGCAACTTAAAAATAAGATAAAAATGTTCAACGATATGGAGCAAAATGGTATGCCTTAGATTCTTAATGAGGTAGGAGAATTAAAGGAATTTGGTAAATGGAAGGATGAGTTTGGGACAATTGTCCCATCATTGTCAACATTTATTTACAAAGATGAAAATGAAAATTTCTCTCAATTGAATAATTCCTTGGATAAATTATTTAAAATGGATATATAAATTTGGATGTCTTTATAAAGGAAGCCAAAACCATCATGGATGCAAGGCACAATGCACATATTGCTAAGCTGCATAAATTATTTGAGGTTCAATGGCCAAGTGTGGAGTACAATACATGGCTTGAAAATTTTATAGATTAATCCTATGTTACAACAATGTTTAAAAATTATCTCAATTAAAAATTTGTTGACACAGGTTGTTGATGTGGAGGGTGTGCCTTTTCCTTTTCTATTTTTATGCTTTATGTCCTAATATTTTGAGAACACATGAAGATGAAGCAAAAGGTATATTTGGTTGGTTAGAGAATCATCTTCTTCAGCATGATGCCTTTTGGAAGGTGGGGGTACTTCTTCAATGTGGAGAATATTTAGTTTTGAAAAGAATAATTGTCTCCTTCCATGTGCACTTTCTTAGGGATGTGCAGAAATTTATTCAACGACTTGATGGTGACGATTTTGGAGATATTCCCTCATATTGGTTGAGGTTTTTACTTTTGTAATTGTATGTGAAATGAAAATATGACATGTGTACATGGTTGGATTCTTGTTGCTCCCTTTTTTTTATAAAAGGGATTTCATGGCCATTTGAATGATTGTTGATTGATATATCAAAGAAATTTTGTAATTAAGACACAGAGAATAGAAGTGAGTTTTGGTCTAGGTTATTGAGTCTTTATTTTCTACAATTGTTTTATAACAATACTAGCATTTGAATAGAAGAATGACATAATTTTGAAGCCATTTCTCTCCTATTATACTTTTTTTGTATTAAGTATAGAGGAAACAACATATACAAATTACATTCTCAGAGTTACTTCAAAGACACAGTGCCTAGGCTACCCCCTATTATAGTATGTCAACAGTCTATCCCTTTTTACATCATATTAGCAATGTTATCCCATTTACATCAATATATCAAGTAATACCTATACAAAATCCCTGGACAAGTATATAACAACATCCATTAAAAATATACATATTGCAGACTGTATAGAAAAGTATACAAAAATGACAACCCTTGTTGCCCAACTGTAGAAGTTACCTTGCCCTACTAGCACACCTATAGCCTTTATCATTCTTTGCATTCTTTAGCAATACCAGTGCCTCTGTTGATTCTTGTTCTTCTTCAGAGGGTCTTTGTGTCTTATGAGATTTGATGTTCTGATCCTTTTTAAGATCTTCCTAGAAACCTTGTAGAGCCTTTAGAAAGATCTCAATCCTAGCGTGTCCATGCCACACATGTCCATATATGGCCTCAAGAATGTCAATGTTTATTTCTCTTTTTTCCAAGTATCTCCAAAAACTTTCATTTGAGTGTTCCACAATGATATAAACTTGCATGGAAACATTATAAAGCATGAATCTCTTATTAGATTCAGTAAGCAACCTATTCCTTCCTTGAGACCTGAAACCTGTTTTCATTCCATGCTTTCCATATGGCCCACAAGATGTAACTAGTTGAAAGGAAATGCCAAAATAAAGCAGAGTTTCCCCATCTTTACATTATGATTAAATAATATCTTTTCAGGCAAAGGTTCAACATTATTGCCCCATATATTTTGATTGTTGCAAAACATATTCCAGACATCCTTAGCAAAGACGCAACCAAAGAAAATGTGTTTAATTGTTTTAGGATTTTTGCATAAGCTACACACATCAATGGCATCAAACTTGCTTTTAAATGATAATTTATGAATTATTAGAAGCCATTTGAAGCATATTTTCTTAGCCTCCATTTCTTAAGCTAGTTATTTTGAAAGATTTTTTGCCATTGATTTTTAGTCAAGTTCATTTCCCAACTTTTGCTCACATGCTTTGTTAAGTCTATTTGTTCTGTTAGCATGGAGTATAGTTCTTTTACCTTTGTTTTCATTATATTATTTCCATTTTTCCATTAAAATTCCACAAATTGAGAGTTATCATTTTTAGTTTCCACTAAGAATTTAATATGACTACAGGCTTCCCTTAGGACTATGTATGTCCTCCAATTGATGTGAGGTATATTGAATTATGTGCTTAGATCATTCCAGTCTTTTAACTTAACATTTTTCAAAATCTTATTGAAACATTTAATTCCTTTGTGGGCCCAATTTTTTGCTAAGCATCCTTGAATTAAAGTAAGTGTTTTTTCTTTATGTTTTAAGTTCCACCATATTGGTCCAAATGATCCTATTATCACCTTTGGTGAAGTGGAAATTCCTTAGGCACTTTTCATTATTTCTCAAGCCTTCCAAATGGTTCTGAAGATGATGGACCCTGCAGGTGACATAACCCATTCACTACCAAGATTATCACTAAAGGTCATAGATTTCCAAGCTTTTGCTTGTTTAGGAACAACATTGAGGATATTTCTCCTAATTAGCACTTTCCATGGCTCCAATCACCCATTTAGATTCTAGGGAAATACCTTGTAGCCTCGGGTTTTTTAACCTTGAGCCACCTTTTGATTTTTCTATAGTGCACCATTCCTATTTCACTGAGTGTCTTTTCCTCTTCCCTTTACCATCCGACCACAAGAACTCCCTTATCCTTTTTTGGATAGCATTGATCTGATAGGAATTGAAAAACCAAATAGAGGAAAAATAAATACTGTAAGATGATCTAGTATTTTTTGACAAATCTGGAGTCTTTCAACCAAGGAGAGGAACTGCTTGTTCCACTTAGCAATTTTATTTTCAATCTTGTCTCTTATCCAAAGCCACATTTCTTTTAGATTTGGGTCCATTGCAAAGGAAATTCCTAAATACCTCACTAGCTTCTGAGGCCCCCCCCATTGGAGACCATATCTACTTATCCAATTTGGTGGTTCTTCTTTCCACCCCAGAAGGTAGGATTTTGTAGGGGAAATTTTTGTGATGTAGGAGCATCCAACGGTGTAGGGAAATATTGCATCACCCAAAAAGTTGTTTTTCCTTATTTTCTTTTGTTTTTTTGAGTTCCATGATGGCACTTAAGGGGTGTAAGACAACTAGGCATCAAAAATAGTGAAAAACGATTACTTACTATTTTTAGTAAGTTGGCCTAAACGAGCTCGTATGGACCTAAAAATTTACCCAAAGGAGCAGAGCTAAAAAAAAATTTTGGTCAACAAAGAATCACCTCAATACCCTGCACGGTTTGGGAGAAATTAAAGTTTCTGTCTCGGGAAATTTCTCCAATGCAACTTCAAATTCAAATATGATGACTTTAGAGGCCCCAAAACAGGTTGAAAAGTTGATGAACCAACCTACAGTGGATTCACATGTTGTAGAGCTCATTGAGACCTTTCTAATGATATGCAATAATAGCAAATCGAACACCCAGATCAAAAGTTATGGCCCCACTAAGTTGACCCTCTAAAAAGTGAATTTCATTAAAATTTCTTCCTAGCCCAGAAATCAAATGGTGGGACTTCTGGCACCAAAAGAAAAGGGAAATTCACACTTTCTAGAACATTCTAGGGCGGTTATTGGGTAAAATAAATAAGGATATGAGGGAGTTGTGGAAGGTGGCTCCATTAGTGCAAATTGTGGCTCTGAATAATAGTTTTTCTTTCAGAGTTGATTTTTTTTTTTTGTAATGAATCAAGCCCATGAGGCTGTAGCATGTAAGATCTGAATATGTAAATTCATTTTTTGAAAATAATTGAAAGTGGGTTATATTTTTTCTCGCATTTTTTTGTGTTGATATCTATTATTGTGTATGTGTGGTTTTGGGCAGTGTAGCCTTCATCATTTTCCCCCAGTGGCATGACAAAAAATATCTAGTTTTCCCATAAGGTTTGCAAGATTCTCTTCCTTCAATCTCAAAAGAATTTAGGTGTCATCAACAAACTGTAGATTGATGAACTCATTATTTTTGGCAAAATGATCTTCACTCTTGGAACTGTTGAGTTCTCCTTTAGAACATAGAGCAGTGCATTTGATGCTATAACAAATAATGTCAGTGCAAGAGGGCACCCTTGTCTTATTGAACTCTCAAGGGAGATTTCTCGAGTTCTCCTATTATACTCTTTTCATGAATCATCAATGAAATATGATCAAGGATCCTTCATTTGGTCTTCATTGTTTCTCCAATGAATGTATGATTTTATCAGTGTTGTAATTCAAAGAATTAGTTAAATTACTTTGATGAAAGTGTAGATTTATGCATGTGTGTTTAAGGATTTGATAAATAGTTTTGGTTTAGGATATCTAAGTGCAATGTTGTAATGCAATATTGTAAATGTTTAGTAATGTTAGGTTTTAAATGTTATGCATCATAATTTGTATTAAATTTAACTCCATGCCCTAGGTTAAGGCACTAGTCTAGGATCTACGTCTACATTACATATTCATGATCTTTCACGAACAAATACATTCAAAATCATTAAAACTTTACTTTCCGTTTGAAAATGTATGTTGAAATGAAGTTCTACCATATTCTCATGCATTAGAATGTTAAATATTGTAAAGGTTAGCCAAATCTTTGAAGTCTTTCATCTATCAAGCAACATATAGGATAATATATTTGTTATTGTACAATGTATGAGGTAATTAGCACAAGAATATATTAAATTGCATTGTAGGGATCACCCTCATGGGTTTTGCAGAGCCCAAACTGTAGAGGGAAAGTCTTACAAACTTTCACTTGTTCATTGGCCAATCCCTCCATATAGTTAACCATTGGAAATGGAAAATCCATAGATTATATGTGAGAAAAACTTGGGTATTGAAAAAATGCCAACACTAATCAACATTAATAACTAGTGTAACTATATAGTTTGTTCCCAAAACTCACTATCTCAACTATGAGGTACATTGTGTTGGAGTTGATAGTGAGCCCCACAGCTCCTAGAAATCACTTGCAACTAAAATGCTTATCAAAAAGAGAGAAAAAAATATGATTGTGCTATGCAACCTTGAGAAGAGATTTAATCTAAAGAAGCATTTGATATTCCTTTTATATTGAATTGATAATTGGACTAATAGATGATTAAAATGAATAATGAATGTTTATATAAAAAGAAAACCTTAGATCAAAACCTAGGTGACAATTAGATTAGATAGTGACAAGTGACCTCATCCTATATACTATGAGACAACATGACCTAAAAATAGAAAAAGAACTCATAATTTTAGCTTAAGTGAAATAAGTAAACAACGACCTAATAATTAACTAATAATTAATTAATCATTAGATGATTACCTTTTTATTGTAACACAATGTGAATAACTTATCAAGGTTAACTACTTATGGGCTCATCATAGCTTATAGACAACCAAAGGTGGTATAGATCAATTATAAATGACCAAAAAGATTTTACACCCTTTGTATAGATTAATTAATTATGCATAATATCATATTATCATTTGAATATAACCTTAAAGAAGTGAGAAAAACATATTTCTATCAAATTATGCTTCCATGGCTAGGGCCTTGTATTCTTCCTTTTCTTTTAATAGTAATCCCCACAACTACAATATTAGACTCCATAGACTAAGGATTCAATTGTTGGCAACCCTACATTTTTTTCTACTAGATCAAACTACAATGGTGGATCTAAATTTGGCTTCCATCTTATGCATGTAATAGTGTACATGATTAGAAAATATGCCCAATCCAAAACTTTTGTTGTGGATGTTACATTGCTTCTACCTAGATATGGGTCTTCTTCTTCTATTGTAGGATTAGTTAGGGTATCCTCTTCAATATAGTCCATGAAATCAATCTCCAATGATGTTTCCTACAATTCTTTTTTGACCTTTGTATTTTCTTTGATAGATACTATTTCCTAAATTTTATCTTAAAATAGATTAGAATAAGGAATAGTAAAGGAACATATTTTAACAAAGAACTCCCCTTCATCTAATCTAAGTGGTTATATGAATTAAGTACAAACCAATGATATTTCTACTAAAGATCTTGGAAAAGATGCTTTGAAGGATGAATACCCTTATCTACCACTTCCACAATCTATGGCCAAGCCTAGCAGAACTCAATAAGTGGATCTTGAAAAAATGGTTGCCCTTCCTTGAGGGGGAAATCCTCATAGGCCCTTGTGCTAAAGGCTTTTTTATGTAATTTGTTGTGAGCTAGAGGATAGAGACTTATTGCATTAAAAGGTCCCTTTGTCCTAGGATAACAACTACATGTACATGAAACATTAACTCCCTTCAATAATTCAATCCCCTCACAAAAACCCTTTTTTTACCCCAATTTGGATGTGGTTACCTAACTTGGCACGTCATTTATGGAGCATCCTTTATCTCAAATTAGTTAGAAATACTATTTGGAAAATTTATCTCGAGTATTATAAATTGTCAAATCTCATTCTTCTTCAATTCTTCAATCCTCTTACACTTTTTCTTGATTTATTGTAGAAATGAATCTCTTAATATAGCTAGCAATAGAAATATAGATCAAAGTTAGGGCTAAATTCTGGAATCAAATGATAGACTATGAATGATTGATATTTAGGTGCAAATGCTACTATACTATTGGAAACAAGGAAAATGATTGTAAAAAACTCCATCCTTCAAATATTAAGGAGAAAACCCTAAAACATTCTACCTAGTGGGTGGATATGTCTCCTTCTCATCAACATATTCACCCCAATGAGAGAGGAAGTTTTGAGGACCACGCTAGTTTACAATTTTCATTAATTTATATTTGTCGATGAATAAGCCTACTCCTTTTGATTCGCTTGTGATGTACATTCTTGCTATTGTTGGATAGCCTCTTTCTCTAGCAAGCACTATTGAGATTTCTCCTTTTTATACTCCAAGGTTATTTACTCCACTCAAGGAAAATACTTTAGAAAATGGTTGAACCAAATTAAAATATCAAAAGAAAGAATCATCATTAGTGAAAAACTTCCAAGTCAATAACTTGAGGATTCTTTGTTTGCATACCAAAAAGGGTTAGATTCTTGTAGTAACTGTCATTCAATAGTCATTTAATTTTAGATTAAATCTCTCCCCTTTCAAAGGTTTTTTCTCCCCTATGTAGAGGAGAGTTTTATTACTTAATTTCTACTTAATGAGAGAAGGCCTTTACCCTCACTTAAGACTTATCAAGAAAAGAAAAGAAAATAATAAGATAAATTATTTTAAATATATATTATTTAAAATTTATACATGAAATTTTATAAAACATTAGTTCACATCATCTTCATATTCTTAATAGTTTGCTTATAAGGTAAAAATCTAAAAATTTGATTAAAAATATTGATTTGAACTTATCTCACTTAAATAAAAAAATGAGACACTATTATAAGATCCCCATACATATTGAATTGTGTATACGTCTTAATCCACCCTACAAATTTTGTTCTCTTCCAATTTTAAAACTATAATAATAAGAAAAGAAGAAAATATTTTAAAATATATAGTATACTATAACTTAATAGTATAATATTTTAATATAAATTTAATTTCTTTTCTTGAGTGATCATAGCATTCATATAAAAATTAAAATAAGTTAGAGATAAACACTTTTAATAGAAAAAGATTTCAGCAAACCAAGCCAAATACTAGGCTATATAAAAACCTCTTAAGGTTTGCATGATAAATACAAAATTTTATTTATTGCTTGCTCATCTTTCCGTTTAAACTGCCGTCAAACATCCAAGACGGAGCAGGAGGGTTACCGTTAGCGAAAACGGATGGAAATTGAAATCCAGCCAAAATGATAAGACGTCAATTTCGGGACTTAACGTGCTCAATCATCACACGACATCCCACAAATTGTCTTACTCGATGGCTTGTTGGATTTTGTTGAATACACATAATAAATAATTAAATTAAATTAAGATATTTAGTTAATTAATAATAATAAATAAATCATGATGAATTATTTAATTGATGTCTAGATTTTAATTAGAAGATAAATTATAAGTTAAAGATTTGAGTTTTTGAGTGCTTGCTTTTTGGGATTTCATTCAAGAATTTGTGTTGTGATCATGTGAATTTCTTCATCACACATATCAATTTTGTGAAGGATTCAAGGTAGGATTCTTAATCATGGGATGACTTTAAAAAACACTTCAATTTTGTTTAAATGAAGAATTTAAATCAATGTTTTTGAAATAGATGTTATCGTATTTTATTTCAAAAGAAAACAATATGAAATATGAACACTCATTATATTTCAATCTTGAAGAAATCAAGACGCTTGTATATTAGCAAATGATTTAGAAGAATCAACATATTCAACTTGGTGTAAAACTAGTTGTTGTTGGTCTTGAAAATTGGGGTTACTTGTAGAGGAAGAAGCCCAGTGAGATGTAAAATAAATTAAGAAATTTATGGTTTTTGTAGTTACATTTGGATTAGGAATGAAATTTGAACAAGTGGGAGCCCAATTACTATTTTGATAATATATAATTTGGTGTTTGAAAACTCTTTCAATTAGCATTTGAAAATAATAAATTAGGATCAAACTAGTTGTGATTTTTGAAGGAAAATGTTGTGCCTCATGAACATGCTCCATTTTACCTTAGCAAAATGAGGACTCCATCTTTTAGTATGTCATTGGTCAATTTTTTATTAGTTTATTTGTGTAGATTTCTAAGTTTGTGTCATGGTTTGGTCCTTAGGGGTCATTTGGTTAGACCTTGGTAGAAGTCTCCTTGGTTTAGTTTGAGTCATTCTGAGTTTGCATAGTTTTGTAGTGTATTTTGAGATCGTTCTCCATTTCTCTCCATGTTGGATTCACCTAGCTTAGATTTTTGGGGGTTTGTTGATTAAAGACTCATGTTTCTTTCAATGGTTTCTCTGTTAGAGAATCTAGGTTTTAATCTTAGATCATTTGATGTTTCTTGTATGATCTTCTTGAAATATCAAGCCTAGTCACACTTCTTAAGGGTATATTCCTTATGGGAAGTTTAGAATTTATTTTGAGTCCTATCTCTTCTAAGCCATCAGGTATTAGGTAGGTTTGACATGAGGCTTGTACCTTTGGTCCTCAATAGTATGTGGTGAAGAAGGTTTAAGAGCACATTCATCAAGATATATCATTCATATTTATGTTCATTGTGCCTTAAAGGAATTTCAAGACGGTATAATGTTAATTATGGGGTTTATATGAGGAAAATATAAGCTTAAAGACTTAATTATGCATCTATTTGTGACCTTTAGAGGGCTCAAAACGCTCAAAGCTATCCTATGAAAAAATTGGTTCCCATAATATTTGAGAATTATGAAGAGGAAAGGTTTTTTAGAATTATTAATTTTGATCTAACTATTTAGTCTAGAAGCCCTTCAAATCATGACCATTGATTGTGTTGTTAGTTTCTCACAATTTAGTTATTTATTTGTATTACCTTTCATTTTAAATTTGATGGATTATTCTCAAATTGAAACCATCATCTACACATCCCTCCTTGCTGCTAGTTTTTGGAGGCATGTATATAAATGCAAATTATTATTCTCTATGCCTATTTTAAAGACTATCTTGTGCTTACATATGGGGGAGTGTCCTAGGGTCTCATGGCACTTCTTTTGGTCACCTAAATTAATTATTCACTTTCATGGAGTTAATGTTTCTTGGATAAATATCTTGACTTTAGTGATCTTGTACCATATGATTGATATTTCATGGACTTCTCCAGGATAGTTGTAAAATTAGTATAAGTTCCTCTCATAGGGTTTCTAGTAAGATAGATTAGAAGGCAAAGGAGATGGTAGGAGATTTTTAAATCTATTATAAGGGAAATGACTAACTACTAGGTTTTCTCACTTTTGTGTGGATCAAGGTTCAATCAATAATGTATAGTAGGATTTATTTATATTATTTCCACTTTGCTATGGACCTTATTTAATTCACTTCCAATATAATATTTCATTTTATTCTCTTTTATTTCAAGTACAAATTATAAGTAAAAAAACATTTTCTATGGGGCAAAAATTATGCATAGAGAAGTTTTGCATATGAAGATTTTGTGATAGTTTTTGAGCTCCAAAGATGATCACCTCAAAGGAAACTAATCAAAATTCACCTTGAAGTAGCAATAAATCTTAAAGAAAAAAAGAGCACGATTACCAAATCATGTCCTAACTATTAGAATTGTGAATAAACATGAGACTCAGGATCAACCAATGAAAAAAAATACCTTCTACACAAAGAGAGTTGCAAATAATGATTAGCTATTCCTCAACAAGAAAAACTTACAGAATGAACCCCAATTCAAGGAGATCATTGGTCAAGAGATAATACAATGAGGGTGAGTGCTTTATAGGATCAACCCTAAATAATAAAGGGATTAGATCATGAAAAGTGTCAACATCCTATGTGATGAGATAAAATGATAAAATAATAGCTCTCTAGTTAACATAAAAAATCACTTCTAAGTTTAGATTAAGTGCATGAGAATAAATTAGCCTAATAATCAATTAAAGATTAATTAAATAATAGCTAATGCATGAGTACTTGAACACCCCCCTTAAGATGAACTTAGGGAGTAGCTTAAAGCCCTAAAAATAGAATACATGATGGGTCCCAAAAAACAAGGCCTAACGAGGGTCCCAAAATATAGAAAGAATACTCCTCAGAGGAAAGTTTTTAGACTTCTTCATAAAAAAAGTACTCATTTTTCAAAAGAAAGTTTTCATATTATTTCGTTACGAATTCATTTTTGAAAGAAAAATTTCACTAAGGGTCCCTATTGAAGAATGCACTTTTGAAAAATGATTTTTTTTTAATAAGGGATTCATTGGCCAACAAATTCACCTTATTGAAAATAAAAAGAGCATGATAGCCCCCCCTTAGGATGGTGTGTGCAAAGTAGAGGAGCATGTGACATCCTAAGGAGAAAAGGGAGGAAGAGATGTTGTGGCACATGACACATGGTGAGATGCAATCGTTGAAATGTTGTCACACACATGAGGGACAACACAGAAGCACCAAAACATCACTTAAACAGATAAAGAGAGACAAACAAAGAAAAATAAAATAAGAGAACACATAGAGACAAATAAATTAAGAGATAGGGGGATCTATGAATTCGGGGTTAGATTTGTTCATATATATAAATTGGTAGCAGATGATGTATGAATGAAAGATCATCAATCCCCAAAGTTTCTAGATAGTGAAGAATAGCACATGAAGACAAAGTAAAAATTAAAAAAATGGGTTAACATGGAAGAGAGCCTAAATGCCCCCAATGCTTTACATCGTCCCCAATTGGCAAAAAGTAAAGTTACAACATATAAAATAATGGTGAAACAAATAAAGGAAGTTCACAAAAAAAATTTCACTCATGTATCTAAGCACCTATAGGGGTAGCAAGGGTCTTCAAGGAACACATAAAAACAAGCATAGGGGAAACACAACACACACACACACATCTAATTTACAGATAAAGAAGAGGTACCCCCTACTCCTCATCGACCAATAGTTCATCCTGCTCCCAATCTAGATCAATATAAAGGGAATGAGGATGAGCTTGCAAGGGTAGGATAGTAAGGGGAGTAGCCTCCAACACTCTTGCAACAAGGGCCGAGGAAGAAGGCACCTCGAGGTATTCTTTGTTGAGCTCTTGTGAGGTAAGGGTTATCAATCTTGCAAAGATCACTGATAGAGTTAGGACATCATCTACCGAGTTAAACATGCACTTAACCAGAGTGCCATGTGTTAACCTATCAGGAGAAGGAGGTGCTCGAGGTCCACTACTAACCTCATCAAGAGGGGTAGTGACAAACTTAGGAGATGCAAGGGCCACCTCCATCACGAGGATGACGCAGGAAAAAGTAGAACCTTCGAAGAAGGTAATCCCTTCTTCTGACCACCACTCGAAGTGAGGTCATCCTTTGGCTTGCACTTCAGTAAATGATGTTGAATCCCCACAAAAGAAGTGGAGGTAGAGGAGGGAGAATATAGAGCTACAATAGACACCATCATGGAGTTTGGCATGTTTACGGGTTGAGGAAAATGAGGGATATTCCAGAGGGACATCAGGAGAGGAGGCTCTACGAAGGGAGTGTGATGAACACCTGCACCCTTTTGGGGTGAGGATCATCAACACTCGCCAGGGGAGCCAAAAGCATAACTGAAGCAAGTGGAATTGAGGCAGAAGGAGTAGAGGGAGGAGACATAATAGGAGATGTAGAGATAGGAGCTTATGGCTCCCTCTCTACCTTCTGCAAGCCAACTTGTTCAATAGCCAAATCCTTTCTCCCGTGCTTATGCTCACGCACAGGCTAGTTTAATCAGCTCTAAGAACTTTAGGTCACTACCTGAGAAGGGACGAGAGGCTCCTATTTTGGCACAGGAGTGTCTTCCACAACCATGGCCGATGAAAGGACAACCTCTTGGATGGGGGAAGGAGCAGGGAGTGCAAGAGTGGTAGCAGGTGGAGAAGTAGACATGGGTGCCTCGATAGTGGGCCTCTTCCCATTTGCTACCATAGTGGCAGGAGCAATAGGAGGCCACAAAGGTTGAGAAACATGGGAATATCCATGAGGGACCTTCGTCTTTCCATAAACAATGAGCCTATGCACCATGGGAAAGAAAGGAAGTTCAAATACTTGATGCTTGGCTTTTCACCAAGCGGGCACCATCAGGCTCCCCATGCAAGGCGCGGGACAAGGAGCCAAGGAAACCACATCAAGGTGAGAAGCAGAAGCAAATGGAGTAAAAGAAGAGGAAGGCTCTTGAGAATGAGCAAGATTCCCCTTCCCCTTTTGCTGGGAGGAGGTAGCTTGTTACACAATCATAGGACCTTTTACAGAAATAGCATAGGGAGAAATTGGATAGGTCACTTTTGGTGACATGCACCTTGTCTTATACTTGACATATGCACAATATAGAAATTTGGTCCTTAGAGGAAGAAGTCTGATTGGGGCAGCCCAAAAGTGATCTAATGAGAATCCCCCACGTGACACTAGTGGTTTGTAACCGATGTCATGCACAATGTGCACAAAGCCCTCATGAGAAAACTTGAGACATTTGTGAATTATTGAAATGATTCCATTCATGGAAACCAACCACGAAATGCCTAGTTTCACCCTAAATAAATTTTACTCCAGAATTATAACAAAATAAGTATCTACAACCCTAGGTCCTACCAAGACTGAAAGAGTAATAAAACCGATAGGAGGGACTGAGAGTCCATCATGTGTGCATATAGTGGTCTTCTATTCCTTATTTTCCTTCTTATGTAAAAAGTATATAAGTAGAGTCTCCTTCGTTATGATGTTCACTTAGCTCATGGGGTCCATTATGACACCAATTATGATGTTCCCATTTACATGAGTAGGAATGTACAAGGGGGAAGGCTCTTTCTTTATAGGTAGATTTTGTGATGTGAAAATTATATCCGGTGACCCATTTATAGGCTAGGCGAGAGGAATGCTTGTAAATGAAACCTTGTTTACATACTACAATGGAACAAACTCAGTGGAACCCAAAGGTTGGACAACTAAGTTCACAGAATGAGATGGAAATGGATCAGTGTAAATCTATAGTTTGTTGTGGTGTTCACCATAGACTTGTTAGCATTCTATTTCTTCCCATCGAGACAGATGGTAACATCATCAATGTAATCTCGAATCTTATGATGAAGGCACATGCATCTTTCGGTATCATGTTTGTGAAATCGATGGTACTGGAAAAATGTATGCTCATCATCCCAGTCAGGGTAGGGCTCAGTAAGAGGTTGAGGATCTAGCAAAGTCAACACTTTACCTTTCAATAATTTCTTTAAAAGAGTAGAATATTATTCAGATAGTTTTGTAAAGTGCCTATTGTGTTAGAGACCCTTGTCATCAGATGAAGAGACCAAATTCACAACAGTCTTGTTTTTGCTAGAGATCGACACTATAGACCTACCCTCAGGACAAGAGGGCGAGGAAGATCCCCCAAACTGAGCAACCATCTATCGATACTCTTGTAATGTTGCACACAAATGTGCAAAAGAAGGATATTTCATCAAGGAAAATTTCTCTTGCCAAGATCTCTGTAGGTTCCCAATGAAAACCTTTTGCACATCTGAGTCGAGAAAAGGATAAGAAATTTGTGAAAATAATGCTTGATAGCGAGCTATAAAATCAATTATCTTTTCATGTTCTCCTTTCTTACACCGAACGAGATTTGAAAAGGCCATCTTTGGTCTGATGTTTACCTGGAATTGTCTTAGGAACTTATTCACACTACTGAATTTGGCTCCATTTTCTGATGTTTCTTCGTCGGTCCTTCGACAAATCTTTGTCAAAAATGTGAAAAAATGGTGAAAATATTTGCATCGCTTTTTTTTCATCGAAAGGCTGATGATGAATTAAACGTCAAAATAACGGCGAAGAATCATCAGTCATCGGCATCGTGTAATGGCTCAGACTTTCATCGGAATATTGACGAACACTTCGTGTATCCACCGACGAATTACACCAGAAATTCATCACCAGTTTGACGAAATGGGCAAGGAGTAGCGTCGAAACAACACCAGACGTTCTTCGCCATTTTGATTAAATGGGCAAGGAGTAGCGTCGAAACAACACCAAAAGTTCATCGAATGTGCGACGAAATAGGAAAGTAGTAGCGTCGAAACAACACCAAGAGTTCGTCGACTTTGCGACGAAAATACCAAGGAGTAGCGTCAGAAGAACACCAAAAGTTCATCGAAAGTGCGACGAAATGGGCAAGGAGTAGCGTGGAAACAACGCCAAAAGTTCATCGAAATTGTGACAGAATGGGCAAGGAGTTAGGACGAAACCTTCGTCGCAGCTATAGAAACTTCGTCAAACATTTCTATTGATTTGTCGGTGGTTTTTGTCGAAATTGTGATGAAGCATCAATTTAAAAAAAAAAAAATTCGTGGAAATGTACCACTGCGGAGACTGACGATTGATCATACATATCAACTGCATATTGGTTTGATGCTTCAAACAATGCATTTCTTATATTGAAAAGTGCATTAACTTATTGAGCTTCTCTTTGTTTCGAGAATAGTTTAATATTCTCTACTTAATAGGGCCAACCACGTGACAGTGGAAGCTCATTTGGCCCTTCCCCCCCTCACATCACTCTCAATTCCCCATACCCAATCATATAACATTAATCATTCATTCATCCATTAATAACATATAACATTCATTCATCCATTAATAACATATAACATTCATTCATTAATTAACATATTCACATTCATTCATTAACATATAATATTCATTCTTTCAGTTTTTACATATTATAAAAATATGGTTGTCATGATATGATTACAATCACTTTTTTTTTGTTTCTTTTTTAAAGCTACATTTTTTTTGAAGTGGAGTATCATTTTCTAAATCAATATCTGTCTCCCCTTTAGTTGTTCTTCCCTCTGCTTGTGATCTTAATGTATGCGTAGTCATCTTCTCATGATGTGGACGTCGCTGCAAGGGGGGATCTACTGCAATAAGAAAGAAATGTTAAAGTGATATGTTTTATTATTATTGTTACAAGTATTTCATTAATTAAAAGAACATTAGAGTGGTTCTCTTTACCTGATGGTCCACATCATGTTCCTAAAATTTTGTTATAGACTCATGCTCAACATATTGAACACCCTCTAAATCCTGATCTGCATTGAAACACGAAAGGTTACATTAATTAATACACCAATTGAAATTAAATATGTTTAAGAGAACATGAGGGTGGTCCTCTTTTACTGATGGGGCCACATCATGTTCTGATCTTCTCTAGCCGATCATGCTCAACACGTTGATCACGCTCTACATGCTCTAAATTTGAAACACAAAAGGTTACATTAATTAATACACCAATTGCAATTAAATATGTTTAAAAGAACTTTAGAGTGGTCCTCTTTATCTTATGGGGCCACATCATATTCCTAATCTTCTCTAGCCCGATCATGCTCAACATGTTGATCACGCTCTGCATGCTCTAAAGTACCGAGATGCACACCATGACCTTCATCTGCATGTTTTGCTCCACCCTCACCAGGCTGCATTCCAATGTCATGTGCAGTATTATCATTGCTTGAATGTTTAAAACAAATAGGCATGTAATTACTTTATGGTGGAAATTAATATTGAATAGATTGCACAAGTATTCAATTTAAATAAACTTTGGTTTATTCGCGTAATAGGATGCAATGGAAGATTGTGTTTTCCCGATTGAAGACTCTTAGGCGTTTAGCCACGACTCCATAGCCTTGCTGGAAGGAAATCTTTAGGTCCTCTTCTATGGGAACTCTGTTGAATTCAGAGCCCTACATTTTGTAGAAGATCATGAATTTTTCTTCTATGGTGTGATAAAACCAAAATTGTTTTCAATTTATTATAATTTGGATGCAATATTTCATTTATTGATACTTACAATTCGTGCGGCTAATTTCATATAACAACCAAAGCCAAGTTTGTGTTGCTTGTGCTTTTCTAGTCTTGCCTTTGTTGCCTTCGATGTGTCGGGCAGCCTATGAAAAGTTTGGAATACGTTAGATTATGTAAAAAGAAAGAGTAATCAGTATATAATTACATTGTTGATAGTATCACACATAGCATACTACTTTTAAAAAAAAATTAATGGCATTTCCATAGCATACAGACATTGAGAGAAAATAAAATATAGAGTTCAATCCATGAGTTATAGAAAATAGATTTTTGTTGGTTATATTCATATCGTTGATTACATTGCACAAAACATACTACAATTGCATAAATATCATATGGTGACAGTTGTCTATGCTACCACA
>VDFB02193867.1:187412328-187505391 GCA_007258455.2 Sequoia sempervirens | reverse complement strand
TGACATGATGATACATTCTATTGCGATATTTGATTTCCTGTTATGCTTTGAGATAGCGTAGATGTTTACTTTCAGTTGTTTATTGCTATGTACATGTTTATGATGGACTAACAGTTATTATTTTGTCAGTTTGTTGTGACGTGTATTGGTGTGGAGAACGAAATCGCATCACTCGCTTGCGAGTGCCCTGTGATATCCGTGATTTTCTTCGCACGGTGTGTTTGTTTAATGCTTTATTTATATATATTTGTATGCATGTTATTGCTTGGTTGCAGGAAATTGTAGGTAAATGACACCGACTCCACCTGGGTACTCAGGTCTGAGCGTGTCAAGACTCAACGGATACGTTGATCGGGAGATAGTAGTTTGGTTCACCCTAGTCTGATCTATAACCCTGGTCTTAGTACATCGTCTGTTTTAGTTCAGAGTCATAGGATTGTATGTCATTTTCTATTTGAAATTGTTTGGAAGTTATATTTGGTTAATTTTTAATGATAGTTTATTGTGTTTTAAATTATTGTTATTTAAATTAATATTTTAATGTTGAAGAAATTAGTTACTTATTATTTAATTAATTAATTAGCTTATTTGGTTAAATGATTTAATCTTAAAAGATTGAATTTATTTAATTAAATTAATTAATTAATTAAATTAAATTATTAAGTGTGTGAAAAGATTTAATATTTGAAAATTAAATAATTATTTGTGAAAAAGGTATTTTGGTTATTAAATAAATGGTTATATTTTAGAAATTATAAATTTAAATAAAAATAAAAATAAATGCATGCATTTGGAAATTGTAAATTTAAAATTTAATAAATTAAATTGCATGCATATTGAAAATTGGAAGATTACTGAGAAGTGGTGGGAAGATATTTTTGCAACCACTTCTCGACATGTGTGTGAGTGCAATAATTGCTTATGGTTGTTGAAAATTTGTTACGGAAGATAATTTGGATCTCGGGGAAAAACACAGGGGTTGTTCAATTTCCTCACGGGAAGAAAATATCAGAGCTTTGCATAATTTCTCTATTTTGTGTTATTTTGGAAAAAATTGTATACTTGTGAAAGATCCCTTTTGGGAAATTCTTGGTGTTGGTTGAAGCTTTTCTTTTATTTGGGGGTTTCTCTGGAGAGGCTATTTGAAAATTGTACGCTACAGGAAAAAGGGTTTCTTCTACAGACAACCTTCTATTTACAGGTATTTTTCTTGTGATATGAGTTTCCTTGTTTATGGAAAGAAAATCTGTTTGTATGAATCTCATTTTCTTGGCAATAGCTTGTAGAAAATCTTTTGTTGAAAACCGTTATTTGTCTGAAAGAATTCAAAACAAAATTCTTTTGAAATCCTTTGTGAAAATTGTAGAAAAGGATTTTATAATTTGTTACAAATCTGTTATGTAATTGATTGAAAATTCTTATTTTAAAAAAAAGGTTAAACAGATAAATTTCTTCAATATTCTGTAGGAAAACCCTATGCCAGAAATTTATACAGTCACAGTATTTGATATATTGTAGAAATTTTTATATATATATATATATAGATATATAGATATATATTAATATCATGAAGAAATTTGTGAAATTTTAGATCAGGGTTGAGAAATCCGTATGCGGATTTCATTTTTTTTTAAACCACGGAAAATTTTAATTCGAAATGAATTTTAGCGAATGATATTATTGTGAAATTCATTTAAAAAAATTTGATTAGATGACTGCCGCGGTGACCCCGCGGGGAGCAGTGTGAGGCGTGTGACAACTACTGTAGGTGCCCTCCCACATGGAGGGTTTGTTTGTGTGAGTAATTAGGGCCCTGCCAAATGTAATTTTGTGTTTTAATAAATTTCGATTAAATCAAATTGTTTTGAATTATAAATATAATATATATTTATATATTACATATATAATATATATATTAATAAATATATATATGTTATATATGTAATGTATAAATATTATTATTATATTTATAGTTTTTTTTTTTTTAATTTTGATATTAAAATGAAGGAAATATGGATAATTTTAATGATATTTAATATCATTATATATATTTAAGTATATGTGTAATTATCTGATTATAAAGTGTTTTTATTTATTATTTATTTAAAAGAATGAAATAATGTTAATTAGCATGTGAATATTAAGAATAGATAGTTATAATGAAATGTATTTTGTAGAGTAAAAATAATTTCATTATTAAATATGAATGTGATATTGGGATAATCGTAGATTTAATTTTCATTTTAAAAGGAAGATAAATTTTGTATTAGTTGGTTACCATTAAACTTCTAGTTCTTGATTGAATGGATTTAGTAAATCCAAAATTGTAGATGTGAATTTGTTTCAAGTTGCTTAATAATTTATTGGTTAATTTGGGAGTGTCGTAGTTGTTCAAGTCTTCCAGACTAGTTGTTTAATGAGAATTGTGATTATCTAAGTAGAGATCATGTGTTAACTAAGGGTGTGTACATGGGTTTGTATGGTGTATTGACACCTGTTTTATGATCAATGACTTGATGTTTGTTATAACACGTTTGGTCTTTTATATTGAATTTGGTTATCTGTACACTTTGTAAACTTTAGTCAGAAAACATAGTTTTCCATGTTATGTTTAGGGGAGTGGCTTTTTGTAAGGGCCAACACACAAAGTGGTGTCAAGGTAACTTACAAAGAGTTAATAAGTTAGTGAAAACTAAAGATCACAGTAGATAAATTAAAATACTTAACAAGATGTTTATGCCTCGCTTATGACTCTTAAGCTACTTCAGTCTTGAGTATAAGATGAGAAGGCCTGGAATGGCAAATCGGTGTCTTGTTTCCTTAAGAGACATTCGATTCCGCAACAGTATGCAATAGGGGCTGGGTTTCGTAAGAGGTTACCAGGGTAACCCAAGGATTGGGGGCCGGAACCTAGGAAGAAACACCAGGGTAACCTTTGCAATGTTGTGATGACACTCCACCTAGAATAACAGTTAACCTTGTGTTTGTAATTCAATCAATCCTTAAAATTTGGAATTATTGTAACCATTAGTTTGTTATGTACTAGAGTCTAGGGTTAGTAGATTAGGTCTAGGTAACCTTATTACTATCTCCTAGCACGGGGGGTGGACCTACGTGTACCACATGGTTGGGTGGAACGTGCACCTTACTCCGTTGGGTCCCTAGTTTTGTAATCATGGCATCGAGAGCTTCATGGATGGAGAGCTCGCACTTGGAAACTTTTGTGTATTTCATCATTGTATATTGTATATCTTGTATTTAAAAACATCCCTCAAATGTTGTGAGGTGAACACTTGTAATTGTAATCATTATTGAACTACCTCATCAGATGGATGAGTATTGTATATATTATCATATGCAATGTATGAAACAAATTTGTATCTTATATTAACTTGAATGGAATCCAATGTTATGCAATGTTTATCTTTGATGTTTATGTTAATGATAATTAATACGTGCAATGCGAAATACTTAAGTCACTTATGGAAAACTCAAAGTAGTGTAACGTCGCTTAGCCTAATGAATGAATGCAACTAATTAACTTAATAATTAAACTTAAAAAAAAAAATATTACACCATTATACACTATTGCAACATTCTTAGGTTATTAAGACGGGGCATTACACCCTCTATCCTGCGATAGTGCTTTGGTTGATTGCGAAATCACGGGCGGTTGCCATGTGGATTGTACAAGGTGGGGCCTGAGGAAATTTTTGTGCGATATATTTTAAATGTTTCATTGCTTCCAAAGAAAAACATTTAAAATGAAATATTTGACGAGGCCGGAGGGAAATTCATTAAAAATAAGCAAAAGCAGAGAAATTAGGGCAACTAGTGATTTTAATGGTATATTAAAAAAAAATCATATTTTGATAGTTGAATACATTCAAAATATTTCTAATATATTTCTAATTTAAAAAATATATTGTTTAATTTTTTAAATATATATATTTTTTCAAAATAATTATTATTTAAAATATATTTTTATTTATTTTTAAATATATTATACATACAAAATTACATAATCAATAATAGATAATAGATTTTGGTGAATATATCTAGGCATGTTAATATATGCTGAAAAACTAATTTTAATTAAAAAACTTACTAACATCATTAAAAGGTAAGTTTATAATTATAAAAAATTAACATTAGAATTATTTAACATTTGAAATAGAAAATTTAAATATCATATTATAATAGTTTATAATTTACTTATATAGCATTTTAGATAATAGAAACAATTTTGATTGATTCTAATATTTTCAAGTTCATTATTAACTTAAATCTCTATAAATATATAATTACATATCTTTAATCATTATAATTTAAAAAATAATAATGACATTGAACATCTTAGGATTTTAGTATAACTTAAATATTAAAAATTTAATGTATAAGTTTATAAAATATAATATATTTTTTAAAATAAAAGATTTAAAGATTATTATATATCATGTATTTAAAGATCCATAGAATTATCTTTTAACTATGAAATTAATATGATTAATTTTATTTATAATTTTATCTTATCTTATCTTATCTTTTAATAATTTTGCATCCTACATAATTTGTTTTCTATAAGCACTGCTGTTGTATACCTTTATATGGAAGGCAGTTTTGTCATAGAGCTAATAAGTTTTAATAATTTTTAGTCATTTTAAAGATTTTATTTTTTATAAAGATAGGTAATATTTAGACTTTTGATGGCTTATGTAAATAAATTATGCCATTCTCATTTATTATATTTTGCAATATCATGTTATTCTTGATTAATCACATTATTTGGTTTGTCATTTTTATTTGTTTTGTTGAAAAATACTTTATCTTTACTTTACATCTATGATAATTTCAAAATTATCTAATTTCAAAATTATAAATAAAAACTTATTTTTATTAATCTCTTGAAGTACCTAGGTCCTAATCTTTTGTAGATTAACAACTATCTAAATAGCTATTTCTTTCCTTTATTTCTATCAATGTGTCTCATGTCTCTATTGAAATTTATGAGATGTGTATGTAATTCTTAGCACAACACTCTTAGAGATTAGGATTTATTTTCAAATTTATCTATTTTCTTATTATTCCTATTAGTGGCTAATTAAATCTTCATTGAAAACCTACAAAGAGCTTTGGTCCTTCAATCTCAAAGCTTGTATAATTTCTTGATGAGAATCATTCACATTGATTCCCAATATTGTGCTACTTGCATGATACATTTATAAAATGCACTTGGTAATTTTAGTATGTGGTTGAAATATTATAACAACAAATAGTTCTTTTCATTTTGGCACATGATTGGCCATTTTACTATGTTAAATTTTATTTTCACTTTTATTTTCATGGTTTTCATGTGGTCAAATTTTCATACATTTCTTAGTCTTTTAAAATAAATAAATGAAGGTTCTATTAGTGTCCCCAATCTTGTTAAAAATCATGTATAGAGAGAGTACAATATATAAACTATTAATTATAGAGTATAACAAAAAAATGAATTTAAAAACTACTACATAGAAACAAGGTTTAGAATAATTCAAAATAAAGATACCATTCTCCTACAAATACTATGTATAGAAACCCTATGTAGCCATAACTTTTGAAGAAGTGGCAGAAGAAATTATGGGTGTAACAACAAAAGAATTGAACATTTTGAAGCATGAAAAACAAGATGATGTTAAGTTTTCACACATTATACAAAAGGTCCTTTTCAACAGATACATATTTAAGCTTCAAGTGAAAAAAGGGGCTTATATACTTGAACAAAGGATTAAATGCACAGTCATAAAAATAACAAAGTTTGATTATTCATCTAAGAGCAAAGCTTTATTAGACTCAATTGCAAAGCTATAGATTTCATAACATTCAAATGCTTGAATGTATATAATGTTAACAATGTATTCAAACATTTGAAAAAAAAAAAGTGGATATATCTAAGTTAGTTAATGCCATTTTGTCATGATATACTTCTTTGATGCTATCAATACTAAATCTAATGATTGATGAACATTTCTGCTTTTAAATTTATTGTTCTTGGTTGATTGTTGTTATAGACAAGTTGGTATGATTTCAAATTTCAATGTGTACCCTTATATATGGGAATTGAGATAAACAATGACACAAACAATAATGAACTCAAATTGATTTCTTTCCAAATTCATATTCATGGAAATGTAAACATTTTTTCAAGTCAATAGGCATCTTGACAAATATAACTCTCGGTGTGTTTTACATATATTATTAATTAATATAGGTATGCTAGTTAATTAAATTATTAACTATATTTTATTTCTATTATATATTGAATTGTTAAAAGAAGTAAAAATCTTAATACTAAATATATAGGAAAATGGTTAAAAAATTACATATTTTTCAAAAAATAAAATGTAGTGTGTAATTTAAAAATACAAATTATATAATTTTATGATATTTATATTATTATTTATTGAATATTTTATAGAATTTAAACTTTTCAAAAATTAGCCTCCCTCTCGCCTCCCTCTCTCTCTCCCTCTCTACATATATCTTACTCTTTCCCATCTTCTATGGGCCTCCTCCTCTACATATCTCTCTTCCCCTTTCTCCTCCTCTCTATCTCTCCCCCATCCATCTCTCCTTGATCTCTCTTTGCTCCTCCCCTATAACCCTATCTATCTTCATATCCTTCAACCTATTTGTCCCTTTATCTTCCCATATATCTCTATATCTATGTCTTCTCCTTACTTATCTTATCTCCCTCTCTTTCTCTCTCTATCTCCCCATTTCTATCTCCCTCTCCATCTCTATTTGTCTCTACTTATCTCTCTCTCTCTCTCTATTTCCCCTCTCTCTATATCTCCTTATATCTCTATCTTGCCATATATATATATATATATATATATATATATATCTCCCTATCTCTCTATATATTTATTTCTCCCTCTATCTCTCTCTATATCTCTATCTATTTTTATCCCTTTGCCTCTCTCATTCTATATTCATCTCTACCTCTATCTATAGGGAGAGATACAAAGGTGAAGCATTGGACCTTCCCAAAGATCCACTAATCTCAACACTACTCCCAACTATTTTGAGCATTTAAGTACATATTGTATGCTAGATTAGGAGGCATGTGTCAAAGCTCATATTTATTGATGCAAAATAGGTCCAAAGTCACAAATTTGACGTAGAGTTAGTTATAGTTTTGTACAAAATTTCAAGTGCCACATAGAGCAAAGATATTCTAGTTTTTTATATCATGTCATCAAATTTGGCACTTCATCAAGATTTGTATCTTCATCAACATTAACAAAAGCAAAGGTATGTACTTGAATCTCTTGCATTTAAATTTTTCTATATATATAAATATTTTAATATTTTCCCTCAAATCCATAATATATAGATTAGTGTGTATTTATTTATTGCAATAAAGAATTAACCTAAGTAACACATTAAAAATTCTAAGGATTTGTGCTTGGAAAAAATGCATAACAATTTTTTTGTTGGATGTCATGTTGTATAGTTTAGAAAAGCTCAAAATATGAATAGGATTTTAAGGCCATATATTATGGTAGCTTACAATGCAAAAGAAGGAAGGAAATCTATTATCATTTTAATCTACAATTTAATACCATATGAAAAATCACATGTAGTATTATCTAAAATTAATTCTTGACATATTAATTTTATAAAATACACTTACCATTCAATAAACTTCTCCCAAGAAAGAAACCCTAAGTGAACATTAATTGAACCCTAATTGTAGATTCATAACTCTAATCATAACCCTAAGTGAACACTAATCCTAATCAAACCCTAACCCTAGCCTTAAAGTTATCATATCTAATTATCTCTCTTATCTAAATTTGGGTTGAATTATTTTTCCTTTATTTTTAATTGCATATATTTTTTGTTTATTAGATCTTATTTTATGAATATATGCAAATATAATTTTACTTCTACATTCATTTTATGCCCATTTTTTTCATGATATTTTAACATTCATTTTCTAGAATATTAGATCAATCTCACACATAAATATGAAACCTCAACATTTTAAAATTGAATTCTACCCAAAACATAGACACACAATTGAACAAATTCTCAAAAGAAGAATGACAACATCATTACCATTTCACTCAAAATTCACTCAAATCCACATAAGGAGAGAAAATATATTAGAATTATATGTTTATTCATGCTTATAAGTCATATATGCATACAATTTAAGATAATTTGCATATATTCATCCAAAACTCAAAAAAATCTATCTATTCTATTCCATCCGCTTGGGGTTTTAACAACCAATGGCACCACAGATATCACTTCCTTATTAGAGGATAGATATCTTTCTACCCATATATTCAACTCAAAACCTAGCTAGAGCTTTCATTAGTTCTCTCCCTACAAATGAGCCTTGAATTCCCTTTTATATGACAAGAGAGCAACAAGCTTCAGGCTCAAATGTAATTTTGCCACAAATTTTCATTTGAACAAAATCTCCATTGCATTTGACTCTCATTTCAAAACTCCCCACATGTTGAATCTGCAAAACATAGTGGCGCATGAACTGGGGAAATCTAAAAGAAAAGGGAACACAAATTGTCATCAAAATCCCCTTGTCGCTATCCACGCAAAAAAACCAGGCAACCAAATTGCCATGAAGGCACCACAACAACTTCTTATTTACCCACCACCCTACCCTTACCAACACTCAGACCCTGGTATACACGCCCGCTTCTAGTTGTTTCCCAATACAGTAGACCCTTAGCCTCCTCTTCTTTCTTGTCCTTGCCCAATATGGTTCTAGTCCGTCTGCTTGAGGTTTTAACAGTCGATGTGCCCACACATATCATTTCCTCATCAGAGGGAAAACCATGATTGATGCGACTTAAATACCAACAATAGTTTGAGTTGGTCTTGGTTACATCATTAGAAGTGTTGCTCGTAAGGTCAATGGGCGAGTGTTGGCATCCAGAGGAGCCATGCCCATACCTTATTTTCCTACCAACACTAGTAATAGAGCACACCGACTGCTTGCCTTTGTCATTTACCAGTTGAGTAGCAACATCTTGGAATTGCAACCTTCTACTACATCTAGTGGGTGTTAGAAACCAAGATCAGATTTGCAAACCAGAATATCCTTCCATAGAAGAGAAAAATAGAAAAAGCAGAGATTTGCAAGAAGATGTGCAAATAATTATTATTCAAGAATTCATAATTACATGATAATGATTTGCTTTATAAAAACAAATATGCATAACCCTAATCTTATCTTGAGCAACAAGATAGCTCAATAAGATAAGGATGACAACTAATTAACCTAGGAATTAAATAATTACCTAAGTGAACTTATGTAAAGTGTAATTAAATATTAATTACACCAACACACCCCCATAAGTGCAACTTAGGGAGAAGAAAATTATTATGTAAATATGAGTCCCGGCAACAAGGTCTGATCAGGTACTCATTTACAAGTGCAATATGAGGTAGAGAAGGAAAACCCAGTGGGAAAAAACCCCCCTACAATGAGATGACTATTGCAAAGAAGCACTGGAAGAACACTGTGGAGTAACACTAGAACCACAATCTGACAAGCAAGGAAAGATACCTCTGTCTACAAGAAACCAAAACCAAAATCATAATAATGTGACAATAGACCCAATGCCACGAAACACTAGAAAAATCACAAACTGGAACAACCCTGGAATCTGTGAGGCAACAGTAGATGAAATGATGACAGAATCTAGAAGCCATGTATCTCGATGCCGATGCCAAATTGTGACTAAAAATCTTCCATGGGAAGGAGTACCAAAAATAAACTCTGGAACATTAACCATCAAAACATGGGCCTCAAACTGAGAAGAATCTTAACCAATGTAGATCAAGAAACATAACCTTCCAACTGAAGTGTGAACTGATGAATCCAATATGTGTCAAGCTAAAGCAAGAATGTGGCCAAAAGAAACTAGGAGACTAGATATAACCCATGCGAGCTATCATCAAATCAAGATGAATATGGATATGCAAAAAACCCCTTGAATGGAACTTTATCATAGTTCATTTATTACAATAACCCACCGATTGTAAAAGGAGAGAATACAAACATGCATAAAAAAATAATAAAAATTGATGTCAGATCTATGTAGAGGACTGAATAAGCTTTCCAACGCCCCAAGAATGACGAAAAATGGATCACCGAGTCAAAAGATATGCCCTCCAGCTCGTGAAAATAGAAATATTTGAGTTCAAAGGCCTGTAAAATAAATTTGGAGCAAGATTTGGTAAAAACACCAACACCATTGGATCGACATCAGAATTAGCTTTCCAACAGTATCTTGTTTGCGAAAAACAAAGATCGTATGCAAAAAATACACCTGATTTCGTGAAGACAGCTCCAGAAAGGCCAATAAGGCCTGCAGGTAGCCCAGGGGGCTAAAAAAATTAAGCCCCTGGTCCTGTGAGTGACCAGGGGCTGGTGATCTGGGGGTTGGGATGGAGCCCCTAGTTCTCCATGCGATTGCGGGGTATGCTGAGGGTCCGAATGGGGGTTGGGCGCATAGCGCCCGGTCCCCCATGTGATTGGTGGCAGGGGCTAGGAGCTTGCTAGGGGTTGGCCATGGCCCCCGGTCACCAATGTGACTGGAGCGAAGCTACAGAGAGGCTTGTAGGGGCTGGCTTGGCCTAGTGGCACTTGGGCGGTGGGCACCGGCGGCGGTGGCGGGCCGGTGGCCGCTTGGTGGAGCAGTGGCGGCGAGATCAAAATGCATTGGAGGAGCTAGCACATAGTTCAAAAAACATGTTTTTTTAAAAAAAATTCAATTTTCATCCATCGAACTGCGTGTTGGGGAGGCCGTATGACCGCCTAGGAAATTTTTTTTCCTTCTGGACCAATTGCTTAGAAATTGACGAAACGACAAGCATTCTTAGGGTTTTTGGCCACTGCGAATGCGATGGTGACCTTTGTTTGTGCCCAAATTGCTCCAAAATTTTGGCTACCCCCAGATCTTGTAGAAAACTTCAAGCTTGAATCCCTCACAGATCTGGAAAACGATGGCCAAAATCTGCAAAATAAAAGTCAATCCTGACTTTCTTCAGCGCTCTGAATCCAATGGTGAAGCCCGATCTGATCCAAAACACCTCATAGATGAACTCAAGGCATGATACCCTCGAGGAATCCCGAACGAACCCTGCAATGATTTTCTCAAAAATCTTAGAAGGGGTTGCAAATCAAGGCTCTGATACCATGTTAGAAACCAAGATTAGATTTGCAAACTAGAATATCCTTCCACAGAAGAGAAAAACAGAAAAAATAGAGATTTGCAAGAAGATGTGCAAATAATTATTATTTGAGAATTCATAATTACATGATAATGATTTTCTTTATAAAAACAAAGATGCATAACCCTAATCTTATCTTGAGCAACAAGATAGCTCAATAAGATAAGGATGCCAACTAATTAACCTAGGAATTAAATAATTACCTAAGTGAACTTATGTAAAGTGTGATTAAATATTAATTACACCAATAGTGGGCACAAGCCTAGGCTCATCAACCAAAGCACCTTCCTGAATAGCAGGACTGAGCTTTTGTGAGCTCAAATGAATGGACCTCCTTACTGACTTACTCATTTTCTCTTCTCAGACAAGCACTCAAACTTGATTAGAATCAGCCCCCAAAGTGCTCTAACTGCTACAAGAATAACACTATTAGCAGTTAATTCCTCTTGTATTTATTATGCGAGGTAATGGCAACCTTCATCAATGCTTAGTAAAAATGCATGTGAAAACATGGCAATTTGGCAGCGTATGTACTGTCACTGTTTAACTAGAGCTGCATGAGAATCCAAAGATCACCCTTCATGATTGCCAACAACAACATCTTCACACAGATTGAGATCGACGTGACTACACAAGCAAGGAATAATTCATTAATTCTTCACCAGTTGTACGATAAAATGACCACCATGTGTCATTTTCCAACTTTGAATACTACCCACTGATCTCCTTAAGAGTTGGCAGATCAAATGATTTATCTTGAGCTAACTCGGTTTGACATCCAACGAAGCATCGTTCACCTTCCTCATGACCAATAACATTAATCCATCTCAGAAACCAACTACCAACAGGTCCTATGCACTTTGCAAACTGAACGACTGGAGCTACGCATCGCAATCTCGTTGACCTCGCGGCTTTTAACCAACCTTCATCTTCCTCCTGCGAGTTAGCAGGGAACATCAAAGATTTACATTAGCTTTTGATCTTGGTTGTCAATCTAAAACCATGGGTTATGTGCTCAATAGTGGAGATTGGGCCCCACATTCCATACATGACACACATCTACCTTTTGCTGACCTCGTGCCAAATAACAGGGTGACACCTTAGGTCTACGAGTTGGTGGGGTACAATCGAGATCTTCTCCCATATCTTCGAATCTGGAAACCTACACATTGCATGGTTAGTATTTAATGAAAGGCTTTGGCTAAGCTGTCAACGACATGACCACTGGAGTTAATGGCTTAGGCTTACGTTACCGGATTAAAATTAAAACCCAACTTTGATTTTAATACTTTATTTCCTCTGTAGGGTTTTATTTCCTAAGTCTCGGTTGGCCCCATTAAATTCTTATCCCAACCCTAACAAAGAACAAATGATTAAGCTAAGGATTGTATTTGTTGTTATAACTTTAGTTCTAGAGAATTCTTAATTACCAATTCTTATTTGTGCATTTGTATATGAATCCAATTGAATGCCTTTCCACATCATTATGGAAAATTTTATTATTGCAACCCTAACTCTAACACTAATTAAACCTTGACCCTAACCTTATTGAACTCATATTATAACCCTAACTCTAACACTAATTGAACTGTAATCGTAACCCTAGGTATTGTTGAAACCTAACCCTAATTGTATCAAAACCCTAGAGAACTCTAATTGAACCCTAACCCTAAAATAGACAATAACCCTACCTTAATTGAACCCTAACTCCAATCCTAGCCCTAATTTAAGACTAACCTTAACCCTACCTTAATTAAACCCTTATTGAATTATAACCCTAATTGATCCCTAACCCAAATTGAATACTAATTGAACCTTAACCCTAAGTGAATAGCAACCTTAATTAAACTCCAACCATAATCCTATTTGAATTTTGGCCCTAATCATAACCATAATTCAATCCTAACCTTAATTGAACCCTAACCCTAAACATGAGTTCAATTAAGTTTAAGGTTCAAATAGGGTTAGACTTTAATTAAAATTAGGTATAGGATTCAATTAGGATTAGGGTTGGGGTTGGGGGTAAAGATTAAGGTTCTATGATAGAGCTTGGGGTTAGTGTTAGGGTTCAATTGGGGCAAGGGTTAGTATTAGGGTTAGGGTTATGGTTCAATTAAGGTTTCATTAATGTTAGTTTTAGAATCATAGTTATGTTTAGGGTTGGATATAAAATTAGAGTTAGGTTTGAAGTTAATTAGTGTTAGTTTTAGGGTTGGGGTTATGGTTAGACTTATAATTAATGTTAGTATTGGGATTAGATTCTATCACTTTAATAAACATAATCTTCTATAAATTCATTCAATTTTTTTTTGAAATTATATAATTTAAAATATTTTCAAATTTACCTATGTTGATATATGAGATATATAGCAAATCTAAACTCTATACAATTTATAGTTAACTTGACATTGTGTATAAAAAGGTTTGTTATGAATGTTATAATATAAAAAATAAATGTGTTTTCAATGTTTATTTGTCAGTTTAAAAGATGTGCCAATAATGCTGCAATCACTAATGATTAATTTTTTCTTGATGGTTAAAATAGATTGGTAAGTAAATTTATCTATAATAAGTAAATTTATCATTGATTTTTTCTTGATAAGTAAATCAATATTTCATAAATTTAATTTTATTTAATTTTTCTTAATTATATTAAATTATATTTTATTAAATTGTTAAAAAAATTAAGTTGCTTATAAATAATTTTATGTGTTTTTTATAATTAACTTGATATTGTGTATAAAAGGTTTAAGTTATGAATGTTATAATATAAAAAAATAAGTTTATTTGTTAGTTTGATGAGAATAATGTTGCATAGTAATGATTAAATTTTTCTTGATTGGTTAAGGATATTGTGAAATTATTCTATGTTAATTTAATGTTATGAATGCTATATAATATAAAGAAAAATATTTCTAATATATTTTTAATGCATCTTTATATTTTATAAACAAAAATCTAAAATAAAAATGTGATTGTAAAAAAAATACAACTTAATGAATGAACATACATTTAAAGTTAAAAGTGAAATTATAAAACAAATTGTAAATTTATTTTATTTTTCTTCTATAAATATAATTTTTTTATTTGTCATCCACCTAGTAATGCCCACTTCTCCTTTTAATGAATATTTTATTTTCAAGGGTTGATTTAGTGCTGTCGTTGATCTATTTCTTGTAGATATCAATGGTGCCCACCATCCCATGATCGGGAATTGAAGGATCACGAAATCATGGGCAGGCGCCACATGTCCTATCCGGGGGATCAAATTTGAGCTATCATTGAACAACTACCATTTGATCTGAGCCATTCCCTGCCATCCAGCAATGGTGCTTGGGTTGATTGCGAAATCATGGGCGGGTGCCACGTGTCTCATCCGATGAAGCCTAAAGAGTAAAGGAAACACTAGCTGACTTTAAATGTATTAAGGGGCGGATTACTAAAGTGTTCTCGAGATGCATATGTTCTAAATCGATGGATATGTTATAATCTTGCTAGAAAAGCCACTCGAAGGTTAACGACATGGTTGGCGACTATGTTAATGGAACGAGAAAAACGACGCCTGCTATCCCGCGATCAGGGATTATAGTGATTGCGATATCATGGGTGGGTGCCAAGTGCCCTTTCTAAAGGATGAAATCTGCGTGACCATTGATGAGCTGTCTCTTCAAGATTGACGGTGCCTACCATCCTATGATTAGGAATTTTGGGATTGCAATGTCGCGGGTTCCTGCCACGTGTCTCATCCAATGAAGCCTAAGGAGTGAAGAAAGCGTTTGTCAGTTTTAAATGTATTACGAGGCAAATTACTAATGTGCTTGTAAGATGCATGTGTTTTATTTCAACGCAGTGTTATGATTTTAAGGGAAAAGCTCCTCGACAGTTAAAGGAAAGGCCGACGACCATTTTTGAAGGAGCAAGATTTATGGTAAAAAGATCGACGGTGCTTGCCATCCTGCGATGATAAATCAAAGGATTGCGATATCGCAGGCAACCGCCACGTGGCATTCCTTCGCGACGTATGACATAGTGGGCCACTTTATTGTCGTGTTGGAGATTATGTTAGCCTATTTTGAAGATGGTCGTTGATGATTTGATCAAACTGAAGGATCAATGACTCAAATTTAAATATGTATAAAATTATGGTTGGAGCCATTCGTGCAACCCGCGAGTGAGCTTTAATGGCGGATGAGACATCCACTGGCAGAATTTGATTGGCATAAAATCAATTTACTCATTTCATTTGTATCACAAAGCATCCAAGTATTTCGTGAAAATAGTTTCAGAGCGAAAGGTGAAATTGCGAGCAGTTGTTGCCATAAATTGGAGTTTGTGTGAAAAAAACCATGAGTTCATTTTCTCTGTTTTCCAGTCATTATGCACCTAAATTTGGGAAAGGGGGGGTCTACTATGCTTGTCACTGAGTTCATTAAAATATTTTGTTAGGGCTATTATTTAATCATAAATTGTGAGGAATTGCGGTATTTTTACTCTGTAATTTCCTATCTCTGCTTAGTCATAGCCACTTGAAGTGTAACATTGTAGTGAGGCCCTAGTTTGTCTAAAATGGTGCCAACCAAGCAACACTCTGGCCACATTGAGTATTTGAAAAGAAACTTATACGATGATTTCCTAGATCAATTTCCATTATCAACAAATGAAAGAAGGAAAGGTTTGGTGTTGATGCGAGGGAAAATCCTAGGGGAGGGGTTGGTGTGTAATAATTTCAACATTGTTGATGCCAGGGTTCCACTCACAGGCTTAGAAATGTTCAGATTATGGTATGGACAGAGGAATTTTCCTCATCATTTTTCAAATGGATGGATGTACGACATGGGAAAGCTGGTTGTTCCAAATGTGTTCCCTAATGTGGACTTACTTAGAGTAGTGGCCAAAAGATATGACCCTATCACACGGGTAATTAGAGATAATGATGGAGGGGTTCTATTAGAAATTAACAAAGATGTTATCCAATAGAATTTTGATTTGAGTGAGCCAAGTGATGACTTGGTTCCTATTAATCTTGAAGAAATGAAGTAGGAGTATGCAACATTGAAATCTCTTTTTAGGGTTAAGCTGCTTCCACCTCATCTGGTTAAGGCAGAGGGTCCATAATTTCACATCAGCCCTAGTGACCAAGAACCCTTCAGATTGAATTGTTTTGCAAAGCCTTTCCTGGCTACTTTCTATTTGCTATGTCATATTTTGGGTTTCAGCACTGGTGCAGTAATGTTGATTGCATACATGTTCATGGGGGTGCAAATACAACACCCTAACTTCTCTGTAACATATGACTTTGCTTCTTTTTTGGTGGAGAGGATAGATGAAGGACTGTTGAAGCTACAAAATGGTGATACTGGTACTCAATTCTTTTGGTATTCCATGTTGATGCATATGTTCTTGTTTATAAATGCTGATTTCTTTGCTAAGAAGACGAACTTAAGACAATCAGTTAATGGAGAAAGATTGCCAGTACAGATATGGGTTGCAGATTTGTCTTGTAATAAGGAAAGCACTAGTTATATGCAATTTGATAATTATTTTACTACAATATTGAGGGTTAGATTGATGGTAAATGTACCTAGGATCCCTAAGGAAGTGCATGATTTCCTTAAGTCGAAGGAGAGGAAACCAGAATTGAGGGTTTTACATAACTGGGGTGACATTATCCCATATCTAGTCAGCACTGTCCTGAGAATATATGGATTTCAAGGAACCCCTCAAATACTGCCATACAATGTGCCACCAAGATTAGGGTTTGCAAAAGTTATGTGGCAGATGGGGTGTATTCATGAAGATAACCTAACTGGAAAGGGGAAGGGAACATTATTCCCTGATTATATAGTAGTGTCTGACTTTACATTTTCAAAGGGAGGCTGGATACATTTTGACAAATTCTTTGTTGATTACCATTTGAGATTTGGTCCAAGGTGGAAAATTTGCACATGAGTTCAATTTCCCTGAGGATCTGATCAGGAATGAATTTGATTTAAATAGACATGAATTGAACAAGGAAAAGTTGATAGATTATAGTAAGCTACTGGATATTGTGCATGAAATGGATCCGAAGTATGATCCATTGATGGAATTCACTCCATACCATAAGAGAATTAATATTTTAATGAAGAATTTCAAGGAGATAATGGAGACCTTGACAACAAAAAAGATAAATTTAAGGCTAAGTTTGGAAATGCAAGGACAAAGTGATATGCTAATTGAAACAAGGTCAGTATGTCAGCCTACAGAAAGGTGGCCCATCTATAGGAGGAAAAGGGATACTGGTAGTGATGAGGAAGAAGTAGATAGAAAAGAGAAGAAAATAATGAAGGCGCCTTCACAACCAGACCCAAAATTCAAAGTACCTGGGGCTATCAAAATCATTGAATTAAAATCTTCACTAGAGCGCAGTCCCCCATCACCACCACCTGAGCCAAGCCCTAAGAGGCAAAGAACTGATCACCTACCTGAGGATCTCACATATGAAATTATTGTTACTGATCAAGACATGCAAGTTGGTATGCCGTCCCCTCCTAGGTCAGCTGAATTGGTTCTTTCTAATTTGGATATGAAGGGTAAGAGTGTGTAGGATGCAAGAATGGACGCTTGCAAGGAGTTCTTAGATGACAATGCATTTGTAAAGACTCCTATATTTTTGCAATTGGCATGGAGGATGAAATTTGAGGAATATCAAAATAAATGCAAGGAGAGAAGAGAACTAAGGCCTGATAGGTCAGATCAGGAGAATGATGAAGAAGTGAAAGTTGAACTAATGGAAGAGTTCAAAAACATCACTCCTAAAGAAGGAAGACAACTAGTGAATCAAGCTGGTGTTTTGATTTTTCCTGAATGGAACATCGCAGATGTAGTGGCTTTCAATGCCATTTTAAAGTCCAAGAATCTTTTTCAAGATTCTGAAGAAGAAGTTAAGGCAACATTACAAAACTCTGCCTTCAGTGAAGAATATGAGACCTTGGCAATTTGGGCATTGGCTCCACAAGGAAGAAAGCCAGACATTGCTGATATTAATCCAAATTTCAAAGGAGGATTAATAATAAAGAGGGCTTCAGAGACTACAACAACCAAAGCCACTAGTTTAACTGTGAATGTGGCCAAGTTGGCCCAAAAGATTGCTGAAAGGGAGGAGGTTGAAAGAAAGAGCCTAATAGAGAAGTATAACATTTTAATTGAAGAATATAGTAAAATGCAACAGAGAAATGTTGAGCTGCAAACTGAAGTAGAAAGGTTCAAGTATAGACATACCGGGGAAACATCCAATGCTCTAGGAACTAGAACATCACCTCCCATAGTAGGATCAATGCCTCATAGTTCTCCAAATGTTTCTACACCAGGGTCTCCCATTCAAAATCTTGCTCTTACCCCTCCTCTAGAACAAGTTGATGAAGAAACAGAGTGCTCTGTTGATCCAACAAAGAGGCAGCTCATGCAGAAAATTGATCAATTATAGACATCACTAAGGGTAAAAGAGGAGGGTTTTCTTTCAAAAGAAAAAGAAATTGTTACTATTGTTTTGGAATATTTAAATGAAAAGGTGGATAATAAACTGCCCTCTATACATTCTTTGCATTCTTTGCTATTTGAAGCAATAAAGAATATTTATAGGGATCAGGGGATAGTGATTCCAATAATTCAAAATTGGATCCCTAGAGCAAATAATCTAGAAGTTATGAATAAAGCCTCAAGGTTTGATGTAAATAACATGCCCCAATCATTGAAGTCTACTTATATATTAGGTAAATCATTGCAAGGTTTTCAGACCTTACCAGATGATATAAGTAGGAAGATTAGGGAATTGGTAAAGAACTTCAATGATTGGGGTAACACACTGTTACTTGATATAACTGATGAGTAGGGGGAAATCAAAACACTCCAACAATGGTAGGATCAAGCAAGTAAAGTCATCAATAATCAAATTAAAATAATTTGTGATGACTCAGATTATGATTTGTTGGTAAATTGTATGGATAAGATTATTGGTACTGACTCATTTTTGGAATATTTTGAAAGAGATGCTAATTAGGTAGTGGTAGAGTATTTGCCCTATAGTACAAAGGTAAAAGAGGTGATTAATTTTGACTGGACAACTGACGAAGATTACCAGAGGTGGGTGGCTAAGTATTTGAATGATGATGAGTAAAAAGAGTGGGCTACCGACAGGTGGCAAATCAGATGCTGCGGTTACAACATTTCCAGTTTTGTATGGATGACTTTCTTGGCATGGGTTTTGCGTGGTTTTTTGTTATTGCATCAACCTTCCTCCACCGACATGATGAACAAGAATATGCTCCAGGATGATTTTTGTTGTAATGATTTTTGAACAAGAATATTTTTCAAGGTGGTGGTTGTTGTAACAAATTTTGGAATATCACCAGGTGTTCCAATTGACTGGTGATAGGTGTACTTTCTGACCTAGTGCTTGTTTTCTCCTTCACTTTCTATAAGAAGGATTTCAAGGCCAGAAATACAGGTTAGCAAGTTAGATAATTTTTTTCGAGTCTAGGTGAAGTTGTAGAGCGAATTATAAAGTCCGATGGTTTTAGAGAAATGAAATTTAGGTTTTGAGTTATTATGTAACAAGTTTTGAGTTCATAGAGATTTAATGTTGTATAACAGTACTAGCATTTGAGTTGAAATAAAAATTTGAGCTCATGTCTCTCCATTGTACATGCATATCTGAACTTTCAATGAAATAGTTAAGGGTTGTTTTATCCATCTCACTGTTGTGGTGTGTATGATTCTATTTTAGCTTTAATTCAAGGAATTAATCAAAACTCTTGAATAGGATTATAGTCGGATATGTGATGTATAAGGATTTGATAAGTAGTCATGGGTTAGAATGCATACTGATGAAATTGTAATGCAATATTGTCAGGGATCTTATATGTGATTTATTAAATCTGTTATAAACCTCTAGATGCTTATGAATTTGACTCCTGCAATGGATATATGGCACTGATCTATGTTGTAATTATTCGTGTAGTTCAGTATTTGTTTGTATTTTCCTAGAGCTTGCTACAAATTGAAAATCATTGACTATCTTATACAATGGATTGTGTTTAGTTATTTGATGCTCCAGATAGTTGATATTTTCTATGAACAACCAATTCTAGTTGATATTATCTTATCGTGTTGAGCTATTAAGTGAGATCATCTACTATTGTTAATGTTGTTTATAATAATGGTACAGAGGTTGTAAACACATTAAGGGATCACCCTCCTGGGTCTTGCAGAGCCCAAAGTGTATGAGGCTTTTAAAGTCCTCGTCAGTTGGTCTAGGTCCTTCGAGTTGCCTTCGATTGGAATTGGCAATTCCATAGGTATATTAAAAGACAAACCTAGTTACATTGTAAAAAGAACCAACATACACATCAACCACTAAAAAACCACCTCTACAACTGATTTTTTAATCTTTTATGATCACATGAAACATAAAACACACTAATTTCAAGGTTGTTAACATCACTATTGAAATGTTTTAATTTTTTGACCTTTCAAACATTAAAAATTACATCATTAAATTAATTATGTAATGGCATAAAAATTAAAAACATCATGAATTAATTATGTAACCACATAAGTCAAATATAATTCTATCAAGAAATTAATATCAAATAGATAATATAATCGCATAACTTATACATTTCAATGTCATTGATCTTCTTCTTCATCCAACTCTTTGTCTATATCATCCGATCCAGATTCAACATTGTAAGGATTGGTCATATCATCATCATCGTCATTGATATTAGTTTCGATAATGTCATCATCCACACGAATGTCATCTTCATGAACATTGACTCCTACATCATCATCATCTAGTTCCTCCTCTTCGACATCTTTGTTAGGGACATCATCAACTAACCGTTGATCTTGATCATCATCTACATCATCTTCTAGTTCTTTGGTATCTTCTTCTTCCACCACATTATAATTTACCGACCTTCCTCTTAGATCATGTCTAACAACAAATGACCAACCCGGTTTACCTGGAAGCTCTGAGTAAAATACCTTCTCACATTGGTTTGGAAGAACATAGGGCTCATTTCTAGCTCGCTCGATCAACCTTGTATTAACTATGGTAAATCCATTATCATGTTCAATAACAGTTCTCTCAGGATCATTTTGATTCAATCGTAGCCTGTACCATAGGACGACAAACAAAATTAATCTGAAGGACTTAAAGTCACACTCAAGTATATCATCCAAAATACCATAGTATCGATTTTTTGAGACTTCTAGATGTATGTCGCTTCTAGATGAAACATTAGTCACCTGAAAGACTACAGTTATACCAGAATCATAAGTTTTTTTTATGTCATCCAACATTTTGATTCAAAATTTACAACCATTGCACCACATAGCCTTGTGGTGTTTCACCTGTAATATGTCAAACATGTAAAAATTATTGCAATATCGTCAGTTGATAAACATATTTATTCTTGGCTGAATGTATGCAAAGAAAACAATCTCAAGTTATATATACATCAATATACTTGAAAATAATTAATAATATGGGTGATTAATATATTTATATGTACCTATTTATCTCTTAAACCATATGCTAAATCAATTTCCCTTTGTGTAACATTGGAATCTCCATTACAATGAGCTTCTTTAACCAATGAAGCCACACCTTCCCATGTTAATGTATGACTAGATTGTTGACATCGTTCAATCCATACTATCATCCAATCAAGATTGTTGGTACATACAAATGTAGTGCATCCCACTCTCGACCAATTGTACCAAAATAAATTGAAATTCACAAACAATGTATAATTAGTTAAATACCATAGTATACGACCTTAATTTATAATTGATGTATATTGAAGATTAAAAATTAAATAAGTACAATATACATAAAAACCATATGTAAAATGCATTCCAATTAATCTCCATGACTATCTTATAATTACCTCTCACTTTCCTCAATCTACCTTTCCCCATCAGGTACTCCCCTTCGAATTTGTTAATGGAGTTGGGATCCCAAATGCGATCTACATGGATCTTTGCTGCAAACTTAGGAAGATATTCACTAATGTACACCATGGTCTGGTATACCATATATCTCTCCACCATAGAACCCTCAGGATGTGCTCTTTGTCTAACCAAAGCCTTCAAAAATTTCAAATGCCTCTCAACCATCCACATTGACCTTGTGTGTACAGGTCCACACAATTCAATCTCCTCAACTTGGTGTATGAGGTAGTGTTATTGTGCATTGAAAAATGTTGAAGGTAGACACTTTTGCATTTCACACATTAGACGAGGAATTTTTCTCTTTCAATAATTTATATCTTCTTTATGGATTTCTTTAGATGATAGCCATCTTACAAGTGATTCAAGGCACAAATATATTAATGATATTTAACAAAAATATACAGTATATTACATAACAAGTAAAACAAATAGAAATTATAAGATGTATACAGCGAATTGAACAAATATCGCTACTTACCTCATGTATTTTTCAAGATCATATATAACTTGCTTGGCATTGTTGTCAAAGTTGTCTGGGAGAGATAGAGGTAGAACGTACTGCAACAATTGTAAAATGATCTTTTCATTATTTTTTCAAAAGTAGTAAATACAATACACTGAAAAGTACATGCATTATACAAGTGTATATAATATACCAGAATAATTACCTTAATGAAGGTACTCCAATCATGCATTTTCATCCCTGACCCAAATTCACCTTTCTTTGTTATTATATTGTTTATGTTCACAGCAAATCCTGTGGGAAATCAATTTTTTTGTATGAATTCTTTTATAGCATTGCTTTGCTGCTTTGTTAATAACCAAGGAAGAGCACTTATATTAATTTGGTCTCCATCACTATTTAATTGAATGACATTTTTCATTGCATGATTGGCTTCCTGAATATCACTACAAATTTTGACAATTTTTTCATTGTCATGCCTTCCATCCAATATTTTTCATAATGTTTATGTTATATTCTTTCCAATATGCATTGTATCAAACAAATGCACAATTTGTAGCTGCTCATAGTAGGGCAACCTACTAAATTTTTTGGGATAACTTTTCAGTCCCTGTGGAAGCCGACCATTAATGCCTTGATGACCTTAATGAAGCATATAAGTTAAACAAATTAACAACGACAATAATTATCAATTACAACATGAGTAAACACAACACAATATAAAAATATAAATTCAAAAAATATCATCTATGATAGATAAACAATTTGATCCGATGTATAACCTTGATGATTAATTCTATTATATTCCAACTTCCATAGGCAAGGTGACATTCTTCGTGGTTTTGATGTAGTCTCCTCTTTCCCATTGAAAAGATGTTTTTCAGTAGTTTGATACTTATGATTTCTATGGAGGAAGTGCCTATACTCATCAAACACTTGCTTTCCTAAACTTGTTGAACGACGATTTCATCTTTGGACCACAAATTGGACATGCAAATTTTTCCTTTGTTTGAAGACCTACAAGATGATATATAATTGGATTAAATATGTCAATTTTTTTAATTATATATAATGAATAGATTATTTTAAAAACATTCATGATATCTACTTCATCAAATTAAATATTTTTAAAGTGCATTCGAACGTTATAACATACCAGAAAAATGTGTTAGCCCTAGGGCATCATGAATTGTCCATACAAGCATTGCATGGAATTGAAATTGTCTTTGTCCTATTGGTCTGGAGACGTCATACATAGTGATTCCATTCCATAACTTTAGTAACTCATCGATAAGAGTCTTGATATATACATTCATATCTTTAAATTGGTACTTACCTAGTTGAATCAACATAAACATTACATAATTATTATAACCATTTTATTGCAATATATAAATTAATGTACATGACTATTGAATGAAAAAAATATGTCATTATGCAAAAAATAAGACAAATGAAATGCTACTACCTTAAAGAAAATTGATGTAAACAAATACCTGGAACAATCATTGACAACATTATGTGCTCCCTCTTTATTGACATCCATGGAGGAATGTTATTGTTGATAACAAAAATAGGCCACACTGAGTAAATAGATCTTAGTTCTCCAAATGGATTGACACCGTCCGCTCCCAATGAAAGTTTGAGATTACGAGGTTCTTCTTTAAAGTGTGGAAATTTTTCCTCCATGTCCCTAAATGCAGAACCATCCATAGGTATTCAAAGAATGTCATCTCCACTTCTATTCCATGCATGGTAATCCATCAATTGCGCTAAGCTTTCGCACCTAAATAATCGTTGCATATATGAAACAATGGGAATATAACGAAGAACCTTGTGAGGAACCTTTTTTGTTAGTTGATCTATTTGATATCTACTGATATGACATTTCGGGCATTCTATTGCAAATTCCTGTTGTTTATTATATATAATATGATCATTAGGACATGCATCTATTGTTTGATACTCCATTCTGATATCTTTCATAATGGCACATAAATCATGGTATGAGCGAGGTAAAATATTTGATGGTGGTAACAAAAATTCACCAATCAATCTACAACAAAAAATAATTTATTCATATAAAGAATATTAATGGTACATATTTCATCCTTTATTTACTAGTGATGAAGTAACGACAATTAAAATAGATGAAAAAAGATGACATATATGACATACCTTAACATCCATGAGATTACTATGTTTGATAAACCATTCATAACCTTCAAGTTCAACAACAATACAACAGAGAAAAGAGTTGTTTCAGAGCCTTCATAAAGGGGCTTGTATGCCTTGTCAAGTACAGGTAAATCATGAACATCATCAAAGTCATCTTGATCATCATGATCAGCTCTGCGACTAAATGTGGCATGGATCAATGTATTCGTACCATCATCTTCAACTGCATTTTCTGGCATATGATCATCTTCTTCCATAGGATCATTAACTTCATCTTTGATATTCACAGCTCCATGTTCGTCCGCTTGCAAAACCACATTCTCCGGGCCATGATAATCCATATCATCTGCCCTAGGGCACCCCACCTTTATAATAATGATAGAAACAAATAAACCATGATCATGATCAAGTGATTATATATATATATAAAATGTTAAAACAATATAAACATTTACAAATTCAATCAATATAAACACATATAATGAACAACTTACCAATGGACGATAATCATGCCCCCCTTCAATGTGACCATGCTGCCTACAATGTTTCTCAACTGTTGTGATTAAAAGTCATCTCGTCTTTAAGCCCTTGCAATTATTGCAAGGACAATAACATTTCCCATCACCCTTTCTTTTCAATCTAGCCCACAATCTATCAAGTGTCTCTTCATTTTGTTCTGGACTAATATTATCTGACATGATTTTTCTTTACCAATCTTGACTATTTAGATCTTCAAAAAATATCAAACACTCCAATAATTTTTATTCATAGATAGGTAACATAATCTAATCATTCTGATATTTACACCAAAAAAAATTGGCATGCAACCACCCCTGCAAAAGAGAAGATAGTCTGAAGCTAATGACCCCAAAAACACTTTAAAATGCTAATTCCAAAACTTATTAAATTCTGATTTTACTATAATTTCCAACCGTTAAGACTCCTAAAATCAGAATATTGAACTTAAGATCACAAAATTCCTACAACAATGGAGGTAGCGAGCTAGTAAGAGCAAGTGACCCATTCCTAAGGAGCAACAAGTCAGAATCATCATTGCTAATGTCAATACGGATTTATCCTTTTAGTTAAAGATGCAATGTGTCACTTCTTATGATGAGCTTATCCCTAGGGCCCTCAACATTGAGAGAGCCCTAATAAAAACAACAAAAGCATTGGTAAGAGCATGATTATGGTACAAACCCTAGGCCTCCGTAGAAACATAAACAATAACTATAGCGGATTAGTGAGGTTGCAATACCAGAAAGATTGAGACATTGTAGGTAATAACAAAATCTTGCAATCTAAAGATTATAGCCAATAACAAGCACACTATGTAGCTTAGTGACATTTGTAAATGTAATCTACGGTAAGAAGAATGACAGTCACTTGAGATGTGACAATTAGAAAAGGCTGAGCAGTGACAAGATAATAAAGCTCAAACCTTGCATAGTAAAGTGGAGATTTTAACAGTGAGTTTCCTTACCCCCTTGCTGACCTTAAGGGTTTTTCAAATGCTTTTGGTAGTTTTAGACAAGGCAAATGCAATCAGGGAATGACTGTCCAAATGAAGTAACAGTGGTAATCATAGGTTCAATGTTTCTTCTTAGCCATTAATATTGTATAATGGAGGTAGTGGATTGCATGTTTGAGCAGTGTTTTGAGACTCACCAAAGATGGGAAAATAGTGAATAATACCTTGTGGACTGTGAAGTAGTGTCAATAAGGTTGAAGGATCTTAAGAACTACAATACCATGAAACAATGAGTCCCCTGTAGTAAGTAGGCAGTCTATAGGGCATAGTTTGATTTTATAGAAGGATGCTCATGAAAGGAATCTTCAAGTGATAGTGAGTGAGCTGTTTGAGATTGCAGCTGAGGGTGCAATACCCAGTCTTAAAGGAAGTTAGCAAAGCAGTAAATGTGCAAGAAAATCGAATCGTACACAACAAACAATTCACAATGCTATCTTCCATAATGCCTTGATTTTGAAGACAAAAATCTCATTGTATCTTCATGATGAAAGTGGTGACCTTAATGGTCAATCACTGGCAACCATGATTTTAAAACATGCTATTGTGCTTATGGAGGCAACATTTTAAGCAAGGCAGTGAGTGGTGGTTTGGAACAATGGCAGGTATGAAGGACTTGCTTTATATGCATACTATGCAGTCTAGCTTAAGACAACGTTCTTAGAAGAGATTGAAGGTGGATTATGGAACTCAAGGGTTACCATGAAAAGGATTAAAGCAAAGACTGAGATCTATTTAAAAGCCACGGTCATGAAGATATTAAAGATGTCACATGCAAAACCCTAGTAGCTGGAGTAATGAATACAGTGCCAAAGAGGATAGTGTGCTGGGGCAGATTTAGGAGATCTCCACATTATCTAATTACAGGGAAATACATCATTTATTTATTTTTTTAATTAAAAGAAATCATTCTAAACCCTATATAGGATACATTGATACTTCAAAAGCCTCTGAAGGAATTTGAGATTATGCAAATATATGTCAAGTAACATTCATAAGGTTTAGAAAATCTTGACCACTCTCTAGAATAGCCCATTAAACATGGGTTGTGCTTGAATGCACTACATAATTGATATAACACAACCACTCTGCATATCAACCAGAGTTATAGGCTCTTTATTGCAGCAAGAGGTAATCACTCTTCGATCATGCTATAATTACATCCTAACCTTTTAAACTTGAGACAACCTGAATGCACCCAATGATGATTGACACCTACATTATACAACTTGAATTAACTACATTATATGAGTGCCTCCATTTCTATCACAACATAGCCACATTAAACTTGGGTCACACATGAATGCATCTTGTATTTGTTATAGAACAACTGTGCCACATGACCAATAGAGTTATGGATCACATAATTACAGTCGCAAGAATCTGTTCCTCGGTTGTGATCTTATGGTGATTCCACACAACAAAATCTGGACATGAAATTCTCAAAACCCTTAACCTCTAAAAATGAAATTTGATGAGATGTTGCTTTAAAATATGAATTTCAAACCTGGAACTACAAATTTGACTTCACAACTGAATTCTACAAAAAGACAATGACTACCCTTAACCTGGCAATATCTTCTTGAATTTTTTCTAATTTTTCCCAAGAAAATCGTCCTTAGTTCTCCACAAACTGTCTCAAGTAGAGAAAAACACTGTCACAATAAATAAGGCATGAACTCACTTTTCTTTATGTTGGCCACAATTTGATTTTTTTTAATTTTTCATGTTTCTCAAAAATTTGACAAAAATGATAGCCAACATTTCAACGAACCCCAGGTTCGTCGAAATTTCGATGAATGTCGGGGATAAACCTTCAAAAAATTGGAAATTACACATCAAATTTTACAAGCACCTGACGAACATCAAATTTTACATATTTCGTCAGACAGTTTTGTCAGATTTTGCAGTCAAATGTATTAGTGTCACAAGCTGATCAAATGAGAATATAGAATTGTCAAGGAACAATACCATTCAAGGGTTGTATCCTTAAGATACCTAGGGAACAACTTAGCCATTAATGTATCATGGTGGAAGAAGTAGATACATATGGAATTGAATTCTGAGACGTGTGCTTGAGGATCTCCCTTATCACTATTTTTCTCAAACTTTAGAATCTCCATCCCCAGGGGATAGGAGTGTTATAATTGCTATTGATAAAGGATTGTGGTGAAAGAAGGATTGAAAGATGGGCTAAGAGATGACTTGGAACAAGTTCACTAACTGGTTCTACATCTGGCCCATGTTTTTCAACAAATCATTCAAAACAAGATCAAACAATGAGACAGGACCAGTGGAACCACCACCAGTTTCACTAGAACTACTAGAGCCACCAGCACCCATTCTAGCAGAGACCCCACCACCAAAGCTAACATTGACCCTAGGATTACCGTCGGGAGCATTACGAGTAGTGGAGCTAAATCCCAAAGGTACCTTATTTACTTTGATGATGGGGGGTGGTTCAGGAGCTAAGGTGGAAGGGCCCATCTTGGCCATGTTTACCAAAACCCTAGGCATTGAGACTTCTATGTGTCTCTTAGTGGTCTTGGGCCCAGGGTCTCGGAGAACACCCGATCTAGGGTTATATGATGGGACATGAGTTTCCATTATGTCGGTAAGGCCCTAGAGAAATTCCAGACCTACTTGATCCTTATCCAACATATGTCTTATCTCATTAATGACCCTACCAGGCCTAGCCGTGATTTTTCTCTCTCCAGATAGTTCCCAAATTCCAAAAGACTTTGATCTAAGAAAATGAGTTTCTTTGCAAGGATCACGGGAGCTTCATAGTCATCCATAGATGAGGTAGTAAGATAAATGAGAGGGGTAGAAGCACGTGTTGTTTCTCCAAATAAACTTGTATCTATTCCTAAAACTACCTCATCAAAAGTGGGACTTGTGGTGACCTTTATAAAATCCATCTCTATATATCACACGCTTCTTTTGACAACATTCCTAGAGGTCGTAGACTGAGTTGTAAAGCTCATAAAGCTTTACAACGCACATGTTTGTAGCACACCCAAGATGCAAGAGAAGAAATCTAAAAAAAAAGAAACATATATAAAAATTTCATGTTAGGTTCACCAAAATGTAGAGAAGGGGGACCTGAAACCCTGAGACACCGGGTCACGGGAGAGTCCTAAGTAATAGGCTACCCTAAACTAAAGGTACCGAGGCTGAAAACAAAGGACATATAACTTGTTGCTTTCCTTCTACTAAAACCAAATGTTCATAGGGTTAGAAGAGCTAATTTCAAAGGTTCGGCCTGCTGCCCAGACAACCCATTGTATGAGGACGACAATGAAGATCTCAAACTCCAGCGTGGCACACTAGTGTCTCAAAGACACATTGGTGTATGTACAAAAAGGTGTCCAAAAAATAAGCAAAAACATAAGGAAACCTACTAACTACCTAACTATGTGATGTTTTATGCTTTGACAGAGAATGAAAAGGTATATAAATAGTGAATATGATGAAGATAACACTAAGAAGAACTATGCTAGAAATGACAAGGAGAGTGAGAAAATGCACTTTTCTACCTATGAGTTGATTCTTTAAGTACCTCCACTTGAAAATACTTGTACACAAGGGAACATGAAAAATGTTGGGGTTGTTTTAGAGGACTACCTCAGTTAGTCCCCCGTTTCGGTGTTCCCACCTCCACATAGACACAAAGTGTAGAAAGCGATAGAGAAGTAGAAAGGAAATGATATTGCTAATAGAGCACAAATAACTAGTATGATACTCAATAAACAGGATGATGCAAAGAGTGAGAAAAAATGAACAATATCACCTTTGTAACTATGAGTACTCAAGGCAAGTAGTGGAAGGAATAAGCTTAAGAATCCTCCAAAAGCAGTGTTGTTGCAAAGAGAGCATAGTGTAGAAGCCAAAGTTAAGAGGTTTCAACCAAGAAGAAGTGGTGTAGAAGCTGTAAAATGAACCTAGAATGCAAGAGTGGGTGGGTAGAATTAGAATTGAGCAAGAGAGAATGGATGGAGTCAAGAATGTTCAAGAGAGAATGAAAAAATGTGAAAGATTGAATTTGAACTAGAAAAAGGGAGGGAAAAGACCCATTTTTCGTCTGTCAAGGAGGCAGGAGATGTTACGCTTCACACCCAATGGAGAACATAACGTTTTTGTAGATTCTAAAAGCAGGAATCCTGTTAGGATGGTAGCATGGTGTGTGGATGTCTGCATGGCACACATATATCCTTGAAAAATATTCCTCCACTGACGCAAAAAGATGTGGCTAGGTAGAAGGAGCGAAGTGTCGGTGGTGAAATTCCATCATCGGGTTTACATTTTCTAAGGTAAGGGTTATGAAAATGGGGAATTTGCCTAGGGGTGCAAATTCGCTCCATTACAAATGAGATAATGTATTCAAAATTTTCTCTGATTTGTGTCTCTCATTGCTAGGGCACATGATATGTTCCACAAAAGGTTTTTTTTATTCAAGGGGTAAACGCTTTTGAACCAGAGCTATGAACTAGAATACAACCACTCAACAATACCACCCCAATGGGGTTTGAACCTTGGTGGCAAGAACAACAATGCCACCATTAAACCATCACACCATGCCAATATTGACAATATGTTCCACAAAAGGTTATATTTTTTTCTTGACATGGATTTTTATTATGGTCAATGGGACCTACCACCATAGATCTTGCTATTTGACCATGATTGGTATGATGTTTGGAAACATGCAAAATATGAGAAACAAAATTCTAGGATATTGACCCTCTTTGAACAATATTTACTAAATTTTGATTCTCAACTTGGGGAGAATGTAAATAATTTTGTTGATTTTTAGTGGAAGATTGACAAAGTGAATTGTGAAATTGTCAATTTGAATGTTGCTTTCAAATGAAGAAGAGAGTAATTTCGTAGATCATTTTTTGGGTGTCAAATTTGTGTATTATTATAGAATTACAATTAAATATTCTATTATCCCAAGCTCGACCTGGTAACCTTATAAGCAAGGAAACATACACCATTGACAAGAACACTTCTAACTATGCATTTTAAAGAGATATTTTATTGTTCAAAGTTTTGAAAAGCCAAATTTTTATAAAGAGTCTTTGTATCACATCATTTTTTAGAGAACTTTAATAAATATTAAATGAATTCTCTAAAACAACATCACTTCTTATGTCGTTAGCATAAATAAAACAATTCAAATCTATTTTTTGCTCGCTAAAGTCTCCCCCAAGGTAAACATTTTTGTTTGAAATAGTGTAACTCTTTTCCAATGCAATAAATGGACTCAAGTCCACATGCTAATTTAACTTAAAAATAAATATTCCTAACTTTTTTTTTATCTTTATTAGTCCCACTGACACAATCTTGAAGAGTTCCAATATCTTCATTGTCCTCAACAAAACATAAATCTTTAGATTCCATATAGCTGGTGAAACTCCACCTATTTCTTCTAGGCTAAAATCCTTTTTGACATAAAGGCCTCAAAATTCTTTCCTCTACAATTATTATCCTCTAGTGAGCTAGAACTATTTTTAATATGGTTTATAACCGAGAAACATCTTTTTCTCAATCACATTTTCTCTTTGGGAACCATGCCAACAGGGAAACCTCTAGCTTTTTTCTCAGTAATTTCCTTACCTCCAAAATAAGTTCTCATAACCAATATAATCTCTTCATGTCATTCCTTTGACATTGATAATCCATGAAACATAAGTGCCATAGCTACAGTTCTTAATTGCAAAGGAGAAAAACATCTTCCACCACTATCACCAACAAATTCAAGCTCATTAATTCTTCTCGCATTAGTACCTTTTTGGAAAGCAAAGGAATTGAAAGCATGAAGTTTCCACAGTCCATGATAGTATGTAAATAAGATTTCTGGATTAAACTGCGTGTCTATTTTTTTACATCAACGTTTTGGATCATACTCCATGATCCATCATCAAGATGCAATGCAGAAAGAGAGAAGAGTCATGAATCATGGAGTATGATCTGTAATATTGATGTAAAAAAATAAACACAGTTTAATCCAGAAATCTTATTTACAAGAAAAAGAATTTCAAATTCTATAATAACCTACCTCCTGTACTTTTCAATTACAGAATGAGTGATTTCATGGTATTCAACACAAAGAAAAACAATATCATGTGACTGACGTCTTTTCAAATTCTCTGAAACTGCATTCTATATCAAGAAGGGATAATCTGATAGCATAAATTTTTTATGCAAATAGTTATCGTGAAGCTTCTTTGCTACCTTTTCTTGATGCTACATGGTGGTTCCCTTATTCAGCTAAACATTCCTTGTATTAAAACCCAAAGGGACTCCCATAATCACGTAGACAATAAGGATACTGGTAAAGGTTGTAGATATTTGGATTTACAACTGTGAACTGCATTTTCCTAAGAGTTTCTAAAGCACTTTTTTATGGATCTTGCAAATAAGATGCATTTCCTTGACGCACTCTGTCAAATATTTTGTGCATTGTCTACGCTTCAAAATTTTATTTGCACAAAGCATCGGAGCTTGGGGAGGTTCCTGATACCATGGAAGCCTTTGACAAGTTCTTGTTCCACCCTAAAACACTAAAAATGTGATTTCAAATGCCATTTGATATTAATGTCAGGGGTTTTTAGGGGTTTAGGAACATTTTTGGACTTAAGGGGGTATTGGGAACATTTCAAAGGTAAAAGGAACTAGTAATTGTTGAAGGTTCCAAAGGATTTCAGAACTACATGGAAATATTTAATGAGTTTCACTTAGTTTTAAAATACTCGACAAAGTTTAATATATTGTTCAAAACTCCCTACGAATAATGTAACTTTATATTTAAGATTTTTATGAATCATTGAACTTGTAAGTTGTATGCTGATCTTATCATAAAGTTTGAAATTTTAAAATCTCCCAAGTAATGTGGAATTTTAGTGTGAGAATTTTCCACATTGTTGATAATGACACTTGATAGTGTGAGAACTCTTGATTTAATCATTTATGCAAACCACCTGATGAAAACTTGAACTTTTAATATCTCCCAAATCAAAAGATATTTTAATCTAAAAACTTAGCACATTAGAAAAAATGCTATCATGAACATCCTTGTAAAAGTATTTTTCATCATCTTCAATAGATTTTGAGATTTAGTTTTTTCATAAATCTCAACAAATTGGATAACTGCTCCTAAAATTTTGACTAAAACAATGGATGATTCTACTCCAGAATAGCAAGAGATGTAACACTTGAGGATAATTGAAGTATTTGTCACTAGGTTCTACTCAACACAATAATTTGGACGCAATTTTTTTTTTTAAATGACAAGTTTAAAAGTGAGGCTAACAAGTCATATTACATTAATAATACTTATGCTCTCATGCAAGGTTGTTCTATCATGTACAAGCATGGATCTACTTAGGGAAAAATAATGTCTTCTAATTTAGGTTAATTTTCTTCAAAAAAATGGATATGATGTGGAAAATAAGTAACTATTAAAGGATGATAAATCATGGGGGCATGTGAAGGTCATGTGCCATAAGTTTCTTTTCTTGAGTTTCTAAAGAATATGGAGGAGGAACAAAGAAAAAACACTAAAGGACATGAGATTTAAAGGGGAGTTTTGTGTAGTATGGGTGGCTTCCCTCTAAAAGCCAAAGAGACAAGTGGAGGAATAGGAGCAATCACTACAAATTGTAAGACCATAGGGGAAGTAGGAGGGTGTCTCGATAGGGGTTACTCTCCTTGAGTTGTTGAATAAGGAGGGGAAGGAACAAGAGAAACCACCAACTTAGGCTAAAAAGTTAGGAGGGGAACAATTGCGAAAGAGGAAGAAGGACCACTTAACATAAACATTATCTAATTCACCTTAAAATTTTGATATGATTTAAATATGAAGTTAATGTGAGGCTAGAGATATTTATATGGGGTTAGTAAAAAATAGTCTAAGGAGAAGTACCATGGAAAGAGAGGCTAGAATCTACTATAGTGGATTCTATGAACTAATATTTTTTAGTGCAACTTCAATTACTTATAGATAATATAGGGGATTACCTATATCATAGAGAGTTATAGATGGCCCAAATTTAGATGGAAGCTATCTAAACTAAGGATGATTGAGAAGATAACACCCAATTTTTTTGTCCCACCTAAATGGCAAGTGTAAGTGAACCTAGAGTACGAATGAAGAAGCCATCATGAATACATATAAAGACTTTTAATTTCTTTTACATATCTCTATAAAACTTGTGAATGTATAGGAAATCCTTTATAACCATATTGACCATGTTGATAGGATTAATAAGCACACCATGAACATGTTTCACATTGACCTATGCAATGATAACTTTAAGAAACCCCCCCCTCTCCACCCCATCCCCTCCTCCCCCCCCTCTCCCCCACCCCCTCAAAAAGATATAAAATCCTAGCAAAACTTTCACCTTTTTTTGGAAAAATATCAATTTCTATTGGAAAATCTTTCCTTTTTATTGAAAATAATATTAATTTTATTAGTGATTTTTTTACATCACTAAAATTTTGTAGAAAATCTTGAAGAAACCTTGGAAAATTTCTTAATTACCATGGCAAATATTTCCATTTAAAAAATTAAATTCTTATGGAAAAGTAGGGGCCCAAATGTGCAAATGATTGATGGGTTGACGCAGTGGACTCTTTAATATTTAGTTGTCACTACTAATTTATACTATAATATAACATCCATCGTATTCCATGAGATAAAATGTACCTATGATTTGCAATGCTCATGGGGCCCAAAATTGATTTTGGACCATTGATCTCCAAGGGTTGTTAGATTATATTATAAATCAATGGCTGCAACTAAATATTAGTGATATGGCCCTAAGGTAACTAATAATTATAACATGTTATTGGTAAATTAATTTAGGTTTCTATAGTAAATTATAAAATTTAAGCAAATTTAATCCAATCATGTATCAAATATTGTGGCAATGGAGCTCTGCTAGGGTTTTGTGGTTTTTGTGGTCACCCTTGGCCCCTCTTGTGTCATATTGTGCATTCTACGCAGGAAACCCCTCTTTTCTTGTGTGTACAACTACATTTATTGTAGTTTTTGTGTTTTAATATTCCTTCAACTGACTCTAACCCAACAGTTCATGTTGGTGTTAGCGGTTCGACGGTGCTGCTCAATGGCTTCTCCTCCGAACAAATATCTCCAAAAATTTGTTTCAAAATTCTTTCACGAGGTAAGAATTCTGACTCCCCAGCTGATGTGATTTTTCCTTTACCAGATTTTGATTCTACTTTCCAATGGCTTGAGGAGAACACCCTTGTGGGTTATTTTGTTGGGAGGACTCCCCCTGAAAGTGTGCTTAAAGAATGGGTCAGCAAGGCCTGGGTCCCTCATGGGGTCTGCCTTGATATGGTACAAAATTTAACCAAGGGTTTTTTTCTGTTCCGCTTTGCGAAAGTCAATCATGTCTAGGCTATCTTAGTCCACGGTCCTTGGTATGTCAGGTCATCCTTGATGGTTTTCTAGGCATGGACCCAGGATTTTGTTGTCTTAGATGACACCAAGTTACGGGTCCTGGTCTGGATTGAATTCCCTGGTTTTCCTTTTCCTTGTGTGCATTTTTTGAATCATATTGCATCCTCACTAGGGAGGGTCATTTGTGTTGAGCCCGATAGGTTTTTCTAGGCCCGACCCCAGAAATGGGTCTGTGTGGAAATAGACCTTTCTAAGGATTTGAAATAATCCATTGATATTCAAATTGGAGCTCTCCGACATACCTAGAAAGTCACTTATTTTAATTTTTCCAACATGTGTTATAGGTGTCAGTCGGCAGACCACAAGATTAAGGACTGCCCTTTGGCAGTGCCTCATACACCTTCTCCGCCACAAGATACTGAAAAGCTTCGTTAGGTGGAGCCTTCTGCTGACAAACTTGATTAAAAAAGGACCATGGTTACAAACCAAAAAAATAAGTCGACTGGTTTTGGGTCAGTCTCTAAGGCCTCTGAACCATTGAAGGTCATTTCAAACCCTTCAGGGAAGGGGACAAACACTCTTGTTGGAGTTACTAATGTTTCAGTGTAGCCCAAGACAAAGGAAATGCCTCAGCTTGCTACCATTATGATTACTCAGTTGAGTGTTTCTCCTCCTGTGTCAGGAGCTCAAAGGTGGCCTTGCAGTCCATCCCCACCGTGTGAAGAGGGTGAATATGTGTAAGAAAAGTAGAGATTTCCCTCTCCTATTCAGATTGGGTCAATTCTGTCATAGTTTTTGCAAAATCATTTCTCTTCCTTGAATGAAGAGGAACCAAACTCCAACAATATGGAGGAGTTTCATTCATGAATTTCCTCTCATGGAATGTTCGAAGTTTGATAGACCTCTCCAGAAAGTATTATGTTAGGGATACTTTGCGAAAATATTCTAGCATTGAAGTGATTTGTCTCTAAGAGGTTAAAATTTATGAATTTTTGCTTGCTTCGGCTTGCCGTTCTATTTGATCGGCTAGTAAAATGTTTTGCACTATGCATGAGGCTAGGCATGGCGAAGTTGTCACCCTTTTGTCCTCATGGTGGCATGCTTGTGTGGTTGACCACGGGTTTGATCCTACTCATCGGCTCATCTAGATTCTTCTTAACATTGATAATCATTCATTTGGGATTATTAATGTTTATGCTTCTAATGATGTTGTGGAGCGATCTTTGCTTTGGCATTGGATTGTTGATTCATTGCCAGTTGCTACCTGGTTATTATGTGGGGATTTCAATATGGTTGAGATGGTGTATGACAAGGATGGCACCCTGCCATTCAAATGGGCAGTTGGCAAATGAGAGGCGTGGTTTCACATGCACAATAAATTGGGACTTTTTTATCCCAATATTGGTCACCACCATTCTCATTCTCTCTGGAATACTTGGTGTAATTTTAGGGCCGGTTTTGACAGAATATTTAAGTGCCTTGATTGTGTCATGATCTCGACTCAATATTTTTTCTCTTTTGACAACTCTTCTCTGTCAGTTAAGCTGTTAGTGGATGTGACTCTATTCAATCACGTCTCTACTATGTCACAAGCCTACCCTATCCCACATTTGTAGAGTGTGGAATCTGGAGTGAAAACTAGCTCATCATATAGGCTAGATTACTTGGTGGAACGATGCTATCACATGTACATCTAGATTTATGCGTATTTATGGGCACTAACTGGCCATCTTTCACCGGTGATCTTATGAGGCTACCACCGCTCACCTGCGCTCAGCTACTGAAGCTTTGGTGGCCAACCCCTTTTCCCCATCATTGCAAATCAGGGTGGTGGAATTAAGGCACAAAAAGCAAGTTGCAGACAATTATGCTGCTAGAGGTGTGCAGATCAAAGCCCAGCTACATTGGCTAAAAAATTGGTGATCGTGCCTCCAAAAATTTTTTTTTGGCGTTACATGCTAGGCACTCATCCTTGAGCATTAAAAAAATAAAAGATTGCATTTAGGTGCTCTTTGATCTCCTTGACATTCTCTAGGCCTTTGTGCGTCATTATGAGTAGGTTTTCACTACACAGGAACCCACACCTGTGCGACAAGCCCTTCAGGATTGCCTTGCTGTTGTACCAAATAGGCTTTCCTCAGCCCAGAGAATTTTTTGCGATCAATTGTTAACAATTGATGATCTCAAGGAAGTTTTTCATTCCATTGCTAATGACAAAGCCCCGAGGATCGATGGTTTCCCTTGTAATTTTTACAAGGCCCTTTGGGACTGTATTGGACAAGATTTGCATCATGTTTACTTAGAGGCTTTTCATGCTAGTTCTCTAGGTAACTTAATAAACAAATACAATATAAAGTTCATACCTAAATCTAGGGATTCAGAGGACATTTGCAACTGGAGGCCTATCATGCTTCTCAATGTCTCCTACAAAATTATTTCCAAGGCTTTGGCTCTGAAGATTCGCCATATTTTTCCTGAGATTGTGCGTCCAACACAAATAGGTTTCATCAAATCCAGGTTCATTCTGGATAATATTATTGTTGTTTGGGAAGGCATGGAATGGGCCTGATGTTCAAACCAGAAAGCCATTTTTGTTAAAATTGATTTTTTCGAAGCCTATGACTGCATTGAATGACCTTTTATTCTTGTTATGTTGCAAGCTTTGGGTTTTGGGCCTAATTTCATTTAGGTTGTTTGTATGCCTTTTGTGGATGCCTCTACTTGTATCACCATCAATGGTCGTCAATCTTCTGCCTTTGGACTCTTTCATTCCATTCAGAAAGGGTGTCTTCTTGCTCCCTCTTTGTATGTGCTTACAGCTAAAGGATTTGGGTACCTCTTGGCCTATGTAGTTTCCCAACAGTGTGTCAAGGGTATTTCGTTGCCTAACTCTCAGGCTCAACTAGTTAATGACCATTTTGTTGATGAATCTTTCCTCACTCTCTTGGACAAAGAAGAGAATATTAAAGCAACCTTGGATTGCCTTAATACTTTTTGTCTCGCTTCTGGCTCTGCCATTCAGTGGCACAAAATTTTTTGCTACAAATAGTCTATTTTTCCCACTCCTCCTTGGTTTCAATAGTATAATTGGAAGTGGATTGGGCTAGGAGAAATTTTTCGGTTCTTGGGAATTCCCTTTGCTTTCTAGGAATCTCTGACTGAGTTATGGCAAGCTATTCTTTCCAGGGTCGAGCAAAATCTTGCTTATTGAATTACTAAGCCCCTTTCTTTAGCGAGGAAATTCTAGGTTTTTTCCAAGGTGCTTTCAGCTACCCATGTTTATTATTCCTCTTGTTGGGCCCCGTCAAAAGCTTCCTATGGCAAGCTTGAAAAGTTGCTTTGAGATTTTCTTTGGACCTCTGCTGATTCCCACAAAGGGTTTCACCATGTTGCCTGGGAATTTTGCTGCCTTCCCAGAGACTCTGGAGGACTTGGGTTGCTCTCCACTCAACGACAAGGGACTGCCTTGTGTGTCAAATGGATAATTTGTGCCCTTATTGGCAATGAGGCCTGGAAATTTCTTCTTAGACATTGCATCCAGTGTAGCTTTCCTGCGCATAGACCTGCTTGGAAGGGGATTGGGTTTCATACCCTTCTGGTCATGGAGGAACCAATCCGAATTGTGGGTACTTTTGTGGCTAAAAGCATTTGGAGAGCTTGGGAGGTAGTTAAGCCCTGGCTTCATTGGGCTAGATTTGGTTTCCGTGATGGGATTTCACTCAACCAACAAAATGTTTGGTTGTCACCCCTTTTTTCTAGTAATTGTCATCCGTTGGCTAAATCACCTTGGCTTAAGGTGCTCAGATTCCACAAAAAGGGTATCTAGACCCTGCAACAGATTTTTCATAGACCCACAATGTGTATCATGCAATAGGAAGAATTTCGTACCCTATACAGACTTCATAACCAGGACCGTGCTACCTTTGATGATCTAGTGCATGCTATTCCTGCAGAGATGCATCACAAGGTTGGAATTCATGGAACCAAACCTTGATGGAAGGATTGGAAGTGGTATCCAAACACCCCTTTTAGGAATTACAAGTCTCAACTTGGTTATAAGTGGCTTTCACCACATTTTCCTATGATTCAAAGTTCGGACCAGAGGTGGCTTCTTCAATCTCCCGCTCATGTCTGGTGTAAAAGATTTGTTGCCACTTGGTTTGCAAGTGTTGATTTGAAACTTTCCCACTTCACTTGGTGTATTCTTTTCCAAGGATTTCCTGTGGGTTCTCAACTTGTTCACCTAGGGGTCCAGGATCCTCATTGCCCTTTTTGTGGGAAAGCTGAGAATTTTAAGCATCTTTTCTAGTTTAGTCCTAGAGCTCAGTAGTTTTGGACTTGGATTCATGACTCCTTTTGGCCCTTTAGGCCAAAGCCTTTCTCTTGGCATATGATTTTGTTGGGAGATTCACCTAGATTTCCTTCTAAGTATACCCAACTTTGGCACACTTTCAGAGTGGAAATCCTTTTCAATATCTGGAAAGACAAAAATGCCTGCATATTTGCTCATTCTCAAATGGATATTAATGTTTCTTTATATGCTAAAGCTATTATTTTTTCTAATGTACTCTTATAGATTTAGGTGCAAGCTAACAAAGTTGAACTTAAGCTTGCTCACCTGCAAGTGTTGTTGGACCACTGGGGCAATGCCCCGTGTACTATTTCCTAGGTGCCAGCTTTGCCCACCTCTTCCAACGGCCGGTTGCCTTCTTGGGGCCAACAATGGAGTGGTTCTGTGTGTCTCTACTCTCAGCCTCCTCTCCGGTGGGATTCTTGCCCTCCTCGGTGGACCCACTCTCCTTCGCCATAGGTTAGCCACGGGTGGCCCTCTGGTGGTGCTTTGGGGAGCGACGATGGCAGTTTTGGGTGGCCCTCTGATGACACTCCTACTTCTGGCTCTGGTTGGCTAGACTTTGGTAAATGGTTTCCACATTTGGCATTTGCAATCTTTCCCTTGTGCGAGGATAAAGATAAAGATAAGTTAAAAGATGTTGACGATGGTTGGGGTCCTCCTCCTGACATCACTGACCCCGCTGGTGTATGGGGGAAGAATTTGGATGACAGATACCCTCCTGGCTCTACTGGCACTGCTTTGGCCACTTAATGGCCCTTTTTATTTGTTTTGCAATCATGGACTTCTGGGCTCGACCCATGTGATTGGTTTATTTTTTGGTTTTTCTGGGGGCTACCCATGTGACTCTCGGGGTGTGCCTTCTTACCACCGACCTTTTTTGTGTGAATATGTAACTTTATCTTTATATTAATACAGATAGCTTCCTATTCATCAAAAAAACATTATGGAAATTTTTTAAGTTAATTTTTTTAATAAAATAAATACTTTGGTGATTTAAATAAGACTAAAATAATATTTTGTAAAAATGTGGCAATTTAAGCCACCTTACAACTTGAAATTTTATTAAAATTTTGATTCCCAAATTGCAACTATTAGCTAATTGGTGAATATTTGTCACTAAAAAAATCATTGGACCTAAGTAGGGATGTAGACAACTCCATCATATATTTTTGTGGGAAGCTTAGTGAGAGAAGGAAATGATGGGTTTGGATACATACCATTCTCAGGGTGTTTAACCTCAAGTTTCCACCATCCCCACCATGTCATGAAGGGGAAGTAGACTAATCAATCATACTGTCTAGCACTGTAAGTGAAGAAAAAGTAAGTTTAATTAAAGTTGGATGAATATAGTGTGAAGGGATTTGTATAGATTTTTTTGTTTTGGATTGGTTTATCTATGGAATTTTTCCCTTTATATTTATTATTAGAGACAATGCAAGAATCAATGAGGTCTTGAACAATATGTTTAATATGCAAACATAATTTTATATCATGTTTGAACCCTCTATAATTGACAAAAGGCCTTTAGTCATGAGGAGGTGAGAGGGTTTGGTTGGTATCTAATGGTTTAATGGGTGAAAAAATGAACCAAGTTATTGATTAAGATCTAGATTGCAAATAGAATAAAAAGATTCATAAAATTTTGTAAAGTTTTTATTCTTTGTGGATTAGAGGAAGAAACAACTACGGTCTAGTAGAAGAAAGTGCCATAGAGAAAGTGAACATAATAATAATTGTGTTATATTTTTTTATTTTTTTAATAATTATTAAATGAAGAAGAGGGCGTAGATGATGAAATAGGATCCTACAAGGTTGGTGCCTCAAATTGGCTAACAATCTAACAATAATCATGCACGTCATGCAAATATATGAAAATAAAAGATACCACATCAATAAACTAGAGACTAAAGGTTATTTATGAAGATTCTCTACATATCTAAAATACGTAATACATATTAAATTTGTATGAACAAAGATTGATATCTAAATATAAATTTATTAACCATTTCATGAGCACCTTGTTTACAATGCACCGCATTAGTAAACTTGAACTAGGGAATACTATTGGCTTTGAAGTTCTATAATAATGATACAAAAGGACTCAACAAGAGGTACACCAACATTGGATATGTTCTCACTCAATTTGTTTATATATTTTTTATGGTTTTGATCTAAGCCATGCACTTGAGAGTGAGAAGCAATATCCAATGCCTCATGATCAATACTAACATCAATATTGTGGTAGTTTTCATTTGGTGAAGTAGGTTGTAAAGAAATAACAGTAACATTAGGAAGAGTTGGTGAACTTGGATCATAATAAAAAATAATGTGAAATGATGGTTTGACCTAATTGGAGTGGGAGTAGTGCGAGAGTGAGACATTTTTATGTTTCTAGAACTTCTACACACAACATTATTAGAATAAAAATATTAGGTTATGAAGCTAACGTAACACCTCACAAAACAAAATGTATAATATTAAAAATAAATTATTATATTTTATATTTAAGAAGTTTTATAGGTGTATGAGGTGGGTTCAACAAAATATAGTGTATTAAAATTTATTCAACAAAGAGAGAATTAGTCCTTTATGTCAAATGATCCCATTGAACACTACACTAAGGTCAACTAGTTATTTTTAAGGAAGAAGATAATCTACTACTAATATAATATAAGGAGTAAATTCTTCTAGCTAATCCTAGTGTGTTTTACCCTTGAGAGATTACTATTTTCTAACAAGGTGAAATATTGGAAGAAATTAAACTATTTTTTATTTACATAATCTAAATTACACATTTATTAAGCTAAAATAATGATAAATTCAAAGTAGAAAATAGCTTGGATAAGAAATTTATAGACCTATATTTTGGATGCCAACACATAGCAAAAATATCTACACATCATGTTGTAGTCTTATGGTAGAAGCATAATATTTTCCTATTTCCCTTGGGAAATATTCCCATTCAACACAAAGATGAACCAATAATACCTTGTAGATTATTAGTTGATAAAAAATAAAAAATCTAGATTTAATCAATACATTTAAATAAAAATAATAAAAATAACAATGAAATGAAGATATCAATAAACACCCATGTGGTTGGATGTCTTTTAGATAAAGGAACTTGTAGCTACATGAAATAAATAATATTTTTTGGGGCTATTTGGGATCTTTCTGAGAAAGTGCTTGAGCCCCTATGTTGGTCTCTCAACCTCCAAAAATATAAAATACATAGAAAAGTATAAGTAGAATGTGTGTTCCTATCTTAATTGTTTTTAGGATTGAAATATCAATGACATTGCAAGTAAGATAAAGTAAAATGTAATAAGAATGTTGACAAGTAATAAGTGAGATCTTAAGTTCCAAAGATAATAACAACTAGGATTCTATAATGATCAAATGAAGAATATGTTGATGAAAAAGTTTGTAGGAAACAACCTTATGGGAAACTTAGCTATTAGCGACTTATGCGCGTAGCTAAGTGACCTTCGGGGTTTTATCAAAGCCGACTCTTTTTTTTTTTAATGGGGGTGAGAAAAGGGAAAGAAGATAAACATCAAACAAAAAAATCTAAGCTAAGGTGATGTGCCAAATCAGTAATGAGATAAGTAAGCACATTGTAGAAACAAAGGCTCAAATAGTAACTAGCGTATATTAAAGAGATGATTCCTGAGCATTGCAAACATACGAGCATCAAACCATTTGCATAATATAACCCACACAACATAAGCTAACACAAAAGAGTAGCAAAATGATTTGTATTACACCAAGCCATATAAAGATTACAAAAGCTTAAAACATATGTTCATATATTCTTAGAAAATGCAAGCACAATCTAATGTCCTATCAAATTCTTGAAAACAAAGAGGTTGAACAGGTTTGCACCGTTTGCAAGTTCAGATTTAATATTAAACACTACAGAGGCTAATTCTCAGTGCTTGGAAACTTAGTCTATCTAAAAAAAACCATAAAATGAAGAAAGGGTTGGTTAAATAAACCAGCCCACCGCCTGGAGGCTCCAACAAGAAAGATGCTCCAGCGAAGCCACCAACGATAAAGATTCCCCCGCATAGGCACCGATAGAAAGATGAAATGGAAGCATGCCAACAGGGATGGTTCGAGGAGTGATGGGCCACACAATAGCAAGAGGAAAGGACACACGACAACAAAATGGAAACTGTTACAACAACCATCGAACAAAAGCAACAAACGCCTGAAAAAATGCCATGTGAAAAGCTCTAGGAAAAGGTAACTGCGATGTTGACCCCATCCAAACAAAAATTGGGTGGAGGCGATGTGTCAAGCAGTCGGGGCCCAACAAAAAGAAAGAGAGTGTCTCAAAGGGAAGCTCTGATAGGATGCCACATGGCGGCATTTGGAAAGTTGCGAGCGGTACCAAAAGAAAAGGCAGAGCCACAAAGGAAAGAAAGACTGTGAAGGAAAAGAGCAGTGCATGAATAAATATTCACAGCTTGGCGAATCACAGTGAAATTTCACCTGTAGAATGAAAAACTTCAGATTATGGCCTCGCAGACCAGTCCAACCTCCTAGACTAATCGATCACAACCTAGAGAGGGCGGCCCAAAGAGATTCCAGACCTCATATGATGGTGTAGAGAGAGTACACAAGTTCTCATTTTCCATGTTCAAATCAATAATTACCTTAAAAGGAAATCTGCCAAATATCTTCACCTCAGACTCAAGCTGAAAGAAGATCTGAGCCGATTGATGTACCATGTTCTCGATATTGGTAGTAGTCAGAGGCTGATCAAAAGATTGGAAAATAGATAAATCTTGTTTTTTCTCCTCAGTCCTCTCAATGATGTGCTCTATGCCTTCCACTGTTTGGTCAGCCAAGAAGGGCGACATAAGCCCTTGCTAAGTTAGTCGGGAAAATTTAGCCTGCATATCATAGGTAATCTACGTCGGCTTTGTTCTGTACTCACTGACATGCTGGATGGCATCATGCATAGAAATGAGAACATTCACGCTCATGGCCGTTGTTGTCTGGTCCTCGACCCCCACACTGATCAATGCCTCATTGGAGGTGGTATACAATTTGCTTAACAATTGTTTGGCCTCCAGAACTCTATCAAAAGTCATTTCCTGCACCCGTTGCATTGTTTCACTAACCACCCCACATAAGTTGGTAGCCTGTGCCATAAATTTGAGAGTGGGCTACAAGGTAAGACATAATGACTTAACCTTATCCCAGTATGATGCATGCAGTTCCTTAGCTACCTCTAGCAGGTTCATTTGGGGTGTAGGAGGATGGGATCTCAAAAGGTCCACCTCTAAAGCCTTGTTGCTCAATTTTGCTTTCAACTCTAAAATGCTCCTCTCCAAGACTGAAATTTGATTCTTTAGAGCAGTATTTTCCTCTTCCTTACCCCTCAAGGCTAACTCGGCCTATTTTTTCTTTTCTGTTTCCTGCTCCAATGCAACATTCATTTCATTTACTTCATCATTGGTACTTTGTTGGAGTTGTTTCAAACCATCATTTGTTTGCCTCAATTCATCATGGAGAGTCGATTCAGACACTTGGAATTGCTAAATTTCTCTCCGCAGGGTTGGAACAACCTCCACACTCAGATCTTGAAGTTTAGGGACCCTACTCTCAAAGGCATTTCTTTCATTCTGAAGCCAATTAATTTCAATCACCTGAGCCTTATGCTTATTTGACCAAATCTCCACCTTTTCTTTCAGGTCCAAAATATGTTCATCTTTCTTCTTCATTTGGTGACTGAGTTTGAGGAAGTGAGTTGTCACCACCCTTTGGGTTTCCTCCATTAGTTCTACTTTGTCCTCCAGACAAGCCTGCTAAAAATCAAGTTGAACAACATTGACAAAATAATTAGTTGACTGCATTTCTCTGAATGACCTAATGACATTGGGTGTCAAGTTTGCGAACATCAACAAATTTTGATTTTCGCTAAATACAGTCTACATATGGGCTCCGCAGGTTTGTTTGCATTCTTTTCCCTTCTTTTTTGAATTTGGCTAGCTTGGGAACTTTTGGTAACATCCACTTGCAAGAAATACTCTTGGGGCAAAATACCTAATCCACTTAGAGCAAAAGGAAACTCTCGGGGAACTGCTAATGGGAATGATAGCGTGCTTAACATATCAGTGGATTTGCTAGGTCTTGTGACAGTTGTCGAGGAAAAAGGTGGGATAAAATGACTGCTTCGAGAGGATGAAAATGGGAAAAGGCCAGGGAGGAAGGCACTTGACGCTAAGGCATCAAAGATACAAACTGCTGACTTAGTGGGTTGGAATGTGTTGCCATTACTTGTATCTCAGGAGTAGTAAACATAGGAGGAGGTGAATGGGGACCCCTAGGGGAAGCAATGTTGACCAAAAATGGGTGACTTGTGAGAGGAACAACTGACACAGGTGACATGGTAGAAGTAGATGTGGAGGGGACTAAAGACATAGAAGAGAGAGAAGAGGGGGAGAAATGTACCTAAGTTTCTTGAAGATTCATAACATATATGACTACCTCTTCGTGTTGTTCTTCTCCTCCCATTGCCTCCTCGATTCGAGGTCTCTTCTCTTTTGGGGAATCATCTAGGTCCATAATAACCTTTCGGCAGCGCCTAATAGAGATAGATCTCTTCTTCCCTGATCTAGAGGAGCTAGTTGGCTCTGACAACTGTGTATTTGAAGAGCTCTCATGTTGCAATTGTTGTCCACTGACCACCTCTTCTTGCAAGGGACCTTCCACAATCATTGGAGCCTTTTGGGATATTTCCTCTTCATCCTTTGGGGCTGCACTTTTTGCTTCACTGAACCTCTTAGAATTTGAAGGATTAGGAGAATCATCATGATCCAAATGCTCGCGGTACCAGGCATCATCAAGCTGGTTGTCCGAGTCCACTTCCTGAAAGAACCTGATAGTCCTTTTTATCTTTTGTCTATAAATTTAGAAATCTTTAATCTTTTCAGACTTCCAATTGAGCCTTTCCAATCGGCTATAGAGGAATTGATTTATTATATGGTTCGGGTAAGGATTGTCCATTATACAATAAAAATTCAGCCAAGGTGGTCGACCCGAGCTAGAAGGAAGGTGCTCGATGCGGATGTATAACTTCGCATTTCCCTCATCTGCATTTCTCTGAGGGTCCTAAAATGATCGAGGCTAGTAAGGGATTTTAATCCCTACCTCTGCCAAGTTACCTACTAGATTATAGCACCATGTGTCATAGATAACCACCAATCTGAGGTGACCTAACTTGGAAAAAAACACTTCAAAACTATTCACCCTCGAGCTCTTCTTCTTGGCTAATGTTATAGAGCCAAACATGACTGGAAGGGTTAGATAGGAAGTTAGATGCTTCCCTCCCCAGTAATCATTTTCAATATTGCATAACTTCCTGAAAACCTCTAAGGCCAACACCCTGTTCGAAACAAAACACGGGAGCCAGAAAGGCTCTCAGATGAAACTGTGCATGTGGAGCATTGTAAAATTTGAACCAAAGAACCAATCACAAGGTGGCACAAGGCCTCTCATCCAAGAAATTTGACTTTGTGTCAAGAACCCCGACCTTTCTCCTCTTGTTTGATCCAAAGCTCTTAAATTTGGAGCTAGGAATGTGTCTAAAAATGCGTAATAATCAAAAGTTTTTTAGAGGACAAGAGTTCAGGTTGAAACTAGCTTTCTACCGCTAGGGGCAGAAATTGCTAGAAATAGTCCGGGTTCTGATGTAAAATCATGTAGGCCAAGAAAGAAGAATACTTGAATTTGGAACTAGGCTTGAACCCCTTCAGCTATCATCAAATCCTTTCCACAATGACTTTCACAAAGTCCATCAATAGAGGCTCTTTATTCTTTTTCAGCATAAAGCCTAGGCTCATTTGGAAATTTGAGACTTCCTTATCTGTGTCTAGCCCACATACCAACACCAACATAGAGAAGATGGAAGATGTGCCTGCTTTAAAAGCACCTAGGCTAAGAGGAAAGCTAGGAGGGATGGAGCTATCCAATGGGTTACCTATTTCAGCATTGAAAAATTGTTGTGTTGCTCTCAACGTCCTCTAGTAATTTCCCAACCTAGAAATACTGAAATCCTCAACACTGACAAGAGCATTGAAAGGGATGCACAACATATCTTGGAGAGCCTGGTGACTGATCGCCACTTTAAAATTATGGCCGATTATAATTCCTGACTCGGCGTTGAAGCTTCTAGCACAAGCAACCACGATCTCTAGACAATAATGCACCAAAGGAACCATATATTGAGGGAGGCCACAATTCCATATTCGGCTATGAAAAGGATCACTGATGCTTTTCATCTTTTCACATGTAGCTTCTCTTAAAATTTTGGGGTTTTGAGATAACTCAAGATTGCAGACATTATCCCAATCCTCTGAAACCAAAGCTTTGTTTCGTGGATAAACTGTGCTTAACATTTTTTGATCCGCCGAATTAGTGAAGGGCCATGCCCGAGTTGCATAAGAAACATGGGCATAGATATCTACACAAGGCGTCTGCATCCTTCGTTCATCAATGCTACTACCAGTGAAGGCCTGAGTTGAGCTCTCTGCAATTTCAGCCATTTTTCCTGTGTTTTGAAAAACTCTGCTGCTTAGTTTTTTGAAATCCTTTCTCAATCTCTACAAATTACTAAGGTAGTTACATGCTTTACCAACTTTACACAATTAATGCCTTCCACATGATGCTTCCATCTTTCTTTTTGATTTTTCAAAAATATCGGATTAGTAAGGGTACACATTGTCTTTCACATTGATTATGCCATGCACCACTAACCCCTTTCGTGCATGCGAAGTGGACACCAACCTGCCAAAGAATTCCACACATAAAGAGATGTGACCTCACATATGGAAGCTCTAATTTTCTTGGAAAAGGCATCAAAGAAGCAACACCATATCTTTTCAAGGGCTTTTGCATCTAATGATTACTTGATTGTAGTAGGGCACACCAACCAATGACGTCATCCTAAAAGATTTTCTTTGATTTAATTAGGATGAAAACATTCCTTATGGCGACAGTTGTCCCCTTCTCTACCTTTGAAAAAGGATTAATTCAAACAAATTGTAGTTGTATTTGATTATCTTCATTATTTCACACATTGCAACACAGTCTATCAGGACTCTTTCATACCATTTTCCTCTGACGTAAACATACCTTGCTCAAAAATAGAAGCCTCTCCCCATCTATAAAAAGGCCCCCTTGGCACTTTGGCACCCCACATTTGCACTTAGAATTTCTTAGCGACTGGTCCTAGGATATAGTTGGTAGCTTTAGTACTTGGCAAGAGTAGCGGTAGTCATGGAAACACGAATTAGGCTTACGTGCAAGAAAACCCAAGCTACCTTTTTAGGAAAAATTAGGCGCAGGCAACTGAAATGCATAACTGGCATAAAGAATCTCTTGTATGTGAAAGCCATAAAGTGGGTTCTAGGAAGAGACTGCATAGAATAGGAGGACCAATATAGGGTAGACACCAGTATCTGTTCCCATTTTTTAGCTTCTTTGTTGGACATTGGCATTTCTAAGAGGAAGATTCTAAGGCTGACAAAACAAGTGTTTCCCAAATGCTACTCTGAGGGGTTGGAGAACATCATGAGAGCTGCCAAGATTGGTGATGGAATCCCATCTATTCAAAATCTGCACTGACTTGCTGAGGGAGGAGGACCTGTGCCGACTAGGCCCTTTTTGTTCGGATTTGAGCTTGAAAATCATGAGAAACGTCGTCACAAAGTCCATGTTGGATGCCATTTCCTAATGAGGATGCACAACATTGAACCCTTCGATGAGGTATAGTAGTATGATAATTTCAAGAGGATGGTGTTTCCTCATTGTGCGCCACCTACCATTGATGGACCTTTGAATGCCTGAAAAGACACCCAGAAGACCTCCTTTTTATTTTTTATTTTTTGAAAAATTCTCTACAACACTCGTTAGTGACAATATATGTATTTTGGAATATGGCCATGGGCCCCATCACATTCATATGTATACAGATGTAAATATTTCTATAATCAATACAATACATATCTTTTCTATAGTTTGGTTCCTCTCCATTTTATCTCATTTCCATGCATCAATGTGGTTGTTGATTTTAAGAAAGCACTGAGAATGACCCAAAACTAACAAAGCAGGGAAAATATATACATATTTACAAACCTACTGCAAAAGATGAATTAATTGAATTTCTTCAGGTGTATCCCATTAACTGGAATACCCAAGGCCTCACCCTCCATTGTTTCTAACTTGAACGAGTTGTGTTGCTTGCACTGTGTGATTTTGAATGGTCCTTCCTAGAGACTATCGAACTTGCCATGTTGACCAAGCTTTGCTCCGCACTCATTAAACTTGAGCACCAAGTCTCCACATTGCAGACCCTGGTTAGATGTTTTCTTGTCGAACCATTTCTTTACCACCTACTGGCGGTTAGTCATTGCCTCGAGAGCGTGCTCTCATTTCTACTGAACTTCAAGTAGTTATGCCAATTGTACCTCCATCTCATAAGGGGATGTCTTCAATATTTTCTTGGGCATGATACAATTTTCCCATAATGCTGTTTGGAGGTGTTTATGCCACTCCATTTGATGTTTTGAACCTATTCTCTTGATCATCCGGAGAAGATTCTTGTTTGTAGATTCGATAATGCCATTTCCTTGCAGATAGTAGTTGGAAGATGTCTTTAGGAAGACTCCATATTTTAGCACAAATTGGCTGACTTTGGAGCCAAGAAAAGATCTAGCATTATCTGAGATAATTGTCTTTGGTGGGCCAAACTTGGCTACCAGTTCTTCTAGGAAGTTCACAATTTCCACCTTAGTTGTAGTTTTTCAAGGTAAAACTTCAGTCCACCTAGTGAAATAGTTAGTTGCTATCATGATCCATTTGTGTCCTGCTGATGAAACTGGGTTGATCATGCCAATGAAGTTGAGACCCCATTGAGCAAATGGTTCTTCCACTAAAATTGGTTTCAATGGCATGGAAACATTTTTCCTTTTCCCAAAAAAAATTGACACTCGTTGCAAGACCTCACCAATGAATACGAGTCCTTAAATAACATTGGCTAGAAATAACCAGCACGCATAATCTTGATTGCAGTAATCTTTGCTAAAAAATGTCCTCCAGTTGGGTCATTGTGATACTGCTCCAATATCTTTTTTTCTTTCTCTTGTGTCACACACCTTAACAAGACACCATTGAAGTTTCTTTTGAAAAGAACTCTCTTCAAGAGTACATAGCCATTGTTCTGCAGTATATAAAAATTCCTTTTAAATGAGGGGAGGTTGGTCAGGTACCTTCCTATTTGCATGAAACTAATTTTGTCATTCAACCAATCATCTTTGGAGATCTCATCATTCAACAACATGGGTTCCGAGACTTCATCCTTAGTTATTGCTTCATTATTTCTAGCCAAATATTTGCACAACCCCTTTCCTTTCATAGTCTTGACTGGCTTGATCTCAATGTCATACTCTAGGATCTTGGTTATCCAGTTAGCTTGCTTCTCAGTGATTTCACCTTCCATAACATATTCACGCATGCTTGGGTATGGAACACAAATGATCACCTTGTTGCACGATATGAGGTTCTGGAACTTCTTCAACCCCTTTACAATGACGAAAGCTTGCTTCTCCACAAAGTTATACTTCACCTCATAATATTTTAGAGTGCGCGAATAGAAGGCGATGGGAAATTCTCTTTTATCTTCGTCATCCTCTACATCAAAATAGTAACGATACTTGTGCTACCACCAAAGAAATACATGAAGAAGTCTTTCGACAAATCTAGATTAACCAACATGGGAGCTAAAGAGATGGCTTCTTTAATCTGTTTGAAATTTTTTCTGGCTTTCGTTGTCCATTTGAAAACTTGGTCTTTTTTCAGCATCAATGTGATGGGCCGAACAATCCCTGCGAAGTCTGGTATGAACTGGCTGATGAAGTTAACCTTTCCCAAAAAAGATTGAACTCCCTTTTTGTTGATGAGAAGAGGGAGTTCTTTGATTGCTTTAACCCTTTCTAGGTTGATGGAAATACCTTCCTTTGAGATGACATAACCCAACAGCTTCCCTTGTGGAACTCCAAACACACATTTCTTTAGGTTCAGAGAAATACCGAACTCCTGGCACTTCTGGAAAACAAGCTCAAGATGATCAAAATGATCATCAACGGATTTTGAGAAAACCATTAGGTTATCTAGATAAATAAGAATGATCTTATGTATCAAATCCCTGAAAGCAATGTCCATAGCTTGATGGAAAGTGGCTCTAGAATTTGAGACTCTGAAGGGAATTTTAGCATAAGCGTATGTTCCCCACTTGGTGGTAAACACCATTTTTTTCTGGTCCTCCTTTTTCACCTGAATTTGATTATAGCCAGAGAAACCATCTAGCATTGAAAACATTTTAGAGCTAGCAACTATTTGCAAAATTGCCTCCATGGAAGGAAGAGGGTAATGGTCCTTTAGAGATGCTCTGTTTAGGTCTCAAAAGTCAACACAAAGTCGTATATCACCATTCTTCTTCTGGACTGGCACCAAGTTAGATACCCAAGTAATGTGTTTGATCAGGAACACTATCCAGGATTCTATCAACTTCTATAATTCTTGAGCCATTAATGACTTGATCTTTGATTTACTGGCCTCTGCTTTTGACACACGGGTTTTGCTCCCTCTAGTAGCTCAATGGTATGTTGGATAATCTCGGGATCATATCCCTTAAGATCATCATATGACCATGCTACCAAATTTGGATGCTTCTCACAAAAATCTTTCAAAATTTCTTTGTTCTTCTATGAGACTCCTTTTCCAACCTTAAGCTTTTTATCTTCTCCAATGCGCAAATCAATGCAATCACCTTTATCAACTACAAGCTTTCTCTTGTCTTTTCTTGCATCATTGGAATCAAACAGATTCTCAAGAGTAACCAAACCTCTGGGAAGCTTGTTTGACTTAATCTAGACTACTTTACCTTCATTGGGCTCGGTGATCTTTGGTTGTAATTGGTCAGAAATTTTTTTGGACAACTAGAGAAATGATGCAATATGCTCATTGCTATCAAAAACTTGCCAGTTTTGATCAATATTTGGGACTGTAGGCCGCACGATCACTCACACTAAATGTTTGTTATCAATTAACTGAAAATATGGCTCAAATTGAGATCCGACAGTTGCCACTCGATCTACTTTAGAGTTATTCTCTCTAGGTACGACTTGGATGTTGAATGCCTCGAAGCCTTCAATCAGGTCCCAAACCCTGTGTTAGTATGATCGCAGATGGACATTCTTGGAAATTGATAGCCCTTGGATTTGGTTAACCACCAATTCTGAATCTTCGAACACTTGTATTTGCTTGGCACCCATTCGTTTTGCTAAAATCAAGCCATGGACAAGGCCTTCATACTCTGCTTTATTGTTCGAGCACGCGATCTAGAAGTGATATGACCTTAAGGCCTTTTCCTTGGATGGAGATACCAAACATATTTCGGCGTCGGATCCTACTCTACATCTTGCTCCATTGAAGTGCAAGGTCCATAATTTTGAGGTCCCTTCACCTCTGAAATCATTAGTTACTCTAGGCATAATCTAATCTTCCTCATGTATGACGTATGTTCCTAGCCTAGTTGGGTGATAGTTTCCAAAAGGGTCTGAACTTATAAATTCATTTAGGAGAGCCTCCTCCTTGTTAGTCTGAGAACTAATTTCTTCTTCATTCTCAAGAAGTTTGACATTGGGAATCTCTTCTGGGGTAATTGAGGTATGTGTTGCCTCAAAATTGATCATGGCTTCACCAAACACATGTTTAGAATGTAAAGGTTCCACCTCTATCTTCATCTTAGCTCCATGTCCAGTTCTTAGGATCAGGTGCGACCAATCCAAAGAGAGGTAACCTCCAACATTTGTAGTAAATTCTTGGGACAAACGTATCCCGAACATAGGAGGGACATCAATAAGCATAGTATCCTGATTCACTGTAATGTTGGGACAAGCAAATAATTTCATAGGAAATCCTTTGATTACTTTGATGGTTTCAACCTTGTTCTCATCGAATTGCATAACTCCCTTCTTAAGAGGCTCGTATTTGAGTCCTAGAGCTTTAGCTACTTGCTTGTGCATGACAGTGGTGCTAGCACCAAAGTCAACTAGACAATTATGCAGCATTTTTTAACCTATGATAAGTCTTAGATAGAAAGGATTGGGTTTAGGCTTACCCTCTTTTCTAACCTGACTCTCCGTTAATTGATTTTCCAAAACTTTATCCAGACCTGGATTGGCTGGCTTATCTTTTGGGGGCTGCTCAAGCACCTTCATGCCCTCTTCTCCTAATAATGCCTTTTGTAATAGTTGATTTTGCTCCGAGATGGCTAGGATATCCACAAGGAAACATTGGTGAAAGATTTCTTTAGCTGTTCCACCATGTTGAATGGCGTACATGACTTATGAGCTATGGTACTTGGCTACTTCTACCTCACAACTAGTACATTCGACTGTTTAGCAACTGTCGGGGTGGCCGTGGGAGCTTTTTCTTTAAGAGGAAGTGGATTTTTGGAACCTAGAACAGTGGCCCCAGTCTATAGCGAAACTAATGACACAATTTCTGATGAACTAGGTGTTGGATTAGGTGACCCTTTAGTTTGCAAGGACATGAATTCTCTAGTGAGCCTCCACTTGGAATGGGTATTGTAGTCTGACTGTACTTGTGGCACCTGGGTCACCAAAATGTTGTTAAAGTATAGCAAATCCTCTTCCTCCATCCAGGAGAAAAGTATCTGGCCCAGAGCTATGTCTAGCTCTTGTTCTATAGAAATTCCTTGCATTTGAGCGGTGAGAACCGTGTTCTTCATTTTCTGAGAGGCATATGCATGACCTCCAGAATCAGACATGATGCCTTGACTATGTTGCTTTGCTATCTTTTGTTGTAAATTTCCTCGTGAGTAATTTTGGGGCATGTGTGCATCATTGCAAGGGAAGCACCATGGATTTATCTCCTTGGCAAGATTATTCTATCCTGCTAACAACTCTTTACTCGAACTAGGATAGACAGTCTGCATCGGCATAGTCATGAGCATGACTTGATTACTCTATTGAGCTAGAGAATTATTGTGTGATCTATCCTGCCCTTGATTCTACTGAAAAGGAGGTTTCTCGCCTTGGTAGTTTTGGTAAGTAGGTTTATGGTAAACATACTGCTACCGCTTCATACTGGTTAACTTATTTTTTCACGGTTCACAACTTCTCCTTCATGTCGTTCATCTCAGCTACCAAGGGATTAGGCACCAGAGCCATGCTTGACATCATTCCCGGGTAAACATACATAGACTGGGGGGTGCGAGAATGTTGGTTGAAGCTACCTCTAGTCCTGCTGCAGCCGATTCTAGGAACAATGCCATGATAGGTCACAATTTCAAATTTTCAGTAGCAATAAGATTGTTCTCTGTGGTGATGAAAAGGCTATATGCATCAGGCAAGGTATTTCCACCAAGAGATTTTAGCATCACAAAAATATTAGCATTTATAGACTTCAAATAGAAAATGAACGCTAGATGCGAAGGTGGCTGATTGTCGACAGGGACCCTCTACCAAGTTGAATGAAACCGGGCATTGTAATTGACCAAAGCTTCATGAGGAGCCTGCTTTATATTAGCTAGCTAGTAATATAGTGAAGATCTGTTGCCATTATTTGAGAAGCACTCGTAGAAAGGATCAGAAGCACTTGTAGAAAGGATCTCCGAGCTGATCCCAAGTGCCAATTGAATTATTTGGAAGAGTACAATACCAGTCCAATGCCTTTCCTTTGAAAGAGGCTGCAAGCAATTGCAAAGCCACATTCTAGTCAGAAATTCCATGAACCAGACATACATCAACTACGTCTTGCAAGTGCTCTGCTGGAGTTTTTGAATCGTCCCCAGTGAACTTTGGGAAAACCTTTAAGGTGAAATTTGGGATTTGAGCCCGCACAACGAGTGATATAGGGGGTATCAAAGGGCTACAAGAATCCCAGGATACAAAATTTCTAGCCATCTATGCAAGGGGTGGAGGAAGATGCGAAAGTGATATATTAGCTTGCTGACCTTTCACCTTGATTGAAACTAGTGGTGGTATGAATAGACCAAGGTTTTTGGTGGTTTGAGACCTAGTGACGGGCCTATGGCTCATACACTCCTTTGGATTGTGAACATTTTAGTTCATCCCACTGGGCGTGCCAGAAAAAGAACTATTGATGCAAAAGTTTATAGGCAGTAGCCTTATGGGAAACTTAGCTATTAGGGACTTATGCATGTAGCTAAGTGGCCTCTAGGGTTTTATCGAAGTCGGCTCTTCATTTTTTAATGGGGGGTGAGAAAAGAGAAAGGAGATAAACATCAAACAAAAAAATATAAGCTAAGGTGATGTGCCAAATCAGTAATCAGATAAGTAAGCACATTGTAGAAACAAAGGCTCAAATAGTAACTAGTGTATATTAAAGAGACAATTCCCGAGCACTGCAAACATACAAGCATCAAACCATTTGCATAATATAGCCCACACAACATAAGCTAACACAAAAGATTAGCAACATGATTTGTATTATGCTAAGCCATATAAAGATTACAAAATCTTGAAACAGATGTTCATATATTCTTAGAAAATGCAAGCACAATCTAATGTCCTATGAAATGTTTGAAAAAAAAGAGGCTGAACAAGTTGGCACAGTTTGTAAGTTCATATTTAATATTAAAGACTATAGAGGCTAATTCTGAGTGCTTGAAAACTTATTCTATCTAATAACAACCATAAAATGAAGAAAGGTTTACTTAAATAAGCCAGCCCACCACTTGGAGGCTCCAACAAGAAAGATGCTCCAACGAAGCCACCAACGATAAAGATTCCCCCATGCAGGCACCAACAGAAATATGCAATGACAACATGCCAACAGGTATGGTTTGAAGAGTGATGGGCCATGCAACAACAAGAGGAAAGGACACGCATCAACAAAATAGAAATTGTTGCAACAACCATCGAACAAAAGCAACAAACGCTTGAACAAATGCCACGTGAAAGGCTCCCATCAAAGGTAACTGCGATGTGGGCCCCATCCGAATAGAAAGCGGGCAGAGGCAACGTGTCAAGCAGTTGAGCCCTAACAAAAAGAAAGAGAGTGTCTCGAAGGGAAGCTCCGATAGGATGCCATGTGGTGACGACTGGAAAGATATGAGTAGTACCAAAACAAAAGGTGGAGTCAGAAAGGAAAGAAAGACCGCAAAGGAAAAGAGCAGTGCGTGAATAAATATTCACATAATACAAGGGTAATTTATAGAAAATAACAATATAAATCACCTTACAAGCTTGTTAAAAGTAATGGAGGCAAGAATGTTATTGTAAAATTATTTCTAAACCTACTAAGTCCATAATAGAATGTTGGAGTCTTCACATATACTTCAAAATATTGGTAAAATTATTAATAAGCTAAGAACCATGGTGAATAATGCTAAAAAAGAGTGAAAATTTTCAAGAATTAATAAATAACTAGATAATAAGATAGACTAAAAATAGATTGAATTGAGAGCGAAATAGGAGTTGGGTAATCATTCAAATTACTACAAAGTGCTTATATATAGACTAAGAAGGTGGAAATGAAATAAATGGTTGGAAATTACTATAGGATGATGAACCATCATAAAACCTTAGCACATCATGAGGATTTCTACAATTTATGAGCTAGTGCATACACAATTCCAACTTAACAAAGGTCCAAAAGCTAGGAAATAGCATAAACATGGCACGTGTCATCAGATTTTGGAAAAAGAATCACAATAGTTTAGTCCTTGGAATCATAATGGGAAAAGGCTAAGGAAAAAATTGAAATGACCTACAAATGTTTTAAAGGAGATAGAAACAAAAGTGAGCTCAAAAAATACTATGAAATTGTAAGGGTATACTTGATTTGTCATTAAAAGATGGATGTTTTTGTAGACAAGTAAAATGTGATGATTGATCCTATACACCTGATCTTGATTTACTAACACCGTTTCGTCCTTAATCATCTCCTTTACTAACCATTTAATCAAATAACCTTTATTTGATTAAATTCATCACATTTCATCTGTTAATCAAATAAATTAATTTTATCTGATTAGATCATTCTCTTCTATTAATTGAATAAATCATTTTGTTTAATTAATCCTATAGTCCCCCTTTTAATTAACTAATTCATTTTCTTTAATTAGGTTCTAAATTCATCTCCTTTTAATTAAATAAATTAATATTTATTTGATTTAAATCTAACACCATCCTCTTTAATTAAATAAATCAAAATTTATTTAATTAAGTATAAAATAATTATTCCTCTCATTTTGATTTATTTAAATCCTAAAATCTAAATCACAATGTCAAATAAGCTAACTTCCATTAAAATTAATCAAATCATGATTAATGCTAACTCCTAATCCTCAAATCCTCTAGTTTTTGCAACTTGCTCATGAAAATCAATTTAATTAATTTATAAATCTCCTATTTTCATTAAAAAAGGCATCAAAGATGGAATATTCCTTAAATTTGAAAATCTCCCCCCAAAAGGACTTGTCCATCCAACAAGGCATTAAAGGCCTCTTACATGTCCTTTTCTTGAGCCAAGTGGCATTTAATTCATCTTTCATCTCCCTCCAACATTTCATTTCTCCAAATTTGAATTTCCACCTAATAGCATTAATGTGCACATTCATCAAAATGTGCTCCACCTTTGTCCACTCACATTTTGACAAGTGGAATTATGCTATTGGTTGGTGTTTGATCCCATATTCATACATTTTTCCTATTCTTCCATCATTCTCTTCTATAAATAGAACACTCTTTTACTAATTTGGGATCCACAATCTTAGGCATTTTCATCCACAACTTATGCAAAGTTATCATCTTCATTGTTTGGAGCATCTTCATCCATTTTCATCCATTTTCATAGTTTTTCATCATTTCATAGCTAGGTTATGGAGAAATTTCATCAAGGAGCATCAATCTTCATCCATTGATCATCTTCAAGCTTGCAAGGAAATCGGAAAGGGCTATTTTCCACATCAAAATAGTACCAATTCCCCCATGGGATTGAGAGTTTATTTGTTTTGAGCAAGATTAGATAGTTTTTACTTGTGTTCATGTTATTTCTCGTTCTTTGCATTTCAAATGAATCTTATGGGGAATGATGATTTAACTTGCATAATGGACTAATAATGTGTATGTTGTTTGTGTTTGTGTAGGTATAGGATCACCATTCACATTTTGGTGCTATAAGGAGGGAAAATTTGAAGAAATTAACACATTTTTTCACCAAATTATGATGTTTTTTTTAATGTTTATGTGTCTACAGGAAACTGCACCATTGTCAAGTCAAATTGCACCACTATCAGTCCAACGATGCTATCAAACTATAAACTGTACTGCTCGAGTCATTCTCCACTCTACCCGGCCATCTCAAACTTCAAAGTTTGCTGCTAGGTAAAATAGTGTCACAATTGCGCTCACTGTCCCTCTACAGAGTGCCATTGGTCTCACCATAGCGCCATTGACACTCTTCAAACTGCGCCGCCATTGCAAACTATGCCACTAGAGTGGGGTAAAAGGCAACTTTCACATTAATTTTAACATGTGCTTTTTAGTTTTGATTACCTTTGACTTCTAACTAGTTTTTGGCTCTATTTTTTTAGTTTTTTAACTTGTTTTGTAGGTTGTAGTGATCAAAAGGGAAGGAGGAAACAAAAGAAATACTTCTTATGGCATCTTCATTCTATTGTATCAAGTGTTTTTAAACACTTTTGGGGAGCAATTATAATCCCACTTCTAAGGTCTTTGTCATCTTTAAGGTATTTAGGACTCAATAATTTTTGTTTGGGCTTAAAAAGAATGAATTAAAGGGATTAAAAAGAACCGTAGGAACTTAATAAAGTTTGTTTTGGGGTTTTAAAATTGAACAAGCAAATTTCACACTTCATTATTGGTGCTTAAAAAGAATCCATTCTTGCTTTGAAGGTTAAAATGAACATGTGCTTTTTGTGTTTTGTACAAAGTAATATCATTTAAAAGGCGTATGCGTTTCTCTCATGCCTCACGATGATCTTGAGAATCAAAAGTATTTTGGTGATATTAAATTGTATAAAAAAATTCCTCCACACTTCAATTTGGGTACTTAAAATTGAACAAAATCTTGCTAGTGTGAGTGGAACATATCGCATGTGTTCTCTCTTTGTTCACATAAACAAAGATCGATCGAACTACAAATGTTCTTGCTTGCTTTTGTTTACCCTTAGAGGGGCCTTCCTAAGAGACACATCCAAAAGGAGAACTCGAAGGTGACTCCAGCCGGTTTTTCACTCAGGCTGGTATATAAAAGGATAAGACTAAATCGTCAAGTCTAATGGTATGTAGGCCTTAGTCGTATAGTGTCTTTCAAAATGGGGTACTGCCTTAAAAATTTTAAGAGCCCCTAGGAGGATTGATTAAAGCCTTTAGTGGCTTGTTGGACGCTCGCAAGGTGCCATGTCCCCGATCACCCTTACTAAGAACCAATTTGTTTAGAAGCCCAAATCCTTATCTATTTGTTGGTGTAAGAATGGTCATTTTGAAGCCGCCCCACATTTTTGCGGTTCTTGGTAGAGATGAGAAGTATGCCATGGGAGTTTCATGGTTACTAAAGCTTGGTTAACCCATAGAAGTGAGTGTCGTGGAGGGGAGCTAGTGTGTTCAAGCTTTTAATAATCCACCAAGAATAAGCACAGTTGGATTTATCGAAGTGGTGATTCAAAAAATATTGTCTCTTTACTATCCATATGGTTGTGCATTTTCTTGGAATCAAAACACTTTGCTTGGATCTAAAACATTGGAAAACAAACATTCAACCATGATCATCAAATTTCAAACCCTTTAGAGGAAGCAAATACCTTTGAAAAAATCCAAGTGCTATTGCTTTCCCTAGGGATTCTATCCTTAGAGGCTTCTAAGCATTTGAATTTACATCTCAATTTTCTCCCACTAAAGTCAACATTAGGGAACTATTGCCTTAATTTCCTTCATTTCCACATAATGGACTTTGTGGGATGAGAAGAAATTGGGACATTAGACATTTAGTTTGAAAACATAATCAAGAAAGTGTTTGTGGTAAAAATGACTCATTAAGAAAATAGAAGAAACAATTTGACCCCACACATGTGCTCTTCCAAATGATTTCCCAAAAGATCAAAATCTGAAAACTAAAATCCAATGGTCTTAGTCAAAAAGCTCACAAGAAACATTTGTCTATGCTTTACGAATTTAGAGAAAGATTGACCTTCAATTTTTACAAGTGTGCATCAAGGAACAATCCAAATTTGTATTCATTTTACTATTGTCAAAATTCAAGTCTCTTTCAAAGGTGTGAGTATCTCACATAGGAAGTAATAGCATGTTCTTCAACACCTTGGTCTAGTAAACAAAATTCTTTCTAAGCCTCTTAGGATCAAAATCAAAACCCTTATCCATCCTTAAACATAAAAATCAAAATCACCTCACAAACAACTCTTGGAAATATTGAAAAAATCCTTTATGCTAAACTTTGGGAAAATCCTCTTGAAATCAAAAATAAAAACCATCTTGTTTGACTAGGTGTGTGTAGATGAATCATTCTTTACACACTTAGTTAAATTGTCATCTTGTGAACAAGTTTAATCTAGGAAAACATCCAACCTCTTAGAGTTTATGAGTTCATTATCCAAACCAAATCCAATCAAAATCAAATCAAACCAAATCAAAATCCAAATCCAAAATAAAATCAAATATCAATCCAAAATTCCTAGGGTTTACCATCCTCTTCAAGGTTCCCTAAGAGTTCCAATCATTCGTGAATCAATCCATCTTTCATTATCACCATCACCATCCTTTTGATCCTTAATATCTTAGACTTTCTTTTTTGTACCTAAAGTTTAGATCAATCCAAGGAATTAAAGGTTCACCTCCCATTCTTGAAAATTGATCCTCATTTTATGGTCCAAACTAGATCTCAACACAAGAAGAACATGAAAACGAACAAAGAAACATCCACTTCGAGTGACTTTATTCAAATTGCTCCCAAAATAAACCCCATTGGGTCTAGAAATCCCATGCTCAATCTTCCTCCACTTCCACAAGATTCTCAAGAAGAAGGTGGCCAGGTGGAGGACATCACCAACAATGTTTTAGGGATGACTCAAGATGAGATTATTGAAATGGTCCAAAATCTCAAGACTCACAAAATTGTCAATTCCATGATGAAACTCAATCCATCACAATACATGCTAGAATTGGCCAAAGAAGGGGCTAAATTCCCTTCTGATTTTGATGTAAGCACTATTGTGGAGAAGTCTCTTGTGATTATGCCACCGATATCATCCACACCTCCATTTCAAAGCATCACTCAAAACATCCCACAAATCACATCGTCCATTGCTCCAAGTCAACCAATTGCCAACAAAGGGAGCTCATGACTTCACGCTCTTCAAACAAACCCTCTTGTGAACAACCAAGATTTGGATGCAAACACTATCTTGGGTCAATCCGTTCCTCAAAATCCATTACACCCATATGTTTCATTCACCTTTCATGACCCCAATGATCCATCCTCTTTTCACGCAACATCGACATATCCTCTCAACACAAAAACCTCTCTCCCTATGAATTTGCTAGAAGAAGGTGGGCTATTTGGACAAGGGGGAATCTTTGATCCCTCATCATCATCATTTCCTCAAGGGAACACACCACCCATATTTCCACCACTTCTACCTTTTCCATTAACATCCACACAACTCCCCAGTTTAGGGAAACCCCCTTTACCACTCCTCAATCAACAAAGTCAAAACAACCCCCCAATCATAAATCAAAACATCATACCAAATCCTTCAATCTTTCCATTGATATCGCAACAACAGGTGGAAACCATCCAAACAACACAAGCAATCAACACCTCATTTACGATACCTCAAAATTTGGTCTCCCAAGGACCTATCACATCAATCGTACCATCTACCACACAAACCTCTATCATCAATCCAATAAGACCCCTCATCACAACAAAAACCACCATTCCAAATCCATCACCACCACCACCACCAAGAAAAAATGTGGCAAACCCATATAGCATCAAGTTACAAGCAGTTCAACAAGCCTATAAAAAAGCACTTCAGTAGTTCCAAGCTCAACAAGTGCAAAACACACAAGTTTCACAACAAGTTGCGCAATAAGCGCAAGCAACTCAAGCCGATCAACAAACACAATAGGCTTCCCAAGCTCAAGCTTTGTGGCAACAACAACAAGCTACCTAAGATGCCTGAACTTCGCAAGCAACACAAGCAGCCCAAGCTACTCAAGTTGCACAAGCTGCAAAGGCTGCCTAGGTTGTGCAAGCAGCCCAACAAGCATAGGCTACCTAGGTTGTGCAAGCATCCCAACAAGCATAGGCTACCTAGGTTGTGCAAGCAGCCCAACAAGCACAAGCCCAAGCTCAAGCCCAATATCAAGTTCAACAAGTGCAAGCTTAGTACCAGACACAACTGCAAGCAACTCAACAACAAGCATATCAACAAGTCCTGCAACAGTACCAAGCACAAAAGAAGCAACCCAACAACAAGTATTGTTGGCACAACAATAGCAAGAACAACAACAAGCGTTGTTGGCACAACAACAACAAGACCAATAAAAAGCGTTGTTGGCACAACAACAAATGTAGGCATATCAACAAGCCTTGATCGCACAACAAAGCTTGCAACAAACTCCCACCAACATACCCAACACTCCACCTATCACTCAAACACCTCAACCACCTCAAAAAACATTCACTCCACCTCCTGATCCACAAGACGATGTGACATAACATATGAAACTTTTCTTGCAGCAAGTGCTCAATCTCCAATCAAGGAAAACAACAAAGACACCAAGCAATTTGTGCCCCTATCCATTCGACAAGATTCTTGCAATGGTACCATTCCCAAAGGGTTTTGAAATACCTAAATTTGAAAAATATCATGGGACGGGAAATCCTAAAGATCACATTAGGGAATTCCAAGTACATTGCATGGAGGTTGTACATGAGGATACATATCTGATGGAACTCTTCCCTCGAAGTTTGGTTGGTCCTGCTATGGAATGGTTCTCTCGCCTTACTACTGAATCAAAAAGTTCCAAGAGATTGTAGACGCATTCATAAAGAACTATGCATTAAACATTAGCATGGATGTTAGTCTAGAGGAACTATCTACGTTCAAACAAGCTAAGGGGTAATCATTTGCTTCCTTCTTACAATGATGGTGATCCAAGGCCAATAGGAGCAAATGGACCATGCTAGAGGAAAAACAAATTTGCACCATCATTTCCAATCTTGAGAAAACCTTGTCATTCCATCTTAAGATGCAATGTATCACCACATAGGACCATTTGATCCCCAAAGTGCTCAACATCGAACGAGCCCTTATTGCACAAGGGGGGATACCCACATATCCAGAACATCAAGACAACCGCCAATCCACCAGCTATAATGAAAAACCTTGCACATTGGTGTAGAACAAGAACATCACTAATGATGGTGTGGTAGATGCCAAAGTCATAATCAATGCTAAAAAAAACATGCAATCATACCAACAACCACAAGGAAACAATCGAAACAACATGGAAGCCAACGCAGTATCACAACAACCACCCAATAATCAAGTCAACAATTTGAATAATCAAGGGGGACCACCCCCATGAAACAAGTATCCCCCCAAGCAGAAATACACTGCCCTTGGGGAACCAATTGAATTGATCATGAAGAAACTGATAAACAAAAATATCATCAAAATTCCCACTTATGAGAACTATTAAGAACCCCAAGTGAAACCACCATGGTACAATGAAAACCACCTTTGTGATTTTCAAAAAATAAAGGGGCACACCAGGGCTAGTTGCATGAGGCTGAAAAATCTGATCCAAGATCTCATCGATGACAATGTCATAAACATTGAACAACCAGCTCGAAATCAAGACCTTAAAATATACACGAATCTAATGTCAGATCATAACAAAGGGAACAAGCATGGAAAGACCAAGTATGCTAATGTGAACCATGTGTACGATCATGTTGTCACATCCCTAGATGAATGGGTCATTGTTGTTAACATCAAGGGAGCCAAAGCTGATTGTCAAGTCACCATACGCGGCGGAAAATTTACCATTGCGGGGTCATCCCAACCACCTAGAGCATCCACCTCAAATCCAAAATCCATTCCTAATGGCTACAATGTCTTGGACCAACTAAAAGAACCCCTACTTAGATCTCCATCATGGAGTTGCCGAAGATATCACCTGCACATAGAAAAATCCTAGAGGAAGCATTGGCTTCATCCACCATCTCTGCAGATCTTGATGTTGACCAGTTCCAAGCTATGGTCAGACACTTCACTACCCCAAGCCTCTTAACATTCTCTAATCAGGACTTCCCCACCCAACCATCTCACAATCATGCACTCCACCTTGAAGTCCTGGTTCATAAAAACAAAGTCAAAAGGGTCTTGGTGGATGGAGGTGCAGGTCTAAATATTTGTTCGCTCAAACTAATAAAGAATCTGGGATTCTTAGAGGATTCCATTGAAAAGGGTAAGGGTGTCACAATCAGAGCATATGATGATCAAGAAAGAGTGTCTTAGGGCATTATCTAGATCCTTATTCAAGTAGGGCCAACCATTATGGAAACCACATGCCAGGTTCTTAACCTTGATTTACCTTACAACATCCTCCTGGGGCATTCATGGATCCATGGGATGCAAGCTATCGCATCAACCTTCCATCAATGCGTCAAATTCCCATATCAAAATCAAGAGGTCATAGTCTATGGTGATCTCAAACCCTTTGCTTACTGTACGGATTTGGAAGCAAAATATTATAAAATCCCCCAAGTACCAAAGAACAATGAAGGCCCTACGACTCCATATGTAGACCCAGCTACCTTGGCCTCCATTTTTGAGACAAAGACACCTACCATCCTTGATATCTCTAAAATCAAGGTCATTATCCAAGACGATGGGTGTGGGGATTATAAAATGAAGAAAAGTGCTTTCATAATAGGAGAGTTACCTCAATCTCCTAGGTCTCATGGGAAACACCAACCAATTGAAACATCATCCCAAACCTTTAGAGTAGACCCATCTAGATTTGGATGTTGGGGAGATCTAAGTTGAGAAGTGGTGGATGAAAAAGACATATCAATCTTGTTGTACCAAGATGAAAGGACAGTGCCTGATCTTCCCATGGATGAGAGCAACAAAAGATTACAAATGATGCTTGGTATGGGCTATAACAGAAACAAGAAACTTGGATAGAATGACAATGGTTTTCTAGTACCTCTCATTCCATAGAAGTGTATGATAAATCTTGGCCTTGGATGTACCCCTCTGAAGGTAACCATACTTGGCAAAGGTGCCTCAGTTAGATAGGTCAAAACTCCCCCTCAGCTATCAGCATCCGCCCTTCAGTTACCAATGTCCATAGGTCGAGTCATAGATAACTTTACCTTTGACATAACCGATGTGGGTAGTAGTGATGAGGACCCCATAACTAACTTGCCTATGCTATTTGAGGATTCATCCTTTCTCATGATTAGTACCCTGTCTTTTGAGTCAACTAGTCAAACCCATGAAATAAACCTAGTCTATCCCCAACTCATCGATTACGACAAACAAGGACTGCCAATTTTGGACACATTAAAAAATGACGAGGCACTCTCAAAATTCATGAGATTGTGGGATATGATACCATATAGATATCACAAAGCTATATTTGACATCATAATGGACACACATACCTATTACAGGGAAACAATTGAATCCTTTAGTCGCAAAAGTGAAAATATGAGAATAATCTCTAGGTCTTTGAGTGAAAACCACACTATGGCACTCTTTGACCCAAAAACAATAAAAATAAAGGATGCATCCAATAGTGAAAACCTCTCTGAGGCACCAAAGGATGAAGGATTCAATCTTCCTCTTAGTGCAATTCATCAAGAGAAGTCAGTAGTCTTAGCAGAGAAGTGTAATCCAGTCAACTTGGGAATAAAGGAAACACCAGATGTCACCTTCTATGCAGAATCAATTCTAATAGAAGAGCAAAAAATCTTAGCTACATTCCTAAAAGAAAGAAAGAAAAAATCTGCTTGGACCTATGCCGACATGTTGGGCCTTGATCTAGAAGTTGTGGTCCACTACCTAGCTGTATATCCTAAAGCAAATCCAGTGAGACAAAAGCTAAGGAAGATGCATTCCTAGATAACATTGTTGGTCAAAACAAAATTACAAAAGCTCCTAGATGCAGGGTTCATACAGACTATAGATTATCTAGAGTGGGTCTCCAATCTTGTACTTGTTTCAAATCCCACTGGGGGCATCCAAATCTACATGAATTTAAGAGATTTGAACAAAGCATGTCCCAAGGATGATTTTCCACTCCTAAACATTGATATGATTGTATATATGATAGCGGGACATGGGATGCTATCATTAATGGATAGATTCTTAGGTTACAACCAAATCATGATATCAAAGGATGGCTAGCACAAAATAGCTTTCACTTGTCCATGGGGGACATATTGTTGGAGTATGATATCATTTGGGTTGAAAATGCAAGAGATACCTATCAAAGGGCCATGACACTAATCTTTCATGATATGATTCATAAAATTGTGGATGCTATATTGGCTAAGTCAAAGAAACATCGGGATCACATATCAACTCTAAGCTCCATCTTTGATAGGCTAGAAAAATACAAGGTCTGACTAAATCAAAAAAAGTGTGTCTTCCAGGTATAATTAGGCAAGCTCCTAAGGTACATTGTATACATGAGAGGAATCGAGGTAGACCTCACTAGAGTCAAAACAATCAATGGAAGCACCGAAAAAATTGAAACAACTAAGAGGCCTACAAGGAAGACTCCAGTCTATCTTCCGGTTCATAGTGCAACTAGCAGACAAAGCTATCCCATATTCTCATCTACTCCACAAGGGGGTAGCATACAAATGGGATGAGAAATGTGATCAATCCTTCAATAAGATCAAGGAGTACTTGCTCACACCACCAGTTCTCATGTCGCCAATTCTAGGAAAACCCTTGATCCTGTACATGTCAACAACAACAATAGCTCTAGGTGCTCTCTTAGCATAACATGATGAAAATGGGAAAGAGAGAGCTATCTATTATCTCAACAGGACTATGGTGGGACATGAGCTAAACTACACATCCATTGAGAAAGCTTGCTTAGCAGTTGTGTTCACCACACGAAAATTCAGACATTACATGCTAGCACATCAAATAAATCTCATTGCAAAGATTGATCTACTCAAGTACCTGCTTTCTAAAGCAACTCTCATGGGGTGGACAACTAAATGGGTTATGATCCTGACGGAGCATGAAATTGAGTATGTGGAACACAAGGCCATTAAAGGACAAGAAATTCCAGACCAATTGGAAAAGGCCCCAATATACTCAGAGAACCCGATTGTATCAGAGTTCCTCGATGAATCAATCTTCAACCTAAGTGTAGAAGATCACTTGAAAATTTAATTTGATGGATCCTACACAAAACATGGGCCAGGAGCTAGAATCTTCTTCATCACTCCACAAGGGTATTGCATACCCAAATCATACAAGTTGTCATTTCCATGCACAAATAACATTGCAAAATATGAGGCTCTTCTCATAGGGCTAAGAATTGTGGTGCAGTGGCAGATCATGGCACTTAAGGTCTATGGAGGCTCACAACTCGTAATCAACCAGGTAAATAATGAGTATCAAAAAAAGGATGACAAGTTGACTCCATACAAGAAGTTGGTGTAAAGCCTCAAAGAGTTCTTCATTGATATCTCATTTGAGCAGCTACCAAGACAAAATGATAGAGCAGCGGATGCCATGGAAACAACTAGATCATGATTGGATATCCCACACAACATCCCAAAGCAAGAATTCCTTGTAGAGAAACTTCTCGTACCAACATTTGAGGTACCAAAGTATGAATTTATGTGTGAAATCGTTGGTCCTGGTGATCCCTGGTATCATGATATATACACCTACTTGAGAATAGGAGTCCTCCCCGCTGATATAACCTCAAACCTCAAAAGAGTCTTTGTCAAAAATTCATTCTATTTTTTCATCCTAGGAGATACCCTATACCGTAGAAGCATTGAAGAAACACTTTTACGATGCCTAAATGCCAAGGAAGATTTGATTGCTTTAACTGAGGTACATAATTGCATTTGTGGTTCACATTCGAGTAGTATGACCTTGGCTAAGAAACTGCTAAGGACTGGGTACTATTGGCCTACAATGAAAAGGGAAGCTCATGACTACGTCTAAAGATGTTTGCAGTGTCAACAACATGGGGATCTCATCCATGCAATAGCTTAGGAGATCAAACCAATTGTCACACCTTGGTCCTTTTCATAGTGGGGGCTTGATCTCGTTGGAAAAATTACCCCCACCTCATCCATTGGACATAAGTTCATCATCACTACCACTGAGTACTTCACAAAGTGGGTGGAAACCATCCCCATGACCTATATCACAGGAAAGTAGATATCCAAGTTCATCTTGAACTACCTAATTTTTTGCTACAATGTCTCTCAAGCCATTATCTTAGATAATGGGACACCTTTCAAAAACTAGGATGTTCGCGACCTATGCCAAAAGTTCAAAATCCAACATCACTTTTCCACTTTGTACTATCCTCAAGGAAATGACCAAGCTAAGGCTACAAATAAGACTATCCTAAAAATCCTCAAGAAAATAGTCAATGAAGTTGGTTGTGACTAACATCTACAGTTGAATCCCGCCCTATGGACCTATCGAACAAGCATCCACACACCAACAGTTGCCACCCAATTCTCCCTAGTCTACGAATCAAAGGACATACTCCCCATTGAGATTGAGCTACCATCCTTGAGGATATCATTGTAGAATCTCATCACAGATGAAGAATATTGGGTATCATGACTGAATGAGTTGGAACTACTGGATGAGTGGCACATGGATGCCTTAAACCATTTGAAAGTCTACCAAAATTACCTCAAGAGAAGTTACAACAAGAAGATCAGGAGTCAAATCTTCCAAGTCGAAGAGCTTGTGCTGAAGGAGAATTAGAAGAATGTTCCAAATCTAGATAACAAGGGAAAGTTTGAACCCAATTGGTTGGGACCGTTCGTCATCACAACAAGTTACAAGTTAGGGGCATATCAACTATTAACGCCCGAAGGAGAACAGTTACATGAACCCATGAATAGTTCCTGTTAATAAATATTTAACTAGCTCCCTTCACTTGTATTTTCCTCTATGCTTCGGCTCGTGCATCACAAGTAATCAACTCATCCTTTTATCTAGGTTCTTCTCTCCTTCTCCACGTGTCTACTCCTCGCAATCCGAGTCTCTGCATTCCTTTCGCATCCTAGAAAGCTCTGCTATGCTTCCATGTGTCATGGCTGCGGGATGCTTTTGATTATGCTTTATTAATGTCTCATCGGGCTCCGCTCGGGTGCCACGAAGCCTTTATTCCCAAAAGGTTTTGACGGGTCCCATAGTTTCTATTTGCGGTGTACTTTGCTACATGTATACTATTCACAAATCTTTCAGCATAGAGATGAAGTAAAAACCGCAGGCAGCGAAATGCTGCCACACATCTCTTTTGTGCATGACTGGTGATCGTTCCCTCCATTATTGATGAAGTGCTCCACCCATTCAACACGTGTAGCATTAATGCAATTCCTCAATAGTGAAAGAGAGAGGTTCATACGAGAAACGAAAGGTTGCCATGTGCCTAGCCAGCGGATCTCATATTCGGGTGATAGACCAGATGATCCTAATGATGCTATTGGCCACTGCATGTCATAATCATTCACATAGGATGGTGACACTTGTCTGATTAGGCCTTACTGGGACCATTTCCATGATTTGTAGAGGATGCACCTATGCTTGGAGTGACTAGATGCTTGGTTCCAGATTGATTATGTTGCAACGGCTTTGGGAATATTCTGATTCTTGCATCATTGCTAGGGGATTGTGAAATCTTTTTTGTTGCTGCTCTCTGAAGCGGTGAGGGTTTTTCCTGCTATATATACTTTTCTCTGCTATGATAAAAGGGTTCAAAATTTGGGAGAAACACTAGTTTTCAGTTAAAGATGCTAGGCTTTTTTTTTGCTATTTTATTTTATTACAAAGACTCAAACTGTGCCAATTGTTTGGTCTTTCTATTTTTTCATGCTATTTAATCAAATTGTAAACTGTGCATTTTATTTTCTAGACATTTCATTTGAGAACTTCTACATATGTTGAATGCAACTTTTCTAACCTAGACCATGTCTAATGACTCTTCTTGGCAGTAGGGAGGAATGCAATATTATTTTATGTCAATCAATGGATTGCCTATGTTGTAATTTTTAGTTTCTAATTTTCTGGAATACTACAAACACCATTCAGGCCCTTAGATCTATGATTTATCATGCGTATCATTAAGTCTTGGCACATCACCTTAGGTCAGAATTTATTTTATTATATCTGTTTCCTTTTCCCTTTCAAACCCCAATTATAGAAGAAGTCGACTTCTCTAAAAACCTAGAGGTCACTCAATTTAGAGAAAAAGGTCCCCCATAAACTGAGTTTCCCATAAGACACTGTTACCTCGTCAAATTTTGGTGTCAACAATTTGTTCTTTTTCTGGCATGCCCAGTGGGATAGAGCTTAAATGAATTTGTGTTTTAGAAGGGTGTATGAGTCATCGACCTGTAACTAGATCCCAAACTGTAGGAAACCCTAGTTTAATAGTACCTCCACTGGGAATAATGCAAGTCACAAATCAATTGGTAACCATTCCATTCTCGCCACTCATTCCTCTCACCATGTTGTCGGCCACCAACAGAAATTACGTGGCATGGGATGTCGGAAGTCCCCTAGCAGCCCTGGTAGCACCCGCTGTCTAGGGCGCTATCCCGGTTTCAGCCATGAAAGCTATACCCAAGTTTACTGGAGATGGCTCAAGAACACCAATAGAACATTTACAAGATGTGGCAAATGTGTGTCTAGTACATGGGACTATAGCGTAGAATGTAGCTATGAGGCTTCTCGCCACATATTTTAAAGGAAAAGTGTTGGATTGGTACTAAAAACTATCACCTAATACTATTCAAACATGGGACAAACTTGGAGATCCATTCTATGAGAAGTTCTCAAATGACAGAGATTGTTCTTCACTATATTATCAACTATCTATCACAAAACGAGCCCCCCAGGAGGCTCTGACGGACTTTAATGCTTGATCTCACACAAATTGGCAAAGGATTCCTATTACTGTATGCCCGACTCCTGAGTTGGCGTTCATATTTTATCTAAAGTCCATCAATTCTAACATTTTTGTGATGATCAAGTCTTTGGGAGGAGCTACTCTACTAGATGCTTATGGTGTCACTGTCAAAGCTAAGAATCATTTAATAGATTGCAGAAAATCGCCTCCTCGACCTATTATGCCAATATTTCCTAAAATATTGATCCCCGTGCAAGAAGTTACATCAACTAGCATGCCCACAACTTCCTATTCGATGTACACATATGCGGAAGCCCCACAAAATGTAGCCTCTACATCAAGTTCTTCCAAGGATGAAATGAGCGACCTCAAAGAGATGTTGCGAACCATGGAAAATGATATAATCACTCTTAAGCAAAACCAATCAACACCTCTGAAGCATACATATCAAAACTATCAAGGTGGGCGGTCCTCATATCAGCAGATTCAATACCAGAGCACACCTCACACTAATCCACTAGCTCTGACCACAAACCAAATGGTGCCAGTGCCTACTCCACTAACGAGCGCATCGCCAAGCTCGAATAAGGAATTAACCGCAGGGCAGAACAACCTTATTGATGGTATCAATCTGTGGTGCTTCCCTTGTGGCGATGCACATATGCCTCAGAACTGTCTGCGTGGAAACTTGCAACAAAAGGTTGCGGAGTAACGCAACCAAGGTGCGGCAACAAATCACAGAGGTTATATATATGCCTCACTACAAATGGAGAGTGCAGTTCTTACCACACAAATACAAGGAATGTCTTTAGAACAAGAATCTGATATTGCTCCTGCTCATGCGCTTTTCTCCTGGATGGAGGAAGAAGAAATGGTGTTTGCTAATGACGCGTTCATACCCAAAACACCACAAGTGCAATATGATTATAACATGCGCTCAAAGAAGAGATTTACCAGCGAGTCAGTTGTTTTGCATCTAGCTAGTCCGCAATTGAAAGGTGTTTCCGATCAAATTCTTGGTACTTCTACTGCCTTGCTACCATCCAAACCATGGAAGGAAATTATTACACCAAGATCCAAGCAGCAGAAACCTTCGAGTTTGTCACCTTTTAATGTGGTCAAACAATTGAAGAATTCATCTGCTAATGTATCTCTATGGGACATTCTAGCTATCCCAGAGCAAAAGACGCTATTACAGAAGGTGCATCAAGAAGAGGTCAATACAATTCCAATAGAGTAGTTTTCCAATGCAGAGGTTGTCAATCAAATACTGCCGGCTAAAGTCTTTACAAACAATGCAAAGGAATCCCCTGCCGAGGTTAGGGATAAGTTCAATCCCCAACCCTTCTTCTTGACTCTCATTATAGGAAAGAAGTTATTTCACAATGCTATGATTGATTCTAGCGCTAGTACCATGGTTATGCCTAAATAGATAGTCGAAGCTTTAGGACTCAGCTATGAACCTATGAAAAGGGGGGTAATGTAGCTTGATGGGAACAAAGTTGAAAATATAGATGTCATCAAAGCACTTCCTTTAACTCTATTTTCTTTCCCTAGTATCACAGTGCCGCAAGACACTATGATCATAGATGTTCCTCCTATATTTGGTCTTTATCTATCCCGAGAATTTACTTTAAAGGTGGGCAGATACCTGTCCTTAGATTGGTCACATTTGATACAGTTTAGAACCAAGCATGGCGTAAAAATGAAGATAGAATCAGAGGCTTTGCATTCTGAACATGTAGCGGACGAAGCCCTGATATATTTTGAAGCTGCACATACCTCTATCACCAAGCAAGAAATGTATTGCGTTGAATTACTAGAGGAAGAAAAGGTAAGTGGAGACCGGAATGAAAAAGAAGATGCTCTATTGAGTGAACACATGGACAATCATCCTTTCAGAAATTATCATGCTACAGGATTGGGCACCTACGTAATATATGATGAAGACCAAGTGCTCCCAAAGGTTGCCAAAGAGTTCGAAGGTAGCCAAGAAAATGAGCTATGGACATTGTACTTTGACAGAGCAAGAAGAAAAGTGGGTATTGGAGTGGGGATATATCTAATATCCCCAAAAAATAAAAAAATTGTTAAGGTTTTTTCATTTTCATTTTGTCTGCTCAAACAATGAGGCTGAATATGAAGGATTAGTTCAAGGTCTAAGCCTTGTGGAACAAATGGGCATAAAGAAATTAATGGTGTTCAGAGATTTTGAACTAGTAGTCAACCAAGTCCAAAGAATTTCCGTGGCAAAGAATGTCTGCATGAGATCCTATCGGCACCGAGTCTAGGACCTGGTTGAGGGTTTTGAAGCCTTCAACATCAAGACTATTCCCTGAGGACAAAATAGCGACGCAGATCACGTGGCTGTGATTGGTGCTCAGTTTGATCCTGCCTCTGACCTTATACATAACAAACATCTAGAATGAGTACTAGTCCGACCGACGATTCCTGACAATGATCAGAGTTGGAAAGTTTTTGAAAGTGATGAACACATCGCCTTGTTCATCCAGCAGTCTGGGGAATATTTCAATCAGCTTCAACCAAAGATTTTCGAAGCTTATGAAGGGCATATTATGCAGCTCAAATCTAACAAGCTTCTGAAAGGATTGGTTACTCTCAATTTTTTTTTCGATTGTGATGATGCAAGAAATGATAGACGAAAGTTCGTAGCAGACACAAGTGATTATGTGAACCTTCGGTTCGCAGATGGCAGGAATCTTCGAGTCGGAAAAAATTTCTCGCACCATGATAAAGAAAGACTCATTAGTTTCTATGAAAAATATGTAGTGGCCTGGTCCTATGATGATCTAGAGGGGTATGATCCTGATATCATTCAACACACCATCAGGCTAACAGAAGGTACAAAACTATTTCGACAAAAATAGAGGCCAATAAACCCTAAAATTGAAATGCTAATGGCACAATAGCTAACTAAGCTCATTGAGTCGCGCATTGTCTTCCCAATCAAGCATAGTACTTGGATATCAAATCTGGTCTTGGTCTGAAAGAAGAATGGCGATATTCATTTGTGTGTAGAATTCCAAGACCTAAACAAAGCATCCCTGAAGGACCATTATCCGTTGCCTTCAATAGAGTCAATCCTACAAACAGTTGCAAGATCAGAAATGTTTTCTTTGTTGGACGGTTTCTCTAGCTACAATCAGATCTGAGTTAAGGAAGAGGATCAACACAAGACTACGTTTACCACAAAGTGGGGAACATTTGCATATGTTAAAATTCCTTTTGGTTTATCCAATGCAAGGGCAACATTCCAACGGGCAATGGACATTGCATTCAGTGAACTAATCAATAACTTTATTCTAATTTACTTAGATGATCTTACTGTGTTTTCTAAATCTAAGGATGATCATTTTGACCACTTACAAATAGTTTTTCAAAAGTGCGAAGAGTTCGGGGTTTCCCTAAATCCAAAAAAATGTGTATTCAGAGTACTGTAAGGCAAGCTGTTAGGACATGTGGTGGCTAAAGGAGGAATTTCAATCGACCTCGAATGGGTAAAAGCTATCAAGGAACTCCCCCTTCTGATGAATAAGAAAGGTGTTCAGTCTTTCCTGGGAAAAGTAAATTTTGTTAGCAAGCTTATTTATGACTTTTTGGGAATAATTAAGCCGATCACCCTAATGCTTAAGAAGGATCAGGCATTCAAGTGGACAACCGAAGCTCAAGATGGCTTTGAAAAAGTTAAGGAAGCTATTTCCATAGCTCTGGTACTTGTTAATCTAGATCAATCTAAGGATTTTATAATGTATGCATTCAGTAGCAAGTCTAGTATCGCTACTGTCCTATCACAAAAATATGATAAAGGAAAGGGAGAAAATCCAGTGGCGTTCTACTCCTAGACCCTAAAGGAATATGAGGCAAATTATAACTTCATTGAAAGACAGGCCTTTGCAATAGTGAAGAGACTTAAAAAGTTTTGCTATCTAATTTTCTGCAACAAGGTGTTTGTTTATGTCGCACATTCCAGTGTGCACGAATATATCATGGAAGGGGAGATCACAAAATAAAGAGCTAATTGGATCACCGAGATCCTTGAATATGATGTTGATGTCAAACCTACTAAAACTATTAGAGGAAGATGATTGTGTGAATACATGGCACAGAACGAGGAGATACCCATTGTAGGGGAGCAACTGGAGCTTGTCCTAATAAATGAACCAAAATCAGAGGGTTGTTGGCTGACAGATAGAATGAGGTTGATGTGAACAAGAGTGTGTCCGCTAGGTCTCTCATCCCAAAAAAGAAGATACTATTGGATGCAAAATTACGGATATACGCTAGTAGAGGGAGTCCTTTTCAAAAGAAATTTCAATGGTTTTCTCTTGTGATGCATTACTTTAGAGCAAGCAAAGAGGATTCTTGATGCATTCCACAACAACGTTGTGGGCAGACACTTCTCTGCTAAGACCACTGCCATTAAAATCATGTGCACCAGTTACTATTGGCCTACAATTTTTAGTGACTCCCACTCTAGTAAAATCTTGCAGAAATTGCCAGTTCTTTACTTACAGAATGAAGAATTTTGCAATGCCTCTCAAACCCATAGTGGCAGATGAACCATTTGTACAATGGGGCCTAGACTTCATCGGGATGATTAACCCAACTTCTAGTGCCAAATACAAGTGGATTCTGATTGCCACAGATTACATCACCAGATGGATGGAGGCCGTTCCACTTAAAAGTGCAACAAAAATAGAGATTGTAGATTTCCTCGAAGAGCTGGTGACAAGGTTCGGTGCTCTGAAGACTATCATTTCTGATAATTCCAGAGCTTTCCTAGGCACAAAGGTATGTCGCTTTGCATTAACAAATGACATATTCCTCAAGACATCATCAAATTATTACCCGTAGGGAAACGACCTAGCAGAGTCAACAAACAAGAGCCTAGTCTAACTCCTTAAAAGGATTGGTTCATAACACCATAGGGAATGGAATAAAAACCTCTAAGCAACACTCTGGGAAAACTGCATAACTCCTAAGCAAATCCTTAAGACTTCACCTTATGAGTTGGTATACGAGAAAGAGGCATTGTTACCTATATCTATGGAGATTCTGACACTCCAATTGTTGAAATCCCTTGAGATAGAACAAAATGGCGCCATGAAAGTTTAGCTTGCCGAACTGTTAGAAGTACAGGAAAAAAAAGAGAATTCCCTAATAGCCATGACAAACCGTCAACAAGTGGTCAAGTGATGGTTTGACAAGAGGGCTTCTGACCAAGGCCTAAAGTGTGAAGACTTAGTACTGAAGTATGATAAAAGTGTGCTAAGCCAGGTCAGCATGGTAAATTTGATAGCCAATGGGAGGGTCCCTTTAAAATCATTTGGTGCAAGGAGCATAATGCTTTCAAGTTAGAAAATATGGAACAGGAACCCTTAGGAATCTCGATTAATGGGATTCATCGTAAGCTGTTCCATTAGGTGTTGAGTTCTATTTTTGTACATATGTGAATAGTGCTTTTATTTTATTTCCCTTTCTTTGGCCGGTCTTTTTCAAAATTGGTTTGTGCTTCTGCAGAAGTAACCCATTATTATAGAGGGTGGAATAGCGGGATTTCTTTACATAAAACATACCCATGTGCAAAGAAATAAACACATATGTTATAAAAGAGCCCATAAAACTAAAATGCAGAATGAAAGAAAGAGCCATGGATTTTTTATATAAAGATATATATCTATTTATATATATTCTTTGGTTTTTACATTGAAAAATGGTTGGGGAAGTCATAATCCAAAAAGTATACAACTATTTGAGCTATTCTTTTATGTATGCAAAAATGATAGCCTTTTTCAAGGTTATATACAAAACTGAAGGACAGGTGGTCTATGTAACAACAGGAAATAAAGAAAACTGAGAGGCATTTTTAGGAGCAGAGAGGGTTTTCTTCCAAGGGCACGAAAGGAAAAAATTGACGCATCAATGGTAGCGTCTATCTCTTCCTCATCAATAGGTTCTTTGGCAGCAGAAGTAGAATCGTTTGACACAATTGCCATTGGCGGGGGAAACACCAGGTTCCTGAAGTCGGTATACCAATCTACGTCATAGAATGGTATCACATTGTAACTACAGAATAGGAAGTGCAAAGCCTAGGTAACCCTCTGTCGATGCTTGTTGCGTGTCTGAAGGTGGAATCCACTGAGAAATGACAGCCACCACCACTTCTTCCTCAATATAGTGACGAAGGTCACTAGCTGACGATAGACCTACCCCATATGCAGCATGAGCAACAACTTCACCAAGGCCATTGAGGTACTTTCTAGGAAACATTTCCTTGACCAGCTTCAGGATGAGAGGCCTAGGGATGCCAATTTCAACATAGATGCTACGAAGTGGGAACATATATCAGTATTCACACGATACTTGTCCTTGTATTCTATGCATTCCTTACCCAGAACCCATTTTATGGCTACCAAGACCAGGGAATGATTATTCTTAATCATTCTTTTCAGCCGCCTAGTAGAAGCCTCCCCTAGAAATGTTGTCTATGACTTATAAGAGGTTAGCTGAATAGGAGTATCCATGATTCTGACACTATGCTTGCACCTTCTAACCAATGCTGAAACTTACCTATCACCTAGCCTATGAGAAAACTTGCTTAAAACTCTACTAACAACCTATCACTGCTCAAATGCTAAGTATGATTTCCTCACTACTTACCAGCCTATTCATAGAAAAAATGACAAGACACATGCTAATTCGTTTTGAGAAAAATGTGATGATAAATGGATGCCAACTTGAAAAGCGTGCATGCGCTTGCTCACATTTTTGGACTAGTTGCATCTATGGAGGTGCGGTTCAATGCATGCTAGATTAATAGGAGCTAATTAATTAGCTTTAAAAAGGTGGTGCTCATCGACAACAAGTTGCACGGTCATAGGCTATTGTGTCATCTCACAGGTGCTTCCCAGAGCCCAAGGCAATATCCATATCTTTTCAGACCGTGATCGTTTTCTTTGGCGTAATCATTCCAGCCAAGATATTAATTACCAACACATACTAACGCAAGGTTAGAAGGAAAATTCTCAACTCGTTTTTCAAGGGAATCACAACATATCACACGGTTTTCAAACGCAATAATAAAATCTTTCTGCCTCAAAATGGCAAGTAGTTCATTTTGCATGAATTGCGAAATTAATGGTACATGACAAATTAAATGCAAAAGGCATGCTTTCCTCTACCACCTTGAGAAAAGATAGCCAAATATTGCATGAAAAAGGCTTAATGATTCAAATTCTTTTCAAAAACTCCAAAGGTCAAAGTGCAAAGAATTTTTTAGCATATCCAGAGCTAGATAAGAATAACGAAGTCTAGAACTCACAAAAGTCTTCATCTAAAGAAAATGTCGAAGAGTTCATCTCAACAAATGCAAGAGGAAATTAGTCGGGAGCTATTTACAGCCATATGGTCATTAGAGGATGTATATGTCTATGAGGATTTGGCATATGCTACACTTGGTATACCAAGAAAGTCAAAGAGAGTGTATACATAAGAGTTGAACAGGCCCAAATATTGCAAAAACAAGAAAAGGATTGAAGAGAACTGGGATAATATCTATGATCCATGACTCGCAAAAACCCTAAATCCTTAAGGGAAGCAGCCTATGCAAGGTTGATGGCACCAAAGGTGGACACTTCTATAGAAAGGAAGGTTTAGTACAGTGGTCTTCCACAATACATGGTCCCGCTAGTGCACTACTGCCCAGAGTTAGTTGACATTGCCATCTAGTATTATAACCCTAACACCCGCTGCATCGAGGGCCAAAACTTAAGAGTTCACATCACCCCATAGGCCATTTGGCATATGCTATGCATCCCAGACCCAAGTAAAAGAAGAGAGAACATTGAGTCCTTTAACCTTGGAAAAGGCGAAAAAACATAGAGGGCGATGAAAAAGAACTCAGATTTCTTGTTGGAGGAGATTGGTAAGAAAGGCATCCCAAGTGCTAAACTGCCAAGTATTTTGTTTCGCGCAACATGTTATATGAGGATTTGTAGGATACCATGTCCATGTTAGCTTTTGTGTGCGGTCGAGACTCTGATGAGATGGTGGAAACTTTTCAACTGGGACTGGCCTTCCAATTTTGCAAGCAGCACAATATCTTCTAGTATGATTTTGCTGAGTTCATGGTAGATAAAATGACATAGAAAATAAAGAATTACCCGGTGGAGGGAAAGTTTAAATTCATTTCTTTCTTGGTTCACATGTTTCTACATCAAACCCTGATTTCTTCGCTAGGTATTTTGAATTATCAAATTTTGATGAACAGTGTAAGAGGAAGCTAGTATCCACGTGCACACCTTTTTTTTTCTATATCATATGATTATTATGCATTTTCAGGCTATTTCATAACTCCCGCTTGTGACTAGTTCTTAGGAATAGATTTCACAATTCTCTGGATATGGGGATTCACTAGTCAACCTTTTCTTCTACCAATCTGCATCACAGATAGGGTGCTCGTGCTTGAAATGTATAGGTAGGTGTCTATCATTGATTTTACTTTTTGCAGTAGCAAATGTGTCAAGGAAAAGGGATTCTTCACTTGTCTAAAAAATTTCAAGTCGGTGACTCTAGTAAAGAAACATATGGACTAGTTATTACATGATAAACTAGCTTATTTGGGGTTGGTTCTGGTAAATGATAAGTGGAATTATAACCTTTTCAATGACTTACTGGAGCCGCACATGAAGGTTACACATGTTCCCCGACCTTACTAGGAGAAGTGGCATAACCCGCGGACAGACAAGGATGAAAATTTTGTTGAATTGGCGCGTATTTCTACGCAAGATACTAGAGGGCCATGGCACAAGTTCTACTTTTTTTGTGGCGGTGGCCAAAGAATATGTCCACATGGGATGTGCCATGTACAATAAGTTGAAAAAGGATGAGGAGTGGGTTACTGAAAAAATAGAAGCTTTCTGGAAATATTGCCAAGAGACAGGGCAATTGGATGCCCCTTGTGATAGTCTGAAGGATGACAAGGAATTTGAAAAATGGTGGAATGAGGGCCACCCCAGCCCAAGCTCTAGTATTAATAAGAGTTGGTACTCGGGGGATGAGTCCGAAGAGCAGGAAGAGGAAGTGACGACATCTGCCTCCTTTGTGCCAAAGGAGAAAGGCCCCAGATAGCCTGCCTATGTGGCCACGAATGTGCGGTTTAATATATCAAGTGCCTTGCATACACTCACTTGGGCCACCAAACCAGCCAGATTATCACAATAGTAAAGAACAATAGCTATTGAAGCTCGAGAGACCCCACCCACAAAACGACAGTGCATAGAGAGCATTATCAAAGACAGTTCACAAGAACTTGCTGAAAGAAAAGTGCTTGTAGCTAGCCAGGAGCCTGAGGCTAAGGAAGAGTTGCTGACGATTCTAGAGCCACCATCAACTAGTCAATAGGTAAATTTCACTTCTTCCCTTGCTTCTCATTCCTTGGTATCTGCCCTTGCCTCAACGATGATCCCTACCATGAGTACTGGCCCTCTACCTTCCACTTTTAATCCAACATATTCAGGAGGTTTCACCCAATTTTTGCAGACAACTCCACTCGGCCTTACTCCTCCACAAACCCTTACACCCGTTGTTTCCACTCAGGCTCTCCTTACCTCACTTTTTGAAAATGTACCCCTTATGGGTACCTCTTCTTCTGCTATTACTGTGGATCCTCTTCCATCCCAACAGGCTGACAACACATTAACAACTCTTCCACCATCCCAGCCTATGAGTCCTATGGCTGATTCACCAATTTAGTCATTACAAGTAACTAGCCCTTCTATTGGGCCTCAAACCAAGCTTTGGAACATGCTCCACTTCTCCCCGCAAACCGTCACTCTCCAGAAGAAACAAATGCCCACGCCTATGAGGATTACCTATCCCTATGCCCTACCTTCTGGTGCTCCTTTTGTAGGTGGACTAGTTTCATTGCCAGCAGAATTGATAACACAGATTAATTGCAAAAAGGAGGCACACGCAAGTAGAATGAAAAACTGCAAGGAAAAAGATGATAGTGCTTTGGTTGAGCCAAAAATATAAACTCTTTATGATGAGGCTCGACAGGAATTGAAGTTTGCAACTATGTACCCGAGAGTAACCAAGCCTCAGGGGGGAATGCACCCAGAAGATTATGAGATATATGTGGTAGGGCTCGACATGAAGGTGGCCTGACTACAGGATAAGGTTGAAATCCTGAAGGAAACACACAATGGGTGGTCACCTCTAACTTCCTTAAAATTGGCCACCAGCTAAAAAAGAAGGATGAGCAACTTAAAGCAGTAAGGGAGAGGGTTAGTTTTTTAGAAAAAAAAGAGAAATCCCTAGAGGTGGGTGTTGCACATATGACATAAAGGGCACTGTCAGCACAAGATGAAAAGAACATACTTTAGGGTGAACTTGCAAATATTTAGGCTATTGACCCTGCCAGGGTAAAAGAGCTACAGTCTAAGAATCAGGAGACGGAATAGAATCTGCAACTAAAGAGTGAAGAGCTGGACCGACTTCGCCTTGAGTATAGTTAAGGAGTGGCACATAGGAATGAAGCTTTGGATCACCAACAAGTTCAATATGAGCAAAAAATACAAGAAAAAGAGGCTAAACTTAAGGGCCTAAAAGCTCAAATAGAAAAAGAACTCCAAGAGACAAAGTCTTCTTTGGACAGGAACTTAGCAAATCACTCCTGAGCCGAGGAGAATTGGAATAAAGAAATGAGCAGCTTTGCAGAACAACTAGCGTTTGAGAAAAAAGACAAGGGAAAAATTGATTGAGGCCATTATTTCAAAAGACATGGAGATTTCTTCTCTTAAAAGCTCTCTCCTATCTTCCCCTACACAACCAAACATCATTCTGTTGGTTAGGTAGTTGTACATCTCTCACTGGGAAAAGATTAAAGCCTTTTTCCTAACACTGCAGCCTACCCTTTGATTCATCACCAAGACATAAAAGTTGAGCTAGGAGGCTCATGATACGATTGAGTAGTTCCAACAGTTCATCTTGGAGAAGGTTCCAGAAGAAAAAATATCTACTCACCGAGCTATACTTGGTTTCTGATGAAAACCTCGCCAGCGTGGGTATTGAAGATCAGAATGCTGCTACTCAAATGGCGAATAAGTTCATCCATTGCCACTTTTCCTTCCAACACACTAAAGCAATTGCAACTACTCTAAGCAAGACACTAGACAACATATGGGGGAGTTTCTCCAAGTTAAACAGGATAGGTTTGTCATCTCCTTTCCTTGAAAATGACTATTGCCATGACTGAGCAGATTGCAAAAAAAATAGAAGAGAAGGAAAATAATCCAGAGGATTTCAGGGATTTCAGTCATCCTCCCACCATGACTGGTATTGAGGGAGTGATTCATCCGCTTGCACAACTACTATTTCATTCTGAAGCAGGGGTCGATTTACCTAATGCGCTGCCTCACAAAGAAACTATTGATCTAAGTGGAGTGTAGGAGAATTTGCACAACATGGTGAAGCCATCTGAGGATGAATGGTCACCTCTGTAGGTGGCTCTTTCCAATCTCTGACTCCATTATCTAATGAAATGACACTCTGGCATGTAAATCAAAGAAATTTAGGGTTCTCCGTTTCTTATTCGAAATGCCCCTGATAGTCGCCAAAAGCTGTTAATAAATATTTAACTAGCTCCCCTCAGGTGTATTTTCCTCTATGCTTCAACCCGTGCATATCAAGCAATCAACTCAGCCTTTTATCTAGGTTTTTCTCTCTCGCTCTATGTGTCTACTCCTCGCAACCTCGAGTCTCTGCATTCCTTTCGCATCCCAAAAATCTCAGCTATGCTTCCACGTGTCGCGGTTGTGGAATGCTTTTGATCATGCTTTATTGTTGTCTCATTGGGCTCCGCTCAGGTGCCACGAAGCCCTTATTGGAAAAAGGTTTTGATGGGCCCCACAATTGTTATATGTGGTGTACTCTTGCTACGTGTCTACTATTCGCAAATCTTTCAACATACAAATGAAGTAACAACCGTGGGTAGAAAAATGCATCCATACGTCTCTTTTGCGCTCGACTGGTGATTGTTCCCTCCATTATTGATGAATTACTCTACCCATTCGACATGTGTAGCATTAACGCAAGTCCTCAACGGCAAAAGAGAGGTTCATATGGGCAACGAAAGGCTGCCATGTGCCTAGCTAGTGGATCTCATATTCGGGCGATAGACCAGACGAGCCTAATGATGCTATTGGCCACTGCATGTCATAATCATTCACATAGGATGGTGACACTTGTCTGATTAGGCCTTTTCGGGACCACCGCCATCATTTTCAGAGGATGCACCTGTGCCTGGAGTGACCAGATGCTTGGTTCTAGATCGATTTTGTTGCAACGGCTTTGGGAATATTTTTATTCTTGCATCATTGCCAGGGGATTGCGAAATCTTTTATGTTGCTGCTCTCTAAAGCGGTGGGGGTTTTTCCTACTATATATACTTTTTCCTGTTATGAGAAAAGGGTCCAAAATTTGGGAGAAACACTAGTTTTCGGTTAAAGACGCCAAGCCTTTTTTTTGCTATTTTATTTTATTGCAAAGACTCTTAGACTGTGCCAATTGTTCGGCCTTTCTATTTTTTCATGCTATTTAATCAAACTATAAACTGTGTCTTTTATTGTCTGGAAATTTCATTTGAAACTTCTATATATGTTGAATGCAACTTTGCTAACCTAGACCATGTCTAATGACTCTTCCTGACAGTAGGGATGTATGCAATATTATTTTATGTTAATGAATGGATTGTCTATGCTGTAATTTTCAGTTTCTAATTTTTTGGAACACTATAAACACCATTCAGGCCCTTAGATCTATGATTTATCGTGTGTATCATTAAGTCTTGGCGCATCACCTTAGGTTAGACTTTATTTTATTATATCTGTTTCCTTTTCCCTTTCAAACCCCCATTACAGAAGAAGCCAACTTCTTTAAAAACCTGGAGGTCATTCATTTTAGCACAAAAGGTCCCCCATAAACTAAGTTTCCCATAAGACACTATTACCTTGTCAAATTTTGGCATCAATAGTTCCCATCTCAAAAAAATTTATGCCTAATCTTTCAAGGTATACCAAAAAAAAAAAAACATAAAAATACAATTTTTTTTGGAAAAATGGTTAAAAATAGTAAAGAGAAAAATCATCCTATAGTGAAAACCACTTCAGTGGCGCTTTGGGCAAGTACCTTGGTGAAAACCTAGCAAACAGGTGGCTTGTGTAAATAAGCATGTTCCATCCACCAGGATCTCCACGAATTGTTCTGCATCATCCATCTATCACACTTCCATCATTCATCACATTCCATATCTCCATCCATCACTCGTTCGCATCTGCATCATAGCTTTGTATTGTGTTCATGTCATGATCCCTCCTAGTACTACTCGACCCATTCTTAAGGTTAGTTTGTGTTGCCTATATTGGGGTATTCTATTGCATCACGTTGGGGGCATGTTCTCATCGAATCAAATTCGTGTATATTCTTGATGTCTTCCTAAAATCAAAAAATCCAAAAACATCAAAAAATCAGAAATTCCAAAAACATAAAAAAATTAGAAAATCCGAAAACATTCAGAAAATTGAAAACATTCAAATCATATCAAAATTCAAAAAAAGGTCAAAAAGTCAATAAAAAAATGTCAAAAACAAAGTCATTTTATTGAAATACGGGTCTTTGATCTTTGAATGTAGGCAAGGTTGATATTTGATCATCCCCTGAGACACTTAGGTTAGTCCTTTAGGAGTATGTCATAATAAACTGGCAATCCATTTTGTTCATATCTCATCAATAATCAAGTCTGTTTCAATCAAACTATGTGGTCTCTACGTGTATAACCTAGGAAAGGCTCATCTTTGATCAGCCCCTGAGGCCCATAGGATAGGTCTTTAGATTAGTCTCTTGGTCAAAATCTTAGAAAACCCCAAAACATTTAAAAATTTGAATTTTTTTTTTTTGCAAAAATCTCAAAAATACCAAAAAACAACCTCAAAACATTTCAAAAACACAAAAGAAATCCAAATATTTGAAAAAATCCATCCATCCCATCTAGCTTTCACTCACAATAAACATCTGCTCATAATAAATCATCTTCACCCTCAACCTTTGGTAAAACAATTGGAAACAAGTCTAGCAGTTCAAAAGTGAAAACTTAAATGTCAAGGTCTTAAGTTTAGGTCAATAAGTAAACAAGTTGGTCAACTCTTGGTATTAATAGCCTATCATCCAGTCAATCCCAAATCATCTGATAACATCATGTCCTAAGATGCATCCTTCCTACAATGGACATCAACATCAAGCATCACTGTAGTTTAGTCTTGGCTATTGGTATTGAAAAACATTAGCTTCTTTGTTTACTTAATCTTTTTCTTGTTGATTTATATTATTGCACTCATTTCAATGACCTCTTGATGATGTCCAAACAAAAGGATTTAGAGAGAAAGGAATGGGGCAACGATCATTATCTTTTATCTGTTGTGCTTGTTGGATGTCCTTGTAATATAACCTTGGTCATATGTACTTTGTTTGGGTGTAGGGAGGGTATTTTAGGTGTCTTGTTGACCACATAGGAAGGCTTGCCTTTCTATGTTTTGGTCTAAGATGTTTGAAATATCTGAACTGCATTTTAAATGAGGTTCTTTATGTAAAGTGTGAACAAGAATACTCATATATGATTTTCAAGTCAAATTCCATCACACTAGGTGCAATGCCATCCTAGTCCTTTATACCTTGATGCATCGTGCCTATGTGTATTATCAAACATAATGTAAATAGCCCTTTTAAAATCTCAATTCCTGATAAGCAAATATCATCATCATAATGTAGGCTTGTTGGATCTTATTTCTTCTATCTTCTTTTCTTGCTAAAATGGTACCATGACAATTAATCAAAAACATCACCAATGCATCCATCCTACATCCACAAACTGTCAACATACTACATATCATATCATATTATATGGAAAATAGTAATCATCTCACATGCATTGCATTTCATCATTGCATAATATAGATTGGTTATTCTAAGCATCTCATAAACCATACATTTGCATCCATTACATAATCATAAAAACATCATCATATGTGTCATCATATTATCATATAAGCATTATCATATCATGAGCATCATCATATCATCCATTTGCATAATCAAACATGCATCATCATGTCATCATAAATGCATCATCATGTCATAATAATAAACATCGATATGATCTACACATACATCATCATCTCATACATATTGAAAAAGATACTAAAAAAAGAGTATAGCATAACATCTCATACATATCATAACATATATCATCAATCATTAGGTGCATAATATAGATTTTCATATCACATCAGTTGCATCCACATCATCATAAAAAGTACATAGAAAAGATATTGAAAAAGAAATGCATCTATAATCATTTCATTACATCACATAAAATAAAATCATACATCACATTGCATATAGAACATCACATATAAAAGAATAAATACATCCATCCATCATGCATAAATAAAATATGACACATCATATATCAAATCAAATCGATCATATCATATATCATCAAAATAATACAACTATCATGGTACAAAGAATTAGGATCAAATGTCATGTGTATGAATCAATCATTGTATACAAACACCCATGGGGCTATCAAAAAATGGAGCCTATGGATCATAGAAAGAATGGTGTTGTTGATAAAAAATGTGAGCTAGCCCTGATGGCTATTCCCCTTGCTTAGCTGTCTCTCAGGCTGGTCCTACCTTTGCCTTGTCTGTTGTGAGAAATCTTGCACTGGGCTGCTCAAGGCACTACCTGATGATAATGAACTCGATAATACTCTGCCTCTCTCACTGCATCTCGGTACATGCGTACCAAGACCATCCTACCCTATGCTGTCACAACCATGCTCTCAAGTTACTGCCATTGGACCACCTCCTATACTAACTGTAACTTTGTAGCCTGTCTTTGTTGCACATCTTGATCTCACTCTACTTGAACCTGATCCCTCTCGACCGTCAATGTAGCAACTTGTGTCTGGAACTGTTGAATGAGCACATCCCTTTGATCTGGCTGAGGTAGTGGTGGTGGTGGTGGCTGTTGCTGGTCTCTCTAGGGCAGCTACTATGGGTCCCTAGGGACATCTCTCTGTTGATGTTTGTGCCCATTATCGCTCTGGCCTCATTGCTCTAGAGGTGGTTTTCCTCCTCCTCTTCCTTCATCTTTGTCTCTGTCTCTAACCCCATCTTTGCATCCTCCTCACCCTCGTGTTGTTGTCTGGCCTCAGGGTCTCTATTGTGGTAAAACTACCCCTGACATCATCAATATAATGGGTGGCCTAAATTAGTCGATATATGTCTGTGTGGTCTTGGGGTTTTCCTACCCCTGATCATATGGCCATGGTCTGGAAACTAGTTTTCTAAATGATTCCACTACCTCCTCTGGAGGGATCATTTGACCCCATGTGGTCTCCCTCGTGGTTTGAGTAAAAATGGAAACATACTGATCATTCGACCTATTTTGAATATCGCCGAACTGCCTGGCTACCAAATTTGATATGTAGCACTCAACAATGGTGTGCTCCCTTCCCTACATCAATCTGCCCTACCCTACATAGAAAAGTTGTTGTACATCATCGTACCATGCAGGAATCCCAAGCAAGGCCTCCATCTAAATACGATCATCTCATCGATCACCCTCCTCCAGTGAGGGATGTCAGCTTCTCCTATGTGGGTAAAAGTAAGACCACCCCTGTATCTCCTGACTACTAGGTCGTCTAGCTCCACATCAACAATTGTAACTCATGGGCGAAGCACAACAATTTTCTCCTAGGCCCAGATGTGTAGAAGTGTAACTCCAGCTCTGATGGCCCTACTGTCATAGTAGTTGAACTCGTGCAAATCATGATAAAGTGAGGCCAACATCACTGGTCCCCATGCAAAGCACTCCCTCCTGTGGAACATTTTCTCCCAAGCTAGACCCCATCCTAGATTGAAATATCAGGCTCGTTGATCTGGTGCTACAAGTCTTGAAATGATCACTGCAACAATCAGTTGATAGGTGGACACTTGACCGTTTTAACACTCTAGCTCGATCTGGCCCTCAACAAAGATAATCTCATCAAGCCCCATAACCTTGTAGTAGGCATCTATCCTAGAATCCATATCATAAATGACCCGCTCTCCATGGATGGGCAATCAAATAATGCACCATACATCCTCCAGCATGACGATCACCTCGATGGTAGGGAAGTAAAACGATGACATCTCATTATGCCATCTCTCTACCAGTGTAGTCATCATGTTGAGGTGTGTCCCGATGGTGGGTGCGTACGTGACATACCATAGCCCGATCGCCCCAAGGTGCTCTTGAAGAAACTTGTGCAATCCAGTCAATCTATTGAGAATTGGGGATCGATGCTCATGCGAATGAATGGGCTCGATGTCCTCCTACACCAGTAAAGTCATAGTGTCAAGTTTCATAAAAAATCAAGATCCCATTTGGATTTTGTGCAATCAAAACAAAAAAGGTTTCGTTGTTTGCAAATGCATCGCTGTTTGGAAGCTCCAAACTGTCACTAGAGCCCCTCTAAATGCTAAATTCCTTTGAACCATCGCAGTTTAATCGTGGACCCTTTTGACTCAAAATCCTAATTTCCAAACTGGCTCGCAGTGGCACCATTTCGAATTTGATCCCAAAGTCCCTAACTAGACCGCGACGACACCATTTGCAATAGCAACACAGTTTAACGCCGGACGATGCTAATTTAACCCTTTCAACTGTGCTAAACAATACCGCTAGACTGGTTTGACATTTTAAACCCTATTAAATGTGCACAAAAATTAAAAAAACAAGTTGGGTTAGGGTCACATACTGGTGGTCTTGCGCCTAGAAGTTGCTGGTACACTCGTACTTGCTCTAAAATGTGACGAGGAAGCACTCTTTGCACCATCTCGAATGAAGGTCAGAGCTCAAAACAATGAAATCTCTAAAGGCTAAGTATGCAAATGAATTGAAAGTGACCCCTCAAGGGCTATTTAAGCATGAAAATTAGGGTTTTTGACCCTGTTTAGCCGTCAAACTAGGGTTTTGTGCCCCCAATCCCATTTTTGCCCAACCGAGGCTCATTTTGCATAAATTTTTCACGTTTTGGCACATTTTTGGCATCCTGGAACTTGTTTGGACATGTTGGGCAACTTTTCCTCTTTTTTCGCGAGATCACCCAAAAATTCAAATTTTTGTCTGATCTCTCGAGGGGGCAGTATACTGTCATAATTCTGTCACTGGGGTAGTAGTGGGGCATCTGAAAAAATAAAAAAAAATTGAATTTTGATCTCGGCAAGGTTATTCTTTGAACCAATGCAATAGGTACATTGCTTCAAAGAGGGGAAAAATGTAGACATGTAAAATATATTGAATGATCCTATACACTTGATCCTGATTTACTAACACCATTTTGTCCTGAGTCATCTCCTTTACTAACCATTTAATCAAATAACCTTTATTTGATTAAATTCATCACATTTCATCTGTTAATCAAATAAATTAATTTTATGTGATTAGATCATTCTCTACTATTAATTAAATAAATCATTTTATTTAATTAATCCTATAGTCCCCCTTTTAATTAAATAATTCATTTTATTTAATTAGGTTCTAAATTCATCTCCTTTTAATTAAATAAATTAATCTTTATTTGATTTAAATCTAACACCATCCTCTTTAATTAAATAAATCAAACTTTATTTAATTAAATCTAAAATCATTATTCTCTCGTTTTGATTTATTTAAATCCTAAAACATAAATCACAATGTCAAATCAACTAACTTCCATTAAAATTAATCAAATCATGATTAATGCTAACTCCTAATCATCAAATCATCTAGGTTTTGCAACTTGCTCATGAAAATCAATTTAATTAATTTATAAATCTCCTATTTTCATTCAAAAAGGCATCAAAGATGGAATATTCCTAAAATTTGAAAATCTCCCCCCAAAAGGACTTGTCCATCCAACAAGGCATTAAAGGCCTCTTACATGTCCTTTTCTTGATCCAAGTGGCATTTAATTCATCTTTCATCTCGCTCCAACATGTCATTTCTCCAAATTTGAATTTCCACCTAATAGCATTAATGTGCACATTCATCAAAATGTGCTCCACCTTTGTCCACTCACATGTTGACAAGTGGCATTATGCTATTGGTTGGTTTTTGATCCCACATTCATCCATTTTTCCTATTCTTCTATCATTCTTTTCTATAAATAGAAGACTCTTTCACTAATTTGGGATCCACAATCTTAGGCATTTTCATCCACAACTTATGCAAAGTTATCATCTTCATTGTTTGGAGCAATCTTCATCCATTTTCATAGTTTTTCATCATTTCATAGCTAGGTTATGGAGAAATTTCACCAAGGAGCATCAATCTTCATCCATTGATCATCTTCAAGCTTGCAAGGAATTGGGAAAGGGCTATTTTCCACATCAAAATAGCACCAATTCCCCCATGGGATTGAGAGTTTGTTTGTTTTGAGCAAGATTAGATAGCTTTTACTTGTGTTCTTCATGTTATTTCTTGTTATTTGCATTTCAAATGAATCTTATGGGGATGATGATTTAACTTGCATAATGGACTAATAATGTGTTTTTTGTTTGTGTTTGTGCAATTCTAGGATCACCATTCACAGTTTCCATAAGGGATTTAATGAATTTATTTCCAATAGGTGGAAATAAAGTCTCTCTTCAATACCTTATATTATTATTTTTTAATTCTAAACCTTTTCACTATACCAATTGTTGATGGGTGTTTTTGCACCTTCTCAACATAGGCAGTGTGTAGATGCACTACCTCTCTTGAAATGCAATCCCCAACAAGAAGTTGTTGAAAATCACCCCAAGGTCTCTCAGGTGTTAGGTTATGACTTGCTTGGAATCTCTCAGTTGGTTCAATGTGATTTTGTTGGTAATCACAGGGCAGACTTACAGAGTTAGGCTAGAGGGAAGTTGGATCTTAAATGAAGTTCTTGTGATGGGGAAGTTGGTGCACAATTGTTGTAGGTTCAAACAATAGTCTTAAACTTCTATTTCAACTTGGGATTTGGCTTTACAATGTGCAATGAACCTTAGCATAGGTTATTTATTAAAAAAAAGGAAAAGGGGTAGGGAGGAGAAGGAGTTCCTGTATCTGAAACTAACAGTAAACAATGATCATGGAGGACCCTACTGCGGACAACCTTCCTAAAACATAATTTCACTTAACCAGATTACCCCATAGTCTCATGAAATTTGTGCAAGCTTATAAGGACTGCAAATATTCAACCATTCATTCACCATAAGTATCAATAAAAGATAGAAGTTTAGAGTAGCTTTTAGTTCATGTCCAGACTAACTTTACATAGCTATTTATCATCAATAAATAGCAAAAAGTATGGACAAGGAAAGTTGCCATCACACAACAAAATTCTTCAAAATCAGTGAACAACATTAACTAATCTACTAAAGTAGGTTAAAACATGTAAACAACAAAGTAAATCTACTCAAATTAACTAACTAAGGGAGAAGAACCATGTAACATGCA
>VDFB02193867.1:187395626-187412228 GCA_007258455.2 Sequoia sempervirens | reverse complement strand
TCCTTGTGTAGACTATTTTTGAAAAGGGTCTCCTCCATGATGACATTGACTTGACTTGTAGGGTCAAACTTAATGCCAGTCACGACATTAACATTGACTCAAGATGGTATGTACAGCGAAGAAGGTTCCTTGTTAATAGGCAAGTAATGTGGTGTGAATGTTATATCCGTTGTTTTATCCACATGACCTGGAGGAGGAACATGAGTGAACAAAACCATGTTCACATACTCAGATGGACTAGGATCAACATTTGAAGAAGCAGTTGTGATTAGATTAGCAGAAAGGGATGGGAAAGGATCTATGTATATCTTTAGCTGACTATTAGGTTTAGCTATAGATTTTTTTGAATTTTTCTTTTTACCATCAAGTCAAATAGTACCATTGTTGATGTGATCTTGGATAACATGCCTAAGATACACACATTATTTGATATCATGACCTAATACTCGATGGTATTAACATTTTTTTCACATCATACCATTGAGGATAGAGCTACGATAGCAGTCTTATCTCTAGAAGAGAAATTACACCATATTTTAACAATCTCTGAAGGATATTTTGTGTAGGATTTAGACAATTTTGTAAAAATTCTATTTCGTCTTGTAGAAATTTTGTTAATAGGAATATATACCATGTTCACTACTGCTTTATTCTTTTTTAATTTTCTAAAGATAGAGACAACAAGCTGATTATCCTAATGGGAGGATGAGGAGGGACCCCCGTATTGAGTCACCATCTGTTGATATTCACATAGTGCACCACATTGATGAGAAAAAGAAGGATTTTTCATTAGTGTTGGGAAAATGTGTCTCAACCTTGCAATTACATAAGGTATTGTTGATATGTCAGCAACGGGGGGCACGAGGGGTTCATATTTTATTAATGTAAATCTAGACCGTTCATTATTAGGTCTCAGATCTTACATTTGATATTTTATTAGCAAATTTCCCTAGAAGGAAACCCTATTTTATGAGGGCATTGTATTACGACTATGTATTGTGATGTATTTTGAGATTCTGATAACGATCATTTTTCCTTTGGATCTTTGGTTGGTGATACTCCTATGAGAAGCTTTCTTTGCAAGTATATTGTAATCTTTGTGATTTCTGAAATAAGTATTGGGTGGCTTTTAGAGTGTAAGGTTTTTCTCTTGAAAGGCTTTTCCCCATGTAAATCACTGTGTTGTAGTATGCATGATATTTATGTTTATTTTTGTTTAATTTTTTGTAAATATTGAAAATATTTGTAAAGTTTTTCATTATTCTCCTCTCAAGATTAGTGTGGGAAGTTGTTTCGCTACCTTAGCTTCCTTACAATTAGAAGGAATTTATTGCACAACTTCAGCAGTAGGTTTCTAAAGAACATGTGCATTGTACGTCAGAATCCAACAAGGCATAAGAGATTTGGGAAAATAAAGCTTTATACCAAGAAATAATATCAGTTACTTTTTTGTGAGCCCCTTGCTTACATTAGACGAGATCAATGAAGGCAATATTTGGTTTGATGTTTTCCTGGAATTATTGCAAGAACTAATTTACCAATTGATAAAAAAAAGATAGAATTATCAGGAAGTGAGCAATACCATTCCAAAGTAGTGTCCTTGAGGGAACATGAGAACAATTTTTTTAACAAAGCATCATGGTGAAATAAATTGATACACATGGCATTGAAACATGAGAGATGCATTTGTGGATCTCCCCTACTACTATACTTATCAAATTTAGGAATCTATATCTCTTGAGGGATAGGGGTGTTCAAAATAGAAAAAGAAAAAGGGCTAAAATGACAATAAGGATGAAACACGGGTTGAGAACTAGAACTAGCCAAGTTTTCCAACTAGGATTACATCCACCCCATGTTCTATAAAAGAGCATTAAGGACAATATCTATTGACAAAGGATGACTAGTTGAGGGGCCAAAAGTGGTGGGGATTCGGATTCTAGATGTAGAGGCTTTGAATCCCAAAGGAATACTATTCAATTTGATCACAAGAATTTCCTAGGATATGGTATTAGTGATATTAGTAGCAACAATAGAAGTAATATAATGACTTGGGTCAACCATGTGCATATACACTCCTAGCATTGAAACATGCAACTAGTGGCCAATGATTTTTGATTGAACATCTTAAGGATTAGCCAAGAAAAAATTCTATGAAGGGACATGGGTTTCCACTATATTTGTAATCCCTAAAAGTAACTCCAAGCCTCTATGATTGGAACTCAGTTTCTCAAACCGTTAATGAGAGGAGTGGCTTGAGAGTATGTGTCTTCTTTTATCAAAAAATATTTGAAATCTTCAAGTCTCACTTCCAAAGAATGAATCTACTCGACAAGAACCTTGAGAGAAGCTTCCTTGACTAAGGGAGGGGAAGAGTTAGAAGGAGAGGTTGGGGGAGTATGTGTTTCAACTTCAACATGAGGAGGGGAGAAACCAATTGGGAGTCATGTGGAGAAATATTCAAAGTCTAGACCTTGATGAGGAGGGTTGAACTATCTCCTAAAATCCATATCTAAATGTCGGTAACTCCTTACTACATGTTTGGAGGTAGTGGAATGGGTCATGAAACTCATAAAAGGGTGTCACAACACTCTATCTGATACACTTCTTGACAAGAGAGAATAATTTTTTTTGAAAAAAAAGATAAAGACAAGAATAGGTTCACGTTGGGTTCACCAAAATGTAAAGGAGATTTGCTACTCCCAAGTCTCTAGGACAAAGAAGAGTTTATAGGGAGCAAATGGTCCTCAACTACCTCAAAGGAAAAGCTCAAGTGATAAAGGTAGAATGACTAAGGAGTTTTGGTTATATTTTATATTTTAAGATAGATTTTGGAATAAAGACTTTTGAAATCAAAAGAGCGACTTTAAAGGTCTCAAGAGCAAGTTGGATGGATTTTAGCCAAGGATGATAACACGACACACAAACATCCCCGCAACGCGTTGTGGTCTCATATAGACTGAAAACAAAACATGCTCACAAAAATGCAAAGAGTATATTATCTATCCAGAAACTAAAATCTAAGCATTTAACTAAACTAATAGAATGCTTAAAATAATAGAAATAACAAGAAGAAAACTAACACGTGTAGATTAAACTAATTGAAATAACAAAGTAGAGGTGAAGAGGACAAATGAATTCATAAGAGGTCTAATGCTATGCAACCTCCCGCAACACTCCAAATGAACATGTACACATGTAGAAACAAGGAAAATGTTGGGGTTGTTTGAGGGATTTCCTTAGTCAAACCCCTCTTTTGGTGTTTCCACCTCCACGAACAACTAGACAGAAAAATAAAGAAAAAATAGATAAAGAAATGAACAAACAAGACAATAGACAAGTTAAAAGAAAATATGCTACTAAGATAAATATGATAATGCAAGAGAGTGTAATTACCCCCCCTTAAGAAAACTTGTGATGCCAAAGGAGAGCACATGACACTCTAGACAAGACAAGAGAGGGTCAATATGCCAATATAGAAGCCAAGAGTTGATGTAGAGAGCCAAGAGCAATAGAACTTGCAAGAACAATGGTGTAAAAGAGAATGAGAATGAGGATGAGAGCTTGAGAATGAAAGACTGCAAAAGTGAGTTGAATGAATGAAAAAGTGAATGAAAGAATGAAGGAAAATCATGCAGGAAGGCATTTTTGGGCATGTCTCCAACCATAGAGGTGTTACATTTCATAGGAAAACAAAAGTATAATGTCCCAAAGACCACATGATCAGGAGTCTTGTCAGGACATTCGCACGAGACGCAGACGTTTGTGCATTGCGGAAGTGTCCCCGACAAAAAATACTTGAAGACCAAAAACAAAGGGGGTCAAGGACAAAATTGAAATTAAGGAAAATGGTATTTGCATTATCATCTTTTATTAAGCTAAAGGGAGGGTTATGCAATGCAAAATTGCATGGGGTGCAATTTTATGACATTACAATTGATATGAAAAAATGCCACAATAACGTCAAGTTCTCTTTTACCTTTCTAATCATATTTTTTTTACGTTTTGAATATGTTAAGATTTTTATCTTTAATTTTTTGTTAGTGTGTTATTTTGCCAAAAAAAAATGTATGATATGTTTAGTGTTAATTTTTTAATTCAAAAATAACTTATATTTTTACATTCTAGACTTTATTATATACACATTAAAAATATGATTTTTGATTAGTTTTCAAAAAAAGGGGGGGTGGGTGGGAGCATGCTCAATTTTTTATTTTTCAAGATGTGTCCACTTAAAAATTAGTAAAAATTCATACATTGATTTAAAAATTAGCAAAACAAGAGACAAACTACATAATATTAGCAAATTTTCCATTGAAGCGATTTGTGAAATACTTGAAAAAATTCAACAATTTAGGGGGGCACACCAAATGCTATGTTATACTTTCGTGACAAAAATATGAGTATTTTGTGTGCTCGGGCCCCTATTTGAACCTCTTAATCTCCATTATTTAAAAATAAAATTAGTAGTTTAGAAACTTGATTCCTATTAATACAAATCTTGTTCTTGTCACATCTTAAATTTTGAGTGTGGTTATCTTTGATTTATTGTCTAAGATCAATTTTATTGATTTCATAAAATGTGACTTCTTTTGACACCCTTTTGGTGCCCCATTTCCATGCACATGCCTAGAGGACATGACAAAGGTGGTGTCTACAAACACTTTTTAACAATTTGATAAGCAATGGTCATTTTCTCCTTAGTGAAAATCCTAAGTGGGCCAATTCAATAACAATAAACCAAGATTGAAAACAATAAGGAGGCATGCAATATGCAAAGAATGATGTATGTTACTTTATGCTATGATTATACAATTAGAATCCTCAATGTTGTTATGATAATTTGCAAATGGATTAGGGCATGTAACATGATTTGAAATGGAATAATGAATATCCTTCATTATAACAACTTAGCAGACAAATCTATACAAATGCGTGCTAGGTTAAAGAGGGAGTCAACAAGGTCCAAATTTGAATCTTCAATTTAAAATTTTAGGGTTTGGATTCAATGAAAATGAACTAGGTTGATTTCACATCCACATATTTAATCCAAAATGATGAACAAAAGATTAGGAATTATAATAAACTTCTAAGAATGAATGATGTTAGAATCATAATAACACAATATGATGAACCAAATTTCATATAAAAATAGAAGATCTAAGAATCACAATTGACTTCTAAGAATGAATGATAATAAAATCAAAATAACATAGTATCATGAAACAAATTTCACACAAAAATATATTACTTCGTAACATTCTAGTTAAAATAAGGCCTATTCAATACTTGGTATGAGTTTTCTATTGTTCATTAAAATAAAATGTAGTAAGCTTTTGTATTAAACTGTGTCTGAGTTGAAACTCATACACAGTTTAATCAAAAGCTTACTACAACTTAGACACAGTTTAATACAAAAGCTTACTACATTTTAAGGCCTATTCAATTTTCACCATTACATCTATAAATTACTTTGAATCAATCTACTCATGTAGAGCCATCCAAATTGGTGAGGATGATGGTATGCAATAAAAAGCCATCCAACAAGGTTCAAACCCTTGGAATTGCATTCGAGCTAGGTTCAACATTTGAGTGTCTTTGACAAACAGAATCCCTTACATATGATTGCTTAGCCAAAAGATGACTCTTGATTTAGATATATGCTTAATGAGATCCTCCTTGAGTCTAAAGATAACTTCTGATTTAGATATAGGATTCAATTGTTGTTATATATGTCATATTGAAACAGAGATACCAATAACCTCTCACTGCAGTGCCATTAGAGATACAACAAAACGCGTTATTGCTCTACTTGTAGTACCGCCTTCACGGGCGCCTTAAAAGAAGAGCTGTTCGTCCGACCGTGTGAGGTGGAAGCCACCCTGCACCTCAAAAGCCTCACCACAACCCACAATTTATGTACTACTTTTGACGGAGATTTATTTCTTTCAATTAAACACCTTAATAAATTTGGAAAAGAGTCCCTTGTGCGGATCAGGTGCGTCAATTGTGGGTTGAGAAATGCCCATCGGCGCGAAAAGTGGGCGTGATTGGTACGGTTTCGTTTGGGAATTCTCACGTTAAATGAGAGGAAACCAGCAAAATAACGGCCAGTGCCATCTTTCGAAGGACAAATTCAAGGTAAAATTAACATTCCACACGTGTCTTGCTTCATGATTATTAGGAAAACCATCATTGACGTTAATTTGTAAATTTAAACAAATTCTCCAAAGCTCTGTTTCTAAATTGTTAACAGTGCATGATGCTTAACCGATTAGAATTACCCAAGCATTCACTATATACTCTCAAACAGTGTCCTTCCTAATATAATATCTTTGTATATCCTCGTTAAAGCGAGGGAGGGTGGCAATCTGTGTATATACTCTGTATATACAAAGAAAATTATCTTTTTCATGGAGAAGAGCTTTTAAAATTACTTCAAACACTCTGCACTTTTTCATGGGAGATTTAGGTTAAAAGAGGTCTACAATAAATACGAAAATGTGTGGAGCATATATATGCCCAGATGAAGTTTTGAAAATGGTGATATTATTATTGGCATAGACAGTTGGAGGACATGATTGTGATATGTGATGGGACCTCCTCTGTCTTTGTTGTTTGAAAGAGCAGCCATTGCACATGCATTTTCACATGGCATAATCATTGCCCGACTTGGAGAGGGAAAACATTTCAAAAGCCTCAGAATTCACAACAGACAAATAGGTTTATCACCTTCCATTCATACTTGTTGTGCTCATAGTCAATGATGAGCAGTGATGGGTGAGTGATGAGAGTCTGATTTTACAGATACGAAAACAATGTTCAAGTGAAAGGAGGGGAGGAATGTGTTAAGATTGAGTGAGAGCAAGTGCCTGCCAAGGAGGAGTTTGAAGACCTTATCTTCATCACAACATGGAGCTGCAAAGATTTCTTATGACTGGGTTCTGCATTTGCCTTGCATGGGTTTCAGCATGTAAGTAGCAAATATTGTTTATCATATTGGTATATATGTTAGTCACCCACATGAGTAACTCTGTCATATTGTGTCTTATCATTTAGTTTTCTCCATTCTTGATTGAAGTTGCATGTTTGAGTGTTGCAGGGGAAGGGGTGGAGGCAGATGAAGGGACAGAGAAAGGGCCTGGCATTGGTGTGAACTATGGAAGGGTGGGGAACAACTTGCCGTCGGCGAAACAAGTGACAAAGCTGCTTGCGAACACGATTGTAGACAAAGTAAAAATCTATGACTCGGACCCCACTGTGTTGCAGGCATTTGCCCACACAGGCATTGCAGTGGCGGTGGGGATGGAGAACGAGAAAGTGCAGGCGGTGAGCGAGAGTGAGAACGCAGGGCAGGCGTGGGTGAGCCAGAGGATCAGTCCTTACTACCCTGCGACCAACATTATTCAGATCATGGTGGGCAACGAGGTGCTGACGGACACTGACGGCAAATTGAGTGACGCTCTGGTGCCTGCCATGCAGAACGTTCATGCGGCGCTGGTGTCGTTGGGTCTGGCGGACAAGATAAAGGTCTCTACGGCGCACAGCATGGCCGTCCTTGAGAGCTCCTTCCCTCCCTCGGCCGCCACATTCACGCCCCCTTTGCTGCCCATCATGAAGCCTCTGCTCAAGTTTCTGGAGGAAACAGGGGCTCCCTTCATGGTGAACGCCTATCCTTATTTTGCCTACAGAGACAACCCCAAAGAAGTGTCCCTCGATTATGTGCTCTTCGGCCAGTCTCCCGGGGTGAAGGATCCCAAGGGCTTCACCTACAACAACATGCTGGATGCTCAGATTGATTCTGTTTACTCCGCCATGGCCGCCCTGGGTCACAACGACAGCATTCCCGTGAGCGTTTCTGAGACCGGGTGGCCTTCCAAGGGAGATCCGGCTGACATCGGAGTGAACCTGGACAATGCCAGAAACTACAACACCCGAGTTATAAAGCACGTCACCTCAAACGCTGGGACTCCCATGAGGCCCAACAGGGTGATCGACACCTACATCTTTGCTCTTTTCAACGAGAACAAGAAGCCAGGGCCTACTACTGAGAGAAACTTTGGGCTTCTTCAGCCGGACGGTTCCAAAGTATATGATGTAGATTTGAGCTGTGGGTATTGCGGAGCAGCGGCCCCGGCGCCGGCTCCTCCCCCTCCTGCTCCTCTGCCCATGCAATGGGTTCGGCCAAACAAAGTAGGAGGAGTGGGTGGTGCAATCTGGTGCATTGCTAAGCCCAGTGCAGATCCATCTGTGCTTCAGGAGTCTTTGGACTTCTCCTGCGGCCAAGGCGGAGGGGATTGCTCTGCAATTCGTCAGGGAGGGCCTTGTTACAGTCCAAACACTGTTCATGCTCATGCTTCCTTTGCAATGAACAGTTATTACCATGTCCATGGTAGAAACTACTGGAACTGCGACTTCAAAGGCACTGGCCTCGTTACGTTTACAGATCCCAGTAAGGATTCTCCCAACCCATTTCATAGAAGTTTGAAATCTTGGTGCAATCTCTTTCCCAGTATATTTTTTCTATCGATTCAACTTCAATACACCATATACTTCACGTCAGATAAGGCTACCTGAAATTTTAGTTTGACTGATCGTAAGTAATTTTATATTTAAAGAAACATGTTTTGGCAAATGGATACGATCCACATAGATCAATGGGAGAAGAATAAGAATTTTATTTTGACTAATCATAAGTATAGTATAGTATTTTTAAAAGTAGTTTAACCTAAATCTAATCCATTTGGAGTTTGTACAGTTGAACTGATAATATGCTGCTCATTTTCAGGCTATGGATCTTGTGTCTATTCGCCGCAATAAGAATGGAAGAAATCCAGAAAGGTGACATTTCAAAATATGCTCATCACACCTTGAGTATGTTACTGTTTATGGTTGTACGCATTTGAAGTTTTGTCCCTGACGGAATGTGAGATAATCAATGCCATTGTATTAAAATTGTCGTTGTCTAATTGATGAAGATTAGTTATCTGATTTCACTCTTGTGAAAAGCTTCTAATGTTATTATTATCGTGTACTGATAAGCTAAGGAGGCGGCAGAGAGGCATCCTATCTCACCATTTTGATCGTAATGTATATCATGGTTTCTACTTTGATAAAGAATTGTGTTGGAATCGGATTCAGTATTTTCACTATAGTTTCAATTTAGAAACGACATTTTCCTAATGTTTTGAGTTTTCTTAAAGGATTGGATATTTTAGAGAGGCCTCCTATCTTCATTTTGATCGTACTGTATATCATGATTTCTACTTTGATAAAGAATTGTGTTGGAATCCGATTCAGCATTTTCACTGTAGATCCAACTTAGAAAAGACATTTTCTTAGTGTTTTGAGTTCTCTTAAAGGGTTAGATACTTTATATTGGAAAAACAATGGAGTTAGTTGTTCTAAGTTGTAGTTTCACCTAATTTAATTGAAAAATAAATAAATTTATTTTATATAATTTGTACAAATTATTTTTATTTTGGTTTTTGAGATTGTTTGTTGTATAGTTAAATTGAGTTTATCAAGTTAAATTATTTGATATAATAAAAAAAATATATAAAAAATTATTAAATTAAAGGAAAAAGTTTTATCATTCTCGATAGTAAGTTGTTGGAAATAAGTCACATCTAGAGTGACGATGGGTTGGCCAAAGAGGGACCAGTAGTTCAGTTGGTGGAGTACTCCAACAACAAATGAAAGGTCCTAGGTTCGAGTCCTAGCTCAGTTGGTAGAGCACTCTAGTTGGTCCATATGTTGTTGGACAATTGAACTTAAGACCTTCCATTTCTTGTTGGAGTGCTCTACTTACTGAGCTATTGGCTCCTCTTTGGCCAACCCATTCTAGGTGGGCAGAGGCAAACAATCAACAATTCACTGGATGTGTTGTTGCACAACAAAACTTGAATTTCTATTGCTTAAGAAAATTGATTACAGATGCCTCTTATTTATAGAGGTCTTTTGAAATTACAAAAAAAAATTTAGATCCAGACCAACTAAAGTAGACATTTAATATTTTTCTTCTAATCCTTATCACAACCTTTATTTAATATTTATGCCTACAATGTTGCAAGAGTTTCACCCTTGGTCTCCTTGTGTTGTGCACTGCAACACTTGAGTTTGTGACATGGCTTAACTGCATCCTGTGGATTTTAGATCTTGTATAAATCTGGCAGTTGTATCAGGCATTAATAGGTCGATCTTTTGGTGCAACGATAATTGCATGTGCAACAATTGGTATCAGAGCCGAGGTCACATGTTTGAACGCTTTGCTTGCGCTAAGGGGGATTGTTGCAAGAGTTTTTCCCTTGTTCTCCTTATGTTGTGCAACACGATGCTTAGGTTCATGACATAGCTTAATTGCATCTTGTGGATCTTAGATCTTGTATAAATTTGGCAGTTGTATCGAGCATTAACAGGTCAATCTTTTGGTGCAACGACAACCGCCTGTGCAGCGTAGAATTATTTAATCATTTAATAATGCGCTCCATGATTATTTAATATTGGTGGTGGTGGGAGAAAATAAATACTCCAACATAAGTCAACTCTCACAAATCAATAATTTCATGTATTCAACTACTATCTATTATGAGAAAGCCGCTAACAAGATCTAGATAGCTTTTTTAAAATACTCAAAATAGCTACAGAGATATCCAACTTCAATGAATTTCTTCACACAAAAATAACTTGCACAACTCCTAAATCTACTAGGGAACACTATCCATGACTTGCATATTCCCTAATGGCTAGCTACAAAGGTTGTAATTTCTTCCCAATTCATTATGTCTTCTACTCCATGAACACCAAGCTAAGCTAAGGGGTCTAGGGAGTGCACACCATGAATGAATTCCTCTACAATTTCACTCTATCCACCAAGTGACCATAGAACATAGATAATATATTATCATTCCCCTTATTGTGTGTAACCAAGAGACCACAAATTTCCTTTTCCATATTGGTGCAATCACTCTAAGGACATACACCTATAGAGAAAATTTTCTCTTTTGGATTTCCCTTTCATAGAGTCCTCACTAGAGTCTTCTTCATTCTTCACTCTAGATCCAACCATGGCTAGCTTTGATGAGAGCAAAGACAACCTTAAAACTGTCTAGGAGGATGATGGAATTGTGGTAGGAGGGTCTAATTAAGAGTGTCTAACCACACAACAAATGATTAATATTAAACACTAAACATAATGGATTAAAAAATATAAAGAACTAATTTATTACATTGCAAGCTTTATCATTTAAATTAAAAAGGATATCATAAGATCTTTCAATACTTTATTCTTCTTCTAGTTTCTATTGTCACCTATCCTCAAATAATATAAAAAAAGTACTATATAGAGAAGGATGTTAAATGATTTTTGTCATACGAAAATGTCATTAACCATCATAAGGCCTTGGAAATGTTAATTGTGTTTGAAATGACCAGTATGGATCTTGAAAAGAGATATATGCAAGTGTAGTGCCACAAAATTGTTGAACACACATAGATACTAAGAGCGAGGGGTGAATTGATATCTTCAAAAACTTAAACCCTTTCAAATCATAAAACCTTCAACAATACACAAATTTAGACTCTTAGCAAGATTAGTAACTCATGTTCATAGATCAACAACACTTAAACTAATCAACAACAATGAAAGATAAGGCAATAAACACACATGCACAAGATAACACCGGATTTACATGGAAAACCCAAGAAGGGAAAAACCATGAAGAGAAAAATCTCAATATAGAAGATCAGTTCTTACAGAATTACAATTTTGAGGCTCACTGCCAATAGACTTGCAAGCTAATGTGCACAACCTTAGGACAAGATACAAGGGGCTTATAATACTAAGGCACACAACCATGGGGCAAGATACAAATTACAAGGACCTGATAAGATTCACTATCTCAGAGTAGGATACATGAAGATATAAAAAATATAACATTTGTCAAAAATACACTCTACTAATTTAGGCATTAAGGATCATTTCTCTTCTATTTTCACAACTCACTACTTCAATTCATCCACACACATCACCACACACTCACTCACTACTTACAACAAAAATGTTCTTTCATTTATATCCTCTGTAAGATCTCAAAATATCAATTATGTCACCCAAAAAGAATATAAACAATCATTTCAACAAGTCAGCCATAAAAACACAAAGTGGTCCTATCCAGAAGATAGAGAGGACAAAAAAAATCCTATTACATCTTCCAATGTGATCCCAAATAACTCACGCGCTTGCACACATCAACCCAAGTCAAAAAAAAGGAAATGTGTATATGAAACATGTAGCAAAATACTAGTCAACCCAAAAAAACACTTACAACTGAATTTACTCAATGCGGTTCTCAACAAGATAGGTCAAGACCTAAATCTAGCTTAACACAACCTCAAATGTTGGAGCAGACCCCCAAGCACATAGCATGATCAATATAACAAGCCTTGTTGGCCAGGTATTCACAAATTTCCCATGCCAATTATATATCTTTTTCCTTCATTTACCTCAAATCCCTGATTCCCTAGTTCTTAGGGCTTTCATATTTTCCTCTATTGACATACATTGCCTTTGTTCTTGCACCTCTAGTCCCTCTTGTAAATGCACCCTCCAACATGCAAATCCTTGGACCCCCTTGCAAATACACTCTTCAACATGTGAATCCCTGGACCCTCGATCCTCCTCGCAAATGCATCTTATGGAATGTAATTCCTTGAAACCTCAGTCCCCCTTAAAAATACATGTTTTGGCATGTAAATTCCTAAACCCCTACCATTCAAATGAAGGATTTCACTTAACACAATGGCCAACTAGGGACATCATCAATAGACCTCAATTTGAATGCAATAAAATGGCAAGAAACTTTCAAATCTTTATAAGAATGTATAGGCCCATTGCTAAGACCCAACCCCTATATCCATATTTCAAACCACTTAGTTATCATCTCTTAGAAAGTTTATCACAAATCCTAACCCCAGTTTAAGCACTTGTGTTAATTCATTGGATCTAAGGGAAAATACCCTTGGTTTATCAAATTCAATGGACAAAACCCCATTGATTTCTTGGAGATTGGAGGACAAAAACCATTAGATATCCTAAGGGTGGCTTCATATAGAGGTTGTATCTACACTTCAAGTTTGAAGGATTTTAGCATTATGTATAATTTTAAACTATATTTGTATGACTATAATCTTTAGAAGATCAACAAATATTTTAACAAGCATTTGTGTAATCATTTGAAATAGCAATCTATTCAAAAGATATATTTGAATTAAATATACTAGTTTAACCTATTTATATGTGAAAATCTATTTTACTTTTAGGTATTTCAAATCTAAACATTTTAGATGAATACTTGTGAATATTTTAAATCTAAATTCTCGGTAGTCTAAGTTTAAACCTTGATACAATGATTGCAATTCAAACATTCTAGCAAATAAGCTTTCATTTAACTTCTTGGGAACTAATTTTGTCATTAAAACTTTGCTATTTCCATGAAGTGTGTTTACCACTTTTGTCATCTAGTAAAGAGACATTGATTTTGAATATAGAACAATGATGTTGAAGATATGGATCCCTCCAAAATCAAGTTGAATTAAATGTTGAATATATAATGTTGTTATGGTATAACAGTAATTGGATGTTGATGACTTATGCATGACATAGAATTAGGTTAAAAACATTATAATTATAAGCGTATCCTATCTCCTACCATAATCAACTCAAGCATTTTTTTATAGACCATTAGCAGTCATTGCAAAAGTTGAGAATATATGATAAATAAGGGTATGTGCAGGATCATCATGGAAAAAATAGGCCCGTAAGTGGCAAAAAATTCAAAAAAATCAAAGTTAGGCAACTTGACGTAAAAATTTGAATAAGTTATCTATATTATTTCAAAAACATGTAAGAATAGAATATGTAGAAAATTGAATGTAGTTTCTAAATGTTAGGTTTTTTTTTTTTTTTTTTTTTAAATCTATTTGGTGAAAATTTGAAATTTCAATGCATTAGTACTTAAATTTGAGGAAAAAATAAAGTAGGTGTTTGTTTGACCACCATAACCACAATAAAATGATAATATTTTTTATAATATTTTAGATATAAGTAGAGGACTCATGTCCCGATGTGATGCATTTTTTTTGTAATTTTTTTCCAAGTAAATAATTAATTATGAATTTTTTATTAAAACTTTTAAAAAATATAAAACTCGGATGTCTAACCATCTTAACTTGGTCAAAACTTCATGAAATTCAAATATACATTTTTTAATCCTATAGTATACGAAGCATAGAATGTGACACATGTTTTGGATTAAAAAAATGTGATACCATTTGAAAGTTATAGATGTTTTTCAATAAGCCTATCAATTAGGACTTTAGTCATAATTGAAATAGAAAATGAATAATAATAATTTATTAAATTCAAAGTAAAGCATAATTTATATTGGTGGAAAACTGAGAATCTCCTTTAAAAACCCTTTTCGTTTCATCAATTTTGGGTAAAAAAATTTTGTCAGCTACATACCTTACACATACCCATCATATCGCCACTTTTTGGCCCATCATGATCCTGCACATACCCATAACTTGGTGGATATTTCAATCCTTGAATTATAAACACATATCTTAAATTTTCCAATCAATAAGAGATTGATAAACTTTCTCTAGAAATAATACTTGCATATGACAACCTTAACTTCTAAATGTGTTAGTAAGGAGATTGACTTGGAGAAACCTAGTGTGAATGACGTAGGAGTGACTTTAATGAGACTATTGGTCCTCTAAACCAATGTGACTGATTCATTTGGATCACTATATTTGCTTTCCTAAAAGATATCTATAAAAAAATATAAAATGTAGGGTGAAGCTAAAAGTATTTGTTGACATATTTTATGCCACCTTTGGATGCATATCACTGATATCCGATTTGAGAGATCCTATGTGTGCATCCTGTTGAAATCCATGATTATTTTTCTGAGTCTTTGAGGTTTTGGAAACACCTCATTTGTGTCTGATTAGGGTTCTAAACTTGCAAGATAGGGCTTTCAAAACCCTTATGTGCTTAAACCTTAAACCCTAGTGCTTTTCCCTTTTCACTTTTTGTTTTGTTCGCTCATTGACCTTTTGTGCCTAGTTAGTCTTGCATCCCTAAGTTAAAAGGCATTAATTTCCCCATTCATTGTTTTACCTAGGTGCGACCCTCTTTTATAACAACTTTAAGGCACATGCTAATTATCACCGCTTGAGTCTTTGTACCGCCCATCATGCTTTTCCTTTGCTACATCGGTTCTATTTTCATGATGCACAATGAGCTCATCTCTTTTGCATCGCTTGTTGCTATAATCTTTTAGCCTTTGTTTTTCACTTCCACGATATGCAATGGACTATCTTTCCTTGCATTGCACATCATTGTTTCAATGTTAAAGGGCTCAAGTCAAATGTGTGATGTGTGATGAATGAACCAGATTCGGTGGAGATAATCTAATAGTCATTATGGGTGTTCTATGCATTGCGGTTATGATCCAAGGTAATAAAACCCTTTCTACGATGAGCGATGAAGGAAAGATCTCTTCATCAGAGGAATTGGTCGAAGTCAGAGGGAGCTATTTTATAGTCCCTTTGAATTTTTGATGGAAGTGTATGACATTAGCAAGGACAATGGGTAAGCAACAGGTGTCTTGGTGAGCTTAGGATTTGGTTTACCTTGTGTGATTCAATGATTCAGATTCAAAGGATGAAGATCTAATGACTATCACAATGGCTTAGTGCATCGTAGTATTGATCTAGAGTAATGAAAGCCTTTGTGTGATGAGCGACGGTCAAATATTCTGGCGAGTATTCCTTCCATCGTAGCTTCTCTACACATCACATCTTTACATTTTTCCAACAGGTGCTTTTCCACGATGGAAGATGAGGGGTTGAGATTAAATGAAGACTATCCAACGAATAAGATTGCATTGCACCCTTGCTTCACATTGTTGTTGTAAAGCAAGGAGGTCAAGTGGTTTGCACAATGTGTGATGAACAACTCTAATTTGAAGGTGGAGATCAATGATGATGTTTTAAACTTGGCCCGATGTCCAATCTCAACTATCCATCTCTAATCTAATAGAAAACATTGAAATTTCAACAATTGATTTCTCTTGTTCATGGAAAAATTGTAGAAGTTATGTCTTAGCGACATTCCCAATTGCCGAATTAGATTTGATCAACTATGGATCAAATTTTCATGCTTTTTCAAACACTGTATTGATTATTGGTCAATGCCATTACTTCTTGAGGTGTTCTAGACACTATATTCTCTTATCAGGGTATGTCGGTCTGATATTTGGCTATGGATTTCATGAGTCCCCATCCATGCATTTGCATGAGTCATCTTCTGGGGCTTGTTTGAGTTTTTAGAGCCTTTATGGCTAGTTGTGTTGCTATGTGATGGGAGAAATTCAGATAATTTTTCCTAATCTAGTTCATCTTTTGTAACCCTAGTTAGTTTAGGGTTACAACTTTGAATTCAACTCTTGGTTATGCTTGAACCATAAAGGAAAATATTGTGTCTTTGTTATGCGTTCTTCCTCTATCCCCTCTAGGATTTTCCTCTTACAG
>VDFB02193867.1:187289742-187395526 GCA_007258455.2 Sequoia sempervirens | reverse complement strand
ACCGCCTTCACGGGCGCCTTAAAAGAAGAGCTGTTCGTCCGACCGTGTGAGGTGGAAGCCACCCTGCACCTCAAAAGCCTCACCACAACCCACAATTTATGTACTACTTTTGACGGAGATTTATTTCTTTCAATTAAACACCTTAATAAATTTGGAAAAGAGTCCCTTGTGCGGATCAGGTGCGTCAATTGTGGGTTGAGAAATGCCCATCGGCGCGAAAAGTGGGCGTGATTGGTACGGTTTCGTTTGGGAATTCTCACGTTAAATGAGAGGAAACCAGCAAAATAACGGCCAGTGCCATCTTTCGAAGGACAAATTCAAGGTAAAATTAACATTCCACACGTGTCTTGCTTCATGATTATTAGGAAAACCATCATTGACGTTAATTTGTAAATTTAAACAAATTCTCCAAAGCTCTGTTTCTAAATTGTTAACAGTGCATGATGCTTAACCGATTAGAATTACCCAAGCATTCACTATATACTCTCAAACAGTGTCCTTCCTAATATAATATCTTTGTATATCCTCGTTAAAGCGAGGGAGGGTGGCAATCTGTGTATATACTCTGTATATACAAAGAAAATTATCTTTTTCATGGAGAAGAGCTTTTAAAATTACTTCAAACACTCTGCACTTTTTCATGGGAGATTTAGGTTAAAAGAGGTCTACAATAAATACGAAAATGTGTGGAGCATATATATGCCCAGATGAAGTTTTGAAAATGGTGATATTATTATTGGCATAGACAGTTGGAGGACATGATTGTGATATGTGATGGGACCTCCTCTGTCTTTGTTGTTTGAAAGAGCAGCCATTGCACATGCATTTTCACATGGCATAATCATTGCCCGACTTGGAGAGGGAAAACATTTCAAAAGCCTCAGAATTCACAACAGACAAATAGGTTTATCACCTTCCATTCATACTTGTTGTGCTCATAGTCAATGATGAGCAGTGATGGGTGAGTGATGAGAGTCTGATTTTACAGATACGAAAACAATGTTCAAGTGAAAGGAGGGGAGGAATGTGTTAAGATTGAGTGAGAGCAAGTGCCTGCCAAGGAGGAGTTTGAAGACCTTATCTTCATCACAACATGGAGCTGCAAAGATTTCTTATGACTGGGTTCTGCATTTGCCTTGCATGGGTTTCAGCATGTAAGTAGCAAATATTGTTTATCATATTGGTATATATGTTAGTCACCCACATGAGTAACTCTGTCATATTGTGTCTTATCATTTAGTTTTCTCCATTCTTGATTGAAGTTGCATGTTTGAGTGTTGCAGGGGAAGGGGTGGAGGCAGATGAAGGGACAGAGAAAGGGCCTGGCATTGGTGTGAACTATGGAAGGGTGGGGAACAACTTGCCGTCGGCGAAACAAGTGACAAAGCTGCTTGCGAACACGATTGTAGACAAAGTAAAAATCTATGACTCGGACCCCACTGTGTTGCAGGCATTTGCCCACACAGGCATTGCAGTGGCGGTGGGGATGGAGAACGAGAAAGTGCAGGCGGTGAGCGAGAGTGAGAACGCAGGGCAGGCGTGGGTGAGCCAGAGGATCAGTCCTTACTACCCTGCGACCAACATTATTCAGATCATGGTGGGCAACGAGGTGCTGACGGACACTGACGGCAAATTGAGTGACGCTCTGGTGCCTGCCATGCAGAACGTTCATGCGGCGCTGGTGTCGTTGGGTCTGGCGGACAAGATAAAGGTCTCTACGGCGCACAGCATGGCCGTCCTTGAGAGCTCCTTCCCTCCCTCGGCCGCCACATTCACGCCCCCTTTGCTGCCCATCATGAAGCCTCTGCTCAAGTTTCTGGAGGAAACAGGGGCTCCCTTCATGGTGAACGCCTATCCTTATTTTGCCTACAGAGACAACCCCAAAGAAGTGTCCCTCGATTATGTGCTCTTCGGCCAGTCTCCCGGGGTGAAGGATCCCAAGGGCTTCACCTACAACAACATGCTGGATGCTCAGATTGATTCTGTTTACTCCGCCATGGCCGCCCTGGGTCACAACGACAGCATTCCCGTGAGCGTTTCTGAGACCGGGTGGCCTTCCAAGGGAGATCCGGCTGACATCGGAGTGAACCTGGACAATGCCAGAAACTACAACACCCGAGTTATAAAGCACGTCACCTCAAACGCTGGGACTCCCATGAGGCCCAACAGGGTGATCGACACCTACATCTTTGCTCTTTTCAACGAGAACAAGAAGCCAGGGCCTACTACTGAGAGAAACTTTGGGCTTCTTCAGCCGGACGGTTCCAAAGTATATGATGTAGATTTGAGCTGTGGGTATTGCGGAGCAGCGGCCCCGGCGCCGGCTCCTCCCCCTCCTGCTCCTCTGCCCATGCAATGGGTTCGGCCAAACAAAGTAGGAGGAGTGGGTGGTGCAATCTGGTGCATTGCTAAGCCCAGTGCAGATCCATCTGTGCTTCAGGAGTCTTTGGACTTCTCCTGCGGCCAAGGCGGAGGGGATTGCTCTGCAATTCGTCAGGGAGGGCCTTGTTACAGTCCAAACACTGTTCATGCTCATGCTTCCTTTGCAATGAACAGTTATTACCATGTCCATGGTAGAAACTACTGGAACTGCGACTTCAAAGGCACTGGCCTCGTTACGTTTACAGATCCCAGTAAGGATTCTCCCAACCCATTTCATAGAAGTTTGAAATCTTGGTGCAATCTCTTTCCCAGTATATTTTTTCTATCGATTCAACTTCAATACACCATATACTTCACGTCAGATAAGGCTACCTGAAATTTTAGTTTGACTGATCGTAAGTAATTTTATATTTAAAGAAACATGTTTTGGCAAATGGATACGATCCACATAGATCAATGGGAGAAGAATAAGAATTTTATTTTGACTAATCATAAGTATAGTATAGTATTTTTAAAAGTAGTTTAACCTAAATCTAATCCATTTGGAGTTTGTACAGTTGAACTGATAATATGCTGCTCATTTTCAGGCTATGGATCTTGTGTCTATTCGCCGCAATAAGAATGGAAGAAATCCAGAAAGGTGACATTTCAAAATATGCTCATCACACCTTGAGTATGTTACTGTTTATGGTTGTACGCATTTGAAGTTTTGTCCCTGACGGAATGTGAGATAATCAATGCCATTGTATTAAAATTGTCGTTGTCTAATTGATGAAGATTAGTTATCTGATTTCACTCTTGTGAAAAGCTTCTAATGTTATTATTATCGTGTACTGATAAGCTAAGGAGGCGGCAGAGAGGCATCCTATCTCACCATTTTGATCGTAATGTATATCATGGTTTCTACTTTGATAAAGAATTGTGTTGGAATCGGATTCAGTATTTTCACTATAGTTTCAATTTAGAAACGACATTTTCCTAATGTTTTGAGTTTTCTTAAAGGATTGGATATTTTAGAGAGGCCTCCTATCTTCATTTTGATCGTACTGTATATCATGATTTCTACTTTGATAAAGAATTGTGTTGGAATCCGATTCAGCATTTTCACTGTAGATCCAACTTAGAAAAGACATTTTCTTAGTGTTTTGAGTTCTCTTAAAGGGTTAGATACTTTATATTGGAAAAACAATGGAGTTAGTTGTTCTAAGTTGTAGTTTCACCTAATTTAATTGAAAAATAAATAAATTTATTTTATATAATTTGTACAAATTATTTTTATTTTGGTTTTTGAGATTGTTTGTTGTATAGTTAAATTGAGTTTATCAAGTTAAATTATTTGATATAATAAAAAAAATATATAAAAAATTATTAAATTAAAGGAAAAAGTTTTATCATTCTCGATAGTAAGTTGTTGGAAATAAGTCACATCTAGAGTGACGATGGGTTGGCCAAAGAGGGACCAGTAGTTCAGTTGGTGGAGTACTCCAACAACAAATGAAAGGTCCTAGGTTCGAGTCCTAGCTCAGTTGGTAGAGCACTCTAGTTGGTCCATATGTTGTTGGACAATTGAACTTAAGACCTTCCATTTCTTGTTGGAGTGCTCTACTTACTGAGCTATTGGCTCCTCTTTGGCCAACCCATTCTAGGTGGGCAGAGGCAAACAATCAACAATTCACTGGATGTGTTGTTGCACAACAAAACTTGAATTTCTATTGCTTAAGAAAATTGATTACAGATGCCTCTTATTTATAGAGGTCTTTTGAAATTACAAAAAAAAATTTAGATCCAGACCAACTAAAGTAGACATTTAATATTTTTCTTCTAATCCTTATCACAACCTTTATTTAATATTTATGCCTACAATGTTGCAAGAGTTTCACCCTTGGTCTCCTTGTGTTGTGCACTGCAACACTTGAGTTTGTGACATGGCTTAACTGCATCCTGTGGATTTTAGATCTTGTATAAATCTGGCAGTTGTATCAGGCATTAATAGGTCGATCTTTTGGTGCAACGATAATTGCATGTGCAACAATTGGTATCAGAGCCGAGGTCACATGTTTGAACGCTTTGCTTGCGCTAAGGGGGATTGTTGCAAGAGTTTTTCCCTTGTTCTCCTTATGTTGTGCAACACGATGCTTAGGTTCATGACATAGCTTAATTGCATCTTGTGGATCTTAGATCTTGTATAAATTTGGCAGTTGTATCGAGCATTAACAGGTCAATCTTTTGGTGCAACGACAACCGCCTGTGCAGCGTAGAATTATTTAATCATTTAATAATGCGCTCCATGATTATTTAATATTGGTGGTGGTGGGAGAAAATAAATACTCCAACATAAGTCAACTCTCACAAATCAATAATTTCATGTATTCAACTACTATCTATTATGAGAAAGCCGCTAACAAGATCTAGATAGCTTTTTTAAAATACTCAAAATAGCTACAGAGATATCCAACTTCAATGAATTTCTTCACACAAAAATAACTTGCACAACTCCTAAATCTACTAGGGAACACTATCCATGACTTGCATATTCCCTAATGGCTAGCTACAAAGGTTGTAATTTCTTCCCAATTCATTATGTCTTCTACTCCATGAACACCAAGCTAAGCTAAGGGGTCTAGGGAGTGCACACCATGAATGAATTCCTCTACAATTTCACTCTATCCACCAAGTGACCATAGAACATAGATAATATATTATCATTCCCCTTATTGTGTGTAACCAAGAGACCACAAATTTCCTTTTCCATATTGGTGCAATCACTCTAAGGACATACACCTATAGAGAAAATTTTCTCTTTTGGATTTCCCTTTCATAGAGTCCTCACTAGAGTCTTCTTCATTCTTCACTCTAGATCCAACCATGGCTAGCTTTGATGAGAGCAAAGACAACCTTAAAACTGTCTAGGAGGATGATGGAATTGTGGTAGGAGGGTCTAATTAAGAGTGTCTAACCACACAACAAATGATTAATATTAAACACTAAACATAATGGATTAAAAAATATAAAGAACTAATTTATTACATTGCAAGCTTTATCATTTAAATTAAAAAGGATATCATAAGATCTTTCAATACTTTATTCTTCTTCTAGTTTCTATTGTCACCTATCCTCAAATAATATAAAAAAAGTACTATATAGAGAAGGATGTTAAATGATTTTTGTCATACGAAAATGTCATTAACCATCATAAGGCCTTGGAAATGTTAATTGTGTTTGAAATGACCAGTATGGATCTTGAAAAGAGATATATGCAAGTGTAGTGCCACAAAATTGTTGAACACACATAGATACTAAGAGCGAGGGGTGAATTGATATCTTCAAAAACTTAAACCCTTTCAAATCATAAAACCTTCAACAATACACAAATTTAGACTCTTAGCAAGATTAGTAACTCATGTTCATAGATCAACAACACTTAAACTAATCAACAACAATGAAAGATAAGGCAATAAACACACATGCACAAGATAACACCGGATTTACATGGAAAACCCAAGAAGGGAAAAACCATGAAGAGAAAAATCTCAATATAGAAGATCAGTTCTTACAGAATTACAATTTTGAGGCTCACTGCCAATAGACTTGCAAGCTAATGTGCACAACCTTAGGACAAGATACAAGGGGCTTATAATACTAAGGCACACAACCATGGGGCAAGATACAAATTACAAGGACCTGATAAGATTCACTATCTCAGAGTAGGATACATGAAGATATAAAAAATATAACATTTGTCAAAAATACACTCTACTAATTTAGGCATTAAGGATCATTTCTCTTCTATTTTCACAACTCACTACTTCAATTCATCCACACACATCACCACACACTCACTCACTACTTACAACAAAAATGTTCTTTCATTTATATCCTCTGTAAGATCTCAAAATATCAATTATGTCACCCAAAAAGAATATAAACAATCATTTCAACAAGTCAGCCATAAAAACACAAAGTGGTCCTATCCAGAAGATAGAGAGGACAAAAAAAATCCTATTACATCTTCCAATGTGATCCCAAATAACTCACGCGCTTGCACACATCAACCCAAGTCAAAAAAAAGGAAATGTGTATATGAAACATGTAGCAAAATACTAGTCAACCCAAAAAAACACTTACAACTGAATTTACTCAATGCGGTTCTCAACAAGATAGGTCAAGACCTAAATCTAGCTTAACACAACCTCAAATGTTGGAGCAGACCCCCAAGCACATAGCATGATCAATATAACAAGCCTTGTTGGCCAGGTATTCACAAATTTCCCATGCCAATTATATATCTTTTTCCTTCATTTACCTCAAATCCCTGATTCCCTAGTTCTTAGGGCTTTCATATTTTCCTCTATTGACATACATTGCCTTTGTTCTTGCACCTCTAGTCCCTCTTGTAAATGCACCCTCCAACATGCAAATCCTTGGACCCCCTTGCAAATACACTCTTCAACATGTGAATCCCTGGACCCTCGATCCTCCTCGCAAATGCATCTTATGGAATGTAATTCCTTGAAACCTCAGTCCCCCTTAAAAATACATGTTTTGGCATGTAAATTCCTAAACCCCTACCATTCAAATGAAGGATTTCACTTAACACAATGGCCAACTAGGGACATCATCAATAGACCTCAATTTGAATGCAATAAAATGGCAAGAAACTTTCAAATCTTTATAAGAATGTATAGGCCCATTGCTAAGACCCAACCCCTATATCCATATTTCAAACCACTTAGTTATCATCTCTTAGAAAGTTTATCACAAATCCTAACCCCAGTTTAAGCACTTGTGTTAATTCATTGGATCTAAGGGAAAATACCCTTGGTTTATCAAATTCAATGGACAAAACCCCATTGATTTCTTGGAGATTGGAGGACAAAAACCATTAGATATCCTAAGGGTGGCTTCATATAGAGGTTGTATCTACACTTCAAGTTTGAAGGATTTTAGCATTATGTATAATTTTAAACTATATTTGTATGACTATAATCTTTAGAAGATCAACAAATATTTTAACAAGCATTTGTGTAATCATTTGAAATAGCAATCTATTCAAAAGATATATTTGAATTAAATATACTAGTTTAACCTATTTATATGTGAAAATCTATTTTACTTTTAGGTATTTCAAATCTAAACATTTTAGATGAATACTTGTGAATATTTTAAATCTAAATTCTCGGTAGTCTAAGTTTAAACCTTGATACAATGATTGCAATTCAAACATTCTAGCAAATAAGCTTTCATTTAACTTCTTGGGAACTAATTTTGTCATTAAAACTTTGCTATTTCCATGAAGTGTGTTTACCACTTTTGTCATCTAGTAAAGAGACATTGATTTTGAATATAGAACAATGATGTTGAAGATATGGATCCCTCCAAAATCAAGTTGAATTAAATGTTGAATATATAATGTTGTTATGGTATAACAGTAATTGGATGTTGATGACTTATGCATGACATAGAATTAGGTTAAAAACATTATAATTATAAGCGTATCCTATCTCCTACCATAATCAACTCAAGCATTTTTTTATAGACCATTAGCAGTCATTGCAAAAGTTGAGAATATATGATAAATAAGGGTATGTGCAGGATCATCATGGAAAAAATAGGCCCGTAAGTGGCAAAAAATTCAAAAAAATCAAAGTTAGGCAACTTGACGTAAAAATTTGAATAAGTTATCTATATTATTTCAAAAACATGTAAGAATAGAATATGTAGAAAATTGAATGTAGTTTCTAAACTGTTAGGTTTTTTTTTAAAAATCTATTTGGTGAAAATTTGAAATTTCAATAATTGGTACTTAAATTTGAGGAAAAAATAAGAAGTAGGTGTTTGTTTGACCACCATATACAATAAAATGATAATATTTTTTTATAATATTTTAGATATAAGTAGAGGACTCATGTCCGATGTGATGCATTTTTTTGTAATTTTTTCCAAGTAAATAATTAATTATGATTTTTTATTAAAACTTTAAAAAATATAAAAACTCGGATGTCTAACCACCTTAACTTGGTCAAAACTTCATGAAATTCAAATATACATTTTTAATCCTATAGTATCTGAAGCATAGAATGTGACACATGTTTTGGATTAAAAAATGTGATGCCATTTGAAAGTTATAGATGTTTTCAATAAGCCTATCAATTAGGACTTTAGTCATAATTGAAATAGAAAATGAATAATAATAATTTATTAAATTCAAAGTAAAGCATAATTTATATTGGTGGAAAACTGAGAATCTCCTTTAAAAACCCTTTTCGTTTCATCAATTTTGGGTAAAAAAATTTTGTCAGCTACATACCTTACACATACCCATCATATCGCCACTTTTTGGCCCATCATGATCCTGCACATACCCATAACTTGGTGGATATTTCAATCCTTGAATTATAAACACATATCTTAAATTTTCCAATCAATAAGAGATTGATAAACTTTCTCTAGAAATAATACTTGCATATGACAACCTTAACTTCTAAATGTGTTAGTAAGGAGATTGACTTGGAGAAACCTAGTGTGAATGACGTAGGAGTGACTTTAATGAGACTATTGGTCCTCTAAACCAATGTGACTGATTCATTTGGATCACTATATTTGCTTTCCTAAAAGATATCTATAAAAAAATATAAAATGTAGGGTGAAGCTAAAAGTATTTGTTGACATATTTTATGCCACCTTTGGATGCATATCACTGATATCCGATTTGAGAGATCCTATGTGTGCATCCTGTTGAAATCCATGATTATTTTTCTGAGTCTTTGAGGTTTTGGAAACACCTCATTTGTGTCTGATTAGGGTTCTAAACTTGCAAGATAGGGCTTTCAAAACCCTTATGTGCTTAAACCTTAAACCCTAGTGCTTTTCCCTTTTCACTTTTTGTTTTGTTCGCTCATTGACCTTTTGTGCCTAGTTAGTCTTGCATCCCTAAGTTAAAAGGCATTAATTTCCCCATTCATTGTTTTACCTAGGTGCGACCCTCTTTTATAACAACTTTAAGGCACATGCTAATTATCACCGCTTGAGTCTTTGTACCGCCCATCATGCTTTTCCTTTGCTACATCGGTTCTATTTTCATGATGCACAATGAGCTCATCTCTTTTGCATCGCTTGTTGCTATAATCTTTTAGCCTTTGTTTTTCACTTCCACGATATGCAATGGACTATCTTTCCTTGCATTGCACATCATTGTTTCAATGTTAAAGGGCTCAAGTCAAATGTGTGATGTGTGATGAATGAACCAGATTCGGTGGAGATAATCTAATAGTCATTATGGGTGTTCTATGCATTGCGGTTATGATCCAAGGTAATAAAACCCTTTCTACGATGAGCGATGAAGGAAAGATCTCTTCATCAGAGGAATTGGTCGAAGTCAGAGGGAGCTATTTTATAGTCCCTTTGAATTTTTGATGGAAGTGTATGACATTAGCAAGGACAATGGGTAAGCAACAGGTGTCTTGGTGAGCTTAGGATTTGGTTTACCTTGTGTGATTCAATGATTCAGATTCAAAGGATGAAGATCTAATGACTATCACAATGGCTTAGTGCATCGTAGTATTGATCTAGAGTAATGAAAGCCTTTGTGTGATGAGCGACGGTCAAATATTCTGGCGAGTATTCCTTCCATCGTAGCTTCTCTACACATCACATCTTTACATTTTTCCAACAGGTGCTTTTCCACGATGGAAGATGAGGGGTTGAGATTAAATGAAGACTATCCAACGAATAAGATTGCATTGCACCCTTGCTTCACATTGTTGTTGTAAAGCAAGGAGGTCAAGTGGTTTGCACAATGTGTGATGAACAACTCTAATTTGAAGGTGGAGATCAATGATGATGTTTTAAACTTGGCCCGATGTCCAATCTCAACTATCCATCTCTAATCTAATAGAAAACATTGAAATTTCAACAATTGATTTCTCTTGTTCATGGAAAAATTGTAGAAGTTATGTCTTAGCGACATTCCCAATTGCCGAATTAGATTTGATCAACTATGGATCAAATTTTCATGCTTTTTCAAACACTGTATTGATTATTGGTCAATGCCATTACTTCTTGAGGTGTTCTAGACACTATATTCTCTTATCAGGGTATGTCGGTCTGATATTTGGCTATGGATTTCATGAGTCCCCATCCATGCATTTGCATGAGTCATCTTCTGGGGCTTGTTTGAGTTTTTAGAGCCTTTATGGCTAGTTGTGTTGCTATGTGATGGGAGAAATTCAGATAATTTTTCCTAATCTAGTTCATCTTTTGTAACCCTAGTTAGTTTAGGGTTACAACTTTGAATTCAACTCTTGGTTATGCTTGAACCATAAAGGAAAATATTGTGTCTTTGTTATGCGTTCTTCCTCTATCCCCTCTAGGATTTTCCTCTTACAGACCTACAACTCTTGCATTCTACCATTGTAAAAGTTACTTCAAGCTTATGTCAATAAAATTCAACTATTACTACCATTCCTCTTGCATGTTCAAGTAAATTTCATTTACCTGCATATTTGAGTGGGTGTTTTAGTTATTTCTTTGACATATTATGTTGTTTTGAAGTAGGAAGGAAAAAATTCAAAATTTGGTGCATCACCTTCTTTCACATCTCATGTTCTCCTTCTATCCCTTTTCCTCTGTGATCTATTAGAGCAGGTTAGTATAAGTATTTTCATTGTGTTGGGTTAAACCAACATAATTGCACTCAGTTTAGAAGAGGAAGTTAACCTTCTCCGAAGACTTGACCTCAATTTGCAATGTTCCACACATTGAGGTCATTTCCATTATGTCATTAGAACACTAAACTATTTTTCAGTAGGGTGCAATTTTATGTGACAACATATTTTGGCATGCTCAGTGGGACAAGAAGAAAATTCATTTCACTCAGGTTGAGAAAATGGTGTTGCTCTCAACATTCCAACCTTGAAGAGGCTCTCAATCAAGTACCTAGTGACTATGTTGTCAAGGAAGGACTCTACATACAAATTGGTGACTCTTTTGTTACTCAGAACTCCTAGCTCAAGATCAGACCTGCAAGTTCATGCCAAGGACTCATACAAGATCATCTTCTAGAGGTAATTTTCAATATATCCAACTCTCATTTTCTACTTCTAGATGAAGGAATAGACAACCTTTTTCACCTATAAGGAGGAATAGAAGTTTAGGTCCTTCTCATAGAGTTCAATCTACACCACCTGTGGGTAGATTATTTTAGACTAAAATACCTACCACCCATACAAATAGGACATTATTTCACATGGCTTTACCTAGAAATCATCCGTTTGTATCTTTTATCAATGGTAGCCTTTTAATTTTGTCTTAAAAGAATGATATAATAGTCAATGTACTCAAAAGTATTCCCATTTCATTGGTGATAGATCCACAATCTAGAAGAACACATCCTAAATGTGGTAAACATATGCTCAGTGCATGATGTAACAAAAGACAATGTGGCTGTTAGATTACTTTCCACTTCATTAAAAGGTAAAGCATTACAGTGGTATAGAGGTTTTTCACCTAATGCCATTCACAACTAGGATGAATTAGGGGAGAAGTTATGCAAGCATTTTGAAGATAAAAGTGACCATTTGTCCTTGGCAGAACAACTAACCACTATTCAAAGAGCACCTCATGAGTTCATGAATTATTTCAATTATAGATTTCAAAGGACTTGGAATCTTGAGCATGCTTTCCTATAATTCTTAAGGGCTCTTAACAATGATATAGTTGTTATGATTCAATCAATGGGTGATTCTACCTTACCAGATGCATTCAACATAGCCATAAAGGAAAAAAATTGCTTGATACAAGCTGGGAAGATACCTCCTAGGCCACCAATGCCTTTATTTCCATAAATTCTCCAACAGCCAACAATGGCTCCTATCCTAGTGGCTTGTAGTCCAGTGGATCTAATTTCTCAACCAGTTGTTCCAACCACATCTTTAGAGGAGGTGTAAGAAATGAGAAACATGATCCAAAGGTTGAATAATGAGTTAGCAATAGAAAAGAGGTTGCAAGCTCAAAAGAATAGAACTTATCAACCTCAAGGTCAAAACTACCAACAAAATAGATAGCCTCATCAAGGGAAGGATCAAGGGAATTATACTAAGCCTATGAGTAGCATGCACACAACTACTACCAACACTTTTAAGGCCTTGGTTCCAGTTCAAAAAAATCTAGCTCAAGAACATGACTGGTGTTATCCATGCAATCAACCTCATAACCAAAATGTTTGTCAAAGTGGTGAGTTTGAAAAAGCTTTAGTGGTTCAGAATGAGACCTCTACATCAAGGCAACAATCTAATGCAAACCAAACAACTATTAGGAAGTGTGATCACTTCCAAGGAGACTATACATTTGTTAATTGGAATCAAGATGACCTTTGTGGTGTGAATCAACTAGATCAAGATACCAAATCAAAAGGGAGAGCAATGGATAATTTTTCTTATACACAATGGGCCAAGAATCATCTTCCCAACCATCTCAAAATGTTTTAGTTGCTAGAGAAGTAGGTAGAACAACATTTCTACAATAATATCAGCCTACTGGTAAGAGAAATAAGATGATGGAGCGACCTCAAGTCACCCCATCAACAAAATTGGATTTGATTATTCCAGATGCTTCACCTAAAGTTAGTCAGTCCCATTTTGATATAGTTGATCAAATGAAGAGGGCTAAACTAAATTCCACCATGTTGGATGCCTTGTCCATACCACCTCAAAGGGGTCTACTACAAGAAGCTTTAAAAGAGCATAATCAACCAAAGGATGTATTTGAAAAGGAGCATGCTACTCCTCTGATCGACCTAGTGCAACACAAAAAGGAAGAAGGGAAACCAAATAGAGTCAACAAGCCACTTTCAAAGGATCATTTTGAACCTTACACTCCTAGTCCTAAAAAATATGAATTTTACCTTGCATAATCAAGGGGATAAGTGTACTATTCATAAGCCTTCTTCTCATGTAGAGGGGGTTCCTGATTTCTTTTTGGATGTATTGGGAAATGATTTTTATTTTGATTCACCTATTAATGAGGGGGATTTTGGTCTAAGCGTATTCTACAACTTTGAAGAGAACACCCCTATTCCCAACATCATAGAAAATAAAAGGGATAGGGTATATATTTCAGGCTATAAGCCCGAGGTTGTTATAGGTAGCCATCAAATGGAGAGTGAAAATTCTTATGAGATCAAAAGAAACCTTGTCATGCAAAGAAATGAAGAGGAACTTGAGGGGGGATTTTGTGAGAATCATACTTTTGAGAGGGCCAATGACCATAGTAGTGGCTCACCCTTGTGTGAGGAGTTTTCTTTTTCATTTCTAAAAGGTTCTCCTTTTGATGTTGACCTATTTTTAGAGAAGCTTTTGCATGATATTTCTTATTCTCTTGAGGTGTGTGTTGTTAGAGGAGTTTGACACTTGCATCATATGGCTACCTTCTGGCAACAAGGTATACAATGAGGTGATTCTTCACCAAGATAATGCATTATGTAGCCCTTTGCATTCAAATGGTTTACTTCAATGGCTACAGATGAACGAAGATCATAATTTCAGCTTGAAAGGGATAGGCTCTTTTAGAGAATCTATTTTTGATAGATGCAAAATTTTGTGAGGTTCCTCTTTTTTCAGCCAATCTCTCATGTACATATTGTAAATATTTTTTCTTTTCATGAATTGCTTTGAACACCCTGTGTTCTCAATAAGGGAATGTATGTTCTTAGTTTCCATGATTTCCTCCAAGTGTAGTTGCATATGTTTTTTTTTTCTCTTGGGAGGCCCAATTTTGTTGACCCCTTTCATGACTCAATTCCCAATGGATTGATAAGGCCCCTAGATCCTATGATTAGAAGGAAATAATCCCACAGAAATCGCCAAAATTTTGAAATATTTTATGCCACCCTTGGATGGACATCACTGATATCCGATCTGAGAGATCCTATGTGTGCATCCTGTTGAAATCCATGATTATTTTTCTAAGTATTTGAGGTTTTAAAAAATCCTCATTTGTGTCTGATTAGGGTTTTGAACTTGCAAAATAGTGCTTTCAAAACCCTTATGTGCTTAAACCCTAAACCCTAGTGCTTTTTCCTTGCCACTTTTTGTTTTGTTCGCTCATTAACCTTTTGCACCTAGTTAGTCTTGGATCCCTAAGTTAAAGGTGTTAATGTCCCCATTCATCATTTTACCTAAGCAGGACCCTCTTTTATAAAAAATTTAAGGCACATGCTAATTCTCACCGCTTGAGTCTTTGTATCACCCAGTGCACTTTTCCTTTTCTCCATCGATTCCATTTTTTGTGATGCGCAATGAGCTCATCTCTTTTGCATCACTTGTTCCTATAATATTTTGGCCTTTTTTTTCAATTCCGTGATATGTGATGGACTATCTTTCCTCACATAGTGCATCATTGTTTCAATGTTAAAGGGCTCAAGTCAAATGCATGATGCACAACAAACAACCTAGATTCAATAGAGATAATCTAACGGTCATCACAAGTGTTCTATGCATCATGGTTATGATCCAAGGTAATAAAATCATTTCCATGATGAGTGATGAAGGAAGGATCTGATCATTGGAGGGATAGGTTAAAGTCAGAGGGAGCTATTTTGTAGTCCCTCTGACTTTTGTTGGAAATATGTGTCTCAATCTCACAAGTTGAAACCTCTGAAAGAGCCAAGTCAGTGTGACATCCATATTGTCTGGCCGACTAGTAGCTTTGGGACCTTGTGAAAAGTTTTGGTCGCTGAGACCTTGTCACTGTCTTGCCGAATGGACCTATCGCTGTGACATGATGATAGTTGTGACAATTTTTATCTCACTCCGCTCGGGGAGATCTCTGGACAATAGGCCATTCTTATCAGATATCAGGGAGACTCTGGGCAACAAGCAGTATCGAGGAGACCCTTGGCCGAAAGGCTTGCTTCGGTATGAAGTCTTATCGATATGGAAAGTCTCGCCGATAGTTATACACTTGGAGTCTTTGGGGTAACATAGAGGCTTCACTATGAACTCTTGGCGACATATGTTTTTCTCACTGATGCTCATCGGGGTAACATGAAGGCTTCGGTATGAAGTCTTAGCGATGAACGAAGTCTCGCCGATAGTGGAACATTGCGATGTAACTTGAAGGCATCGGTATGACCTCTTGGCAAAAGCGGTAAGTCCTACTGACATTGGTGTTTGTTAATGGGTGTCTTCGGTGAGACTCCTAGTGACTGAAGTCTTCGGCGAAAGGTGTGAAATTTTGGAGTAATGTCTCATCAATAGCCTAAGTCTTGCCAATGAGTGTTCTTTTCGGTATGACTTGAAGGTTCGATATGATCTCTTGGTGAAGGATGATAGTCTTGCCGATTGGAATACTCTTGTCTATGTGACTTTGGAACTTTGGTGTGATATCTCATCAAATGGCGATTGTCTCACCGATGAGAATGCTAAGGTTGATGCAGCTTGTGAACTCGGTATAACATCCTATCAATAGTGAAGACTCTCGGTGATAATGATGATCTGGCTTTGTGGCATCGGGGAGACACGGTTAGTGTCTCACTGACATGCGGATACATTGTGAATGCCTGTGATCGAGTGATGACTATCATATGTGGTGAGTCTATGACCAATCAGAGAAGCCGAATGGGAACCGCTAGCAGTTGGACTGTTCCGGCCATTACTGAGAGGAAGTTCGACAGACCATGGGCATTATGGATATACTCAAGAATTGCAGATGTGGTTTAGTTTGATGGTTCGATGGTTGCATGAACAGTTGAATGATCAGTTCGGTGAATGATCAGTGTGAATCAGATTCTAAGAGTATTGTAACTTGAATATTCTATACAAGGTTGATCATTGTGAATGTTGTTGTAAATTGATATCAAAGAGAGTGAAGCCCGTACTCTGTATGTAATTTCCATTATTGTAATACAAAGGGGTTTTTCTTGGTGTGGTGGGTTTTTCTCCCGTAAGGGTTTTCCCATGTAAATCTGGTGTTCATGTGTGTATGTTATATTCTCTATTTCTATTATTGCTTTCAAGTCTATCTTAATTGGATTTTAATTGAGAATTTAAAAGTATCTTTGCATTCCTCCCTGAGGTTTTGACGCTAGGAGAGTTGTTTCTGCACCTTAGCTTTCCTTACAAGTCGTATCAGAGCCTGGCTAGTTATGTTATCCTTGTGGGTATGTTGGGTTTTTTGAGTCAATTCTGTTCAGTGGGAGTCTTGTAGAAGTTTGGTAATTCGAATTACAAGTTAAGATGGCAAGCACGCCAGGAAAGATTGAAATTTAGAAATTCAATGGCAACAATTTTGAGTTGTGGAAACTTAAAATGGAAGATCTGTTGGTTGATCGTGATCTTTGGATTGTTGTGTCTGGAACGAAGCCTACATGCATGAAGCAAGAAGATTGGGACCTTGCAGATAGAAAATCAAAGGGCTGATAAGGCTCTGTTTAGCAGACTCTATTCTTATGAATGTTCATGAAGAAAAGACTGCATCTTCCTTGTGGAAAAGACTGGCAGCTATTTATCAGGGCAAGTCCTTGGTGAATAAATTGTTCTCAAGGAAGAAGTTGTACTCTTTGAGAATTTAGGAAGGAGGATCTGTTTTTGATCATTTGAACACATTCAACATGTTGATTGCACAATTAACATCTGTTGGTGTGAAGATTGATAAAGAGGATCATTGTATGCTTTTATTTTGTTCTTTTCCAGATTCTTGGGATCACCTGGTGATGGCTATTGGGAGTACGACATCCACTTTTAAGATGGAATATGTTGTTGCTTCTTTGTTATCAGAAGAGATGAGAAGGAAATCTTCTGAGATGGCAAAGGAGGCTCTTGTTGTTAGAGGCAGATCGAAAGATAAAGGCAAGAAGAAGGACAAGAAGTCCAAATCAAATCAGAGGGGAGATCAAAGTCTCTAGCAAGAAGTCCAAGGTGAAGTGATGGAATTGTGGGCAACCTAGTCATGTCTGAAAGGATTGTAAAGAGGAGAAAAAGAAGAAGTATTCTTCTGACAATGATTCTTCTCAGAGTGATGCAAACGACTTCATTGTAGCCTTGGCTACACAGGCATCAAATGATGTCTGGTTGATTGATTCTGGAGCATCTTTCCACATGACATCTCATAGAGACTGGTTCACGAAGTATGAAAAATACAATGGTGGAAAGGTGTATTTGGCAAGTGATTCATCATTGGAAATAGTTGGCCGTGGAAGAGTCATAATTCAATTCCTTGATGGAAGAGTGAAGGGAATTAATAATGTAATGCATATACAAGGTCTGGCTCGAAACTTACTTTTTGTTAGTATGTTGAATGATATTGGAGTGCAAGTCACATTCTCTGGAAATGGTTGCAAAATGACTAGAGGCTCTATGGTGCTAGAAAGGGGTGCTCAAATTGGTACCTTGTATAAGTTTGATGCACATGTTGTTCAATGTAATAGTGTCTCTGCAAAGTCACAAAAATCTACTCATGGAGGAAAAGAGGGAAATGTTCCTGATAGTGTAAACTCTATGGAAGTTAAACTTCCATGAGAAAAGACTATGCTCCGGTATCATAGGCTAGGCCACATTGAAGAGAAAGGTTTAAAAACCTTGAAGAATAAAAACCTGGTTGAGGGGCTTGAAGATTGTAACCTCGAATTCAAATTTTGTGAACATTGTATATATGGTAAACAACACCATGTTTCATTTTATTCCAGTCCTCACAAATCTTCAAGTTTGCTTGATTATATTCATTATGATGTTTTTGGTTTAGTGAATGTTCCTTCTTTGTCTAAGTCAAGGTACTATGTATCGTTCATTGATGATTATTCGAGAAGAACATTTGTTTATTTTTTGAAAAGTAAATTAGAAGTGTTCAGTCGGTTTAAGGAATTTAAGAACCTTGTAGAAAATCAGACTAGAAGAATTTTTTTTTTTTAAGGACTGATAATGGCAGTGAATTTTGTTTTGATGATTTCGAGAGGTACTGTAAAGATCATGGGATTAAAAGACATAAAACTACATCTTATACTCCGCAACAAAATGGAGTTGCAGAAAGGTTCAATAAGACAGTGATGGAAAGAGCATGAAGTATGCTGAGCAGTGTTGGCTTGGAGGAGAAGTTTTGGGCTGAGGCAGTTGCTACAACATGTTACTTGATAAACTGTTCTCCGAATTCTGCTCTTGTTGAGAAAACACCTTTGGAAGCATGGTCTAGTAAGAAGCCATCTTTAAGAAATATTCGTGTTTTTGGCTATGAGGCATATGCACATGTGTCGTATGAGAAAAGATCTAAGTTGGAAAACAAGGCTATTAAATGTATTTTTACTGGTTATAGTGCTTACATAAAAGGATACAAGCTTTGGAATCCTGATACAAAGAAGGTTCTATACAACATAAGTGTTATCTTTCGTGAGTTGAAGCCTTCTACCTTGGATCTGCAGTCAGAGACAAAATTAGAAAACAAAAATGATGTAGTTGAAATTCCTCCAACACTAGATAAAGAGGAATTGAAAATTCAAAATGTACCTGAAGCTAAGGAGAGCTCAAGTAGTTCTTAGAGTTCTGATGAAGATGAACAACCTCAGCCTCAGCAAGTGAGGAGGTCAACTCATGAAAGAAGCAACCTGATAGGTATGGGCTTTCTTTGATAGATTTTACTTGTGCCTATTCTTTAATTTCTAGCACTGATGAGCCTACGATTGTGAAAGAGGCATTTAGAATGTCTGATTCAAACTCTTGGTTGGAAGCCATGAATGAAGAAATGGAATCATTAGAAAAGAATGATACTTGGAGTTTGGTGCCCTTGCCTAAAGGCAAGAAAGTTGTGGGTTGCAAATGGGTATTTAAAAAGAAAATAGGCCTAGATGGCAGTGTGGAAAAATACAAAGAAAGGTTGGTTGCGAAGAGTTATTCCCAGGTAGAGGGAATTGATTATGGTGAAATTTTTTCTCCTGTGGCTAAGCTGACGTCCATTAGATTTCTTTTGTCACTTGCAGTAGTGTATGACTTAGAGGTCGAATAGATGGATGTGAAGACAATATTTCTTCATGGTGATCTTGAAGAAGAGATTTATATGTCCGAGCCTAAGCACTTTGTGGAGAAAGGTAAAGAGAAACTGGTTTGCAAGTTAAAAAAGTCTCTGTATGGTTTAAAGTAGTCTCCTAGAATGTGGTACCAAAATTTTGACACATTTGTTTTGTCATTGGGATTTGTAAGATCAAAATCTAATCATTGTGTATATTACAAAGCTGAAAGTGATCAAGTCCTTATTATTGCTCTCTATGTTGATGACATGTTGTTCATTGGCAATAGTAAGTTAATGATTTCTGATCTTAAGTCTTAGTTGTCTGCAAAGTTCAAAATGAAAGATCTTGGTGCAGCAAGGTATATTCTGGGAATGGAAATAACCAGGGACAAGAATAGTAGAAAAAATTGGCTCAGTCAGAGTAAGTATATCAAGACTGTTCTAGAGAGATTTTGCATGAATGATTGTAAGCAGCTAGTTGTTCCAGTTTTGCAGGGAACAAAGCTATCTGTTGAAGACTATCCAAAATATCCTACAGAGATGGAGGACATGACCAATGTACCTTATGCTAGTGTGGTTGGTATTCTTATGTATGTAATGGTCTGTACAAGGCTAGACATTGACCAAGCGGTGGGAGTACTTAGTCGGTTTATGGCTAATCCTAGAAGGACACATTGGGATGCTGTGAAAAGAGTATTTAGATATTTGAAGGGCACTTCAAAATATGCTTTGTGTTACCATGGGAACTTGGTTGAATCACAGAGGACTCTCAACATTCAAGGCTATGTAGATTTTGATTGGGAAGGGAACATTGACAGTAGAAGATCCACCAGTGGATATAATTTCATGTTGAATGGTGGTGCAGTTAGTTGGATGAGTAAGCGACAGGTTGTAGTCGCTTTGTCCACTACAAAGGAAGAATACATGGCAGCAACACATGCCTATAAGGAAACAATCTGGCTTAAAAATTTGTGTTCTAACATTGGGTTTGATGTAGGGAAAATTTCAATTTACTGTGACAGTTAGAGCTCTATCTGTTTAGCAAAGAATCCTACTTTCCATGCCAAGATGAAACATATAGATGTACAGTACCATTTTGTATGGGATATGGTGGAGGATGGAAAGGTATCATTAGAAAAAGTGGATACTTTGGAGAATGTTGCAAATGCATTGACGAAGCCAGTGAGCACAAACAACTTCAGGTGGTGTGCCAGTTCGATGGGCCTTAGTGCCCATGAATGTCAGTAGTTTTTTTGTGCTCTTGGAGGTGCCTGTGTGATCTTGGTCAAGTGGGAGATTGTTGGAAATATGTGTCTCAATCTCACAGGATGAAACCTTTGAAAGAGCCAAGTTGGTGTGACATCCATATTGTCTGGCCGACTAGCAGCTTTGGAACCTTGTGAAAAGTTCTAGTCACTGAGACCTTGTCACTGTCTTGTTGAGTGGACCTATCATTGTGACATGATGATCGCTGTGACAATTTCTATCTCACTCTGCTTGGGGAGATCTCTGACCGATAGGCCATTCTTATCAGATATCAGGGAGACTCTTGGTGACAAGCGGTATCAGGGAGACCCTTGGCTAAAAGGCTTGCTTCGGTATGAAGTCTTATCGATATGGAAAGTCTCGCCGATAGTTATACACTTGGAGTCTTCGAGGTAACACAGAGGATTTGTTATGAACTCTTGGCGACATATGTTTGTCTCACCGATGCTCATCAGGGTAACATGGAGGCTTCAGTATGAAGTCTTAGTGACGAACGAAGTCTCACCGACAGTGGAACATTGCGATGTAACTTGAAGGTATTGATATGACCTCTTGGCGAAAGTGATAAGTCCCGCCGACATTGGTTTTTGTTAACGGGTGTCTTCGGTGAGACTCCTAGCGACTGAAGTCTTCGGCAAAAGGTGTGAACTTTCAGAGTAACGTCTCAGCGATAGCCTAAGTCTTGCTGACGAGTGTTCTTTTCGGTATGACTTGAAGGTTTGGTATGATCTCTTGGTGAAGGACGATAGTCTTGCTGATGGGAATACTCTTGTCTATGTGACTTTGGAACTTCGTTGTGATGTCTCATCGAATGGCGATTGCCTCAGTGATGAGAATGCTGAGGTCGATGTAGCTTGTGAACTCGGTATAATGTCCTGCCGATAGTGAAGACTCTTGGCGATAATGACAATTTGGCTTTGTGGCATCGGGAGACACGGTTAGTGTCTCAACGACATGCGGATACATTGTGAATGCCTTTGACCGAGTGATGACTATACTATGTGGTGAGTCTATGACCAATCAGAGAAGCCAAATGGGAACCGCTAGCAGTTGGACTGTTGTGGCCATTCCTGAGAGGAAGTTCGACATACCATGGGTGTTATGGATATACTCAAGAATTGCATATGTGGTTCAATTCAATGGTTCGATGGTTTCATGAACAGTTGGATGATCAGTTTGATGAATGATCAGTCTGAATCAGATTCTGAGAGTATTGTAACTTGAATATTCTGTACAAGGTTGATCATTGTGAATGTTGTTGTAAATTGACATCAGAAAGAGTGAAGTTCATACTTTGTATGTAATTTCCATTACTGTAATACAAAGGGGTTTTTCTTGGTGTGGTGGGTTTTTCTCCCGTAAGGGTTTTCCCACGTAAATCTGGTGTTCATGTGTGTATGTTATATTCTCTATTTCTGTTATTGCTTTCAAGTGTATCTTAATTGGACTGTAATTGAAAATTTAAAAGTATCTCTACATTTTTTGACGTTAGGAGAGTTGTTTCCGCACCTTAGCTTTCCTTACAACTTTCTGATGGAAGTGTATGACATTAGCAGGGATAGTGGGTAAGTGACAGGTGTATTGGTAGGCTCGGGATTTGGTTTTCCTTGTGTGATTCAATGATTTAGATTTGAAGGATGAAGATCTAACATCTATCATGATGGCTTAGTGCATCACAGTATTGATCTAGAGTAATGAAAGCCTTTGTGTGATGAGGGATGGGCGAATATTTTGGTAAGTATACCTTCCATCAGAGCTTCTCTACACATCACGTCTTTACATTTTTCCAGTAGTTGATTTTCTATGATGGCTGATGAAGGATGAGATTAAATCAATACCATCCAGTGACTAAGATTGCATCGCACTGTTACTTCACATTGTTGTTGTAAATCAAGGAGGTTAAGTGGTTTGCGTGATGCATGACGAGTGACTCTAATTTGAAGGTGGAGATCAATGATAATGTTTTAAACTTGCCCCGATGTCTGATCTCATCCATCCATCTCCAATCTAATGGCCAACATTCAAATTTCAATGTTCGATTGCTCTTGTTCGCAGTAAATATGCAGAAGTTATGTCTCAACGACATTCCCAACTACTAAATTAGATTTGATCAATTATGGATCAAATTTTCATGCTTTTTTCAATGTTGTGTTTGTAGAAGTTGATAATCCAACCTCACAGATCCCAATGAACACCTACAAGCAAATAACCTATCACCAAAAGAGATCAAGAGAGACAAGAATGGTGCTCTGCAAACATGAAGCAAAAATGCATTACCCGAGAAGATTAATAATTACAAAGAGATCATTGATCCTTAAGAAAGGAGATCAAAAACCTAAAGTGAACCCTAGGATGGAGATTAAATTAGCATGTGACAAGTGTCAAGATCATAATGAATGAGACAACATGACTAATTTAATAATGCATAAATAAAGATTCCTAAGTTTAGCTTAAGTGAAATAAAGTAAAGGTGACTTAATTAATTAATCAAGTAAACAACCTATTACTCTAATTACTCATTGAAGTGTTAGTGCCATTAATCTTTGAAGTGTTGTAGATGCTATATTCTCTTATCAAGGTATGTGGTCTAATATTTAGTTGCATATTTCATGAGTCCCTATCCCTGCGTTCACATGAGTCATCTTCTGGGGCTTGTTTGAGTTGTCAAATCCTTTATGGCTAGTTATGTTGTTCTATGATGGGATAAATTTAGATCATTTCTCCTAATCGAGTTGATCTTTTGTAACCTTAGTTAGTTTAGGGTTAGGGTTTTGAATTCATATCTTGGTTATGCTTCAACTATAAAGGAAAATATTATATCTTTATTATGCATTCTTCCTCTGGCCCCTCTAGGATTTTTCTCGTACAAACCTGCAACTCTTGCATTCTACCATTGTAAAGGATACTTCAAGCTTATGTCAATAAAATTCAACTATTACTACCATTACCTCTTGCATGTTTGAGTAAATTTCATTTACCTTCATATCTGAGTGGGTGTTTTAGTTATTTCTTTGACATATTATGTTGTTCTGATGTAGGAAGGAACAAATTCTAAATTCAGTGCACCACCTTCTTTCACATTTCATGTTCTCCTTCTATCCCTTTTCCTCTATGATCTGTTAGAGTAGGTTAGTATTAGGATTTTAATTGTGTTGGGATAGAACAACACAATTGCACTCATTGTAGAAGAGGAAGCCATCCTTCTCTGGAGACTTGACCTCAATTTGCAAGGTTCCACACCTTGAGGTCATTTCCATTGTGTCATTAGAACACTAAACTCTTGTTCAGTAGGGTGTAATTTTATGTGACAACAATATCAAAAAAGGACAATGAAAACAATAAAACAAATGATGATTTGTAGATCATCTATCTAGCGAATGCGAGAGCCAACAAAAGGAAAACTCGTGTATTAAGCAAAGAGAATGGTAGTGTTTTATACATGAAGAGATAAACCAGAAATGAAATTGTCCACTAACTAAAGCAATTGTTTGCTAATTCATGTATATTATTCTAACATTCTCCCCCAAAATAAACATACAAACAAAAAAAAAATTGTTCATCAGCCCAATTCTCCCCCATAATGAACATTTGGAAGAAAACCAAGTGAATGCCAAAGAGTCTGAAAATGATCACAAGCAAGGGGCTTTGTGAATATATCAACAATTTGGGCTACAATGGGGAAATAGACAAGTTCATGTTGGAAGAATGAAGAACATGCTAACTATATAGTTTTGTGTTGTCATTGATGTCACCATGTTATACGGGTTGTGACTGCAAGACTAAGTCATTGTTTGATCTGGTATTTTGGTATGGTATTTGAACCAGTATACAATTTACATCCTCCGGTATTTTGGTTTGCAATCCTTCGTGGTTGATAGTTTCTACTTACGATTTTTTGAATTAGTTTATGGATATTGAAAGCACATATGTTCAAAATCTCTCATGCTTAGGTGCTCATATGGTGTATTGGAATTATTCTATTGACTAAATTTTGCTATTAAGCCCATCTCTGGCCAACCTCATGTATAATTGGTGGTATGGTGAATTAATTTTGTTGTACATATATATGTGTGACCTATCTTAGGTCTATGTCGACACAATGTAGTGTGCTACACATTTTGATTTAGTGTTTGGAAAGATTTTGTGAATGCTTGAAGCTAACAGTTGATATTTTTTATGAACAAGGATTGCATCTAATTAGGCCGACCTAATTAATGCTTGTGAATAGGTTAGATATATATGTCAGACATTTTTGAAGATTGTAGTATGAAGAAAGCGAGGAATGACATTCATGTGAATGTGAAGAAGTGCAAAAATAATGAAGTGTGTTAAGTCAATCTATTGAGCATCATTGGAAATGTATCAACACTTGTTAGGTGCACTCTCATAAGTTCACTTTGGCCGTGAATCCAATTTTTTTTTTTAATCCTTTTTGTAGGAAGTGAGCCTCCTTGTGTAAGCAGTGAGCTTTTGTATTCAAACAGTGTGTCCTATTAAGGGAAGTGAGCCTTATATATTTGGTTTTGCTATTACTTTATATTGTGAGTTAATCATCACTGCACGGTTTTTCCCTTATTGGGTTTTCCACATAAAATATGGTGTTCATTGTGTTGATTTTGCTTTCTGTTATCTACATTTCATGTTCATACTCAATAATAGAATAGTGTGGTTGTGAAGTTGATAAGTGCTTAAATTTTTGTGTTTGAATTTGGTGAAAAATTATTCACCCCTCCTCTTAGTTGTCCTATGCCTTTTTAACAATTGGTATCAAAGCTTTGGTTCCTTGGTGAAGAGCTTAACCACTTGAGGAGGATCCTGAAGGTTGATTAAATGGATGATAAAGAAGAATTCTAGGCTGCACTTGAAGATCTTGATAAAGCTGAAAATGAAAACAAAGATTTGAAAGAAAATATTGATGAAGCAAATGAATGTGTCTGGAAATTGAAAGAGAAATTGAAGAAATTCAAAGAAAGACATAGAGAAGTGAGTGAGCAGCATAAATAAGAGATCATTAGATTGAAAGTGCTAGTGGAAGAAAAGAATATAATTAAATAATGTCTAAATACAATGGTGCAGAGCAATTATGATGAATGCAATATACTTGAACAAGAGGTGGTGAACTTGAAACTAGAATTGGAGAAAGAAAAACTTTGTGAAAACATTTTCAAATCTAGCTCCGACAAGCTTGATGAGTTGATTGCAGGATAGAAACCAAGTAAAGATAAAGGTGGCTTGGGAAATGAAATAGGTGAAAGCTCAAAGGATAATAAAAATACTCAAGACAAAGGGAAGCATAAAATAAACCCAAGAAACTTTGCTAGAAGACCACTTGTGAGATAGCCTAATGCTCAAAGGTATCCCTCTTTGAATGGTGTCTATTTTTTATGTAACAAATTTGGTCATAGGGAAACTGAGTGCAGAAGTAAAATGAATCAGTTTTCTGGACAATGCTTTTCATGCAAGAAATTTGGACATAAAGCCACTAAATGTAGATCTCAGGTGAGAATGGTTAGTCAAGTGATGATGAATAGGTTTAATGGAGGTAGAATGAATCAATCCTTTAATGGCTACTGCTATACTTGTAACAAATTTGGACACAAAGAAAATCAATGTAGATCAAGGGTTACAAGAAGTGAGACAAATTAGAAAAGTGTTGTTTGCTATAACTACAACAAACCTAGACATATCTCAAAAATTTTCCAAAGTAAGAAGGGAAATAGGTTTACTCTGGTAGAGAAGAACGAGCCAGTGAAGAAAATTGACAAAGATGAGGTGAAGCAAGAGATGAATAAGATATGGAGGAAGAAAGAAGAAGATCTAGAGACAAGAGATGTGTATGTGCCCTCATTCGGTACAAACAATTCCTTCGGGAATTAGACCTAGCATGGTCTTAGGGGAGCATTAACAGAAAAAACTATACAAACCCCCTGGATGAATGGCATGTTAGATGTTGGCACGAGGGAATATTGTAAAGAATGAGTAAATAGAGGTTGTGGAAAAGAAACTAGAAGAAAAATTGCAAGCATGTTCTTTTGCGGATCGATTTAGGGTTTATAGTGCATAGAAACAAGTGTTTTACTAGCTTTTTGAAGTTTGCTGCATTTAATGCGAATTAGGGCAAAGCGATAGTGTATAAAGTAAAATTCAAAAGTTCTTTTTTTTTTATCACTTGTGCACTTGAAGAGTTTGAAAAATTTCTTAGAGAAATCCTGAAGCAATCTCGAAGCGATTTTTAGCAATTCTGAGGCAATTTGAAGGAACTATTACAGATAATTAGGAGTTATTTCTCAGTCTACAAAGGGGAAGAATGGAAAATGAAGAAGTTTTGATTGAACAATAATGAATTCAAGAGATACAAGCATGACGATGGACAAAGGATCAAGTGGCAATATTCCAACTAAGCTAAAGGGTATTGAATTGGAAAAATTCGATCATAGGAATATGAAGGAAATGGAACTAGGGCTAAAGAAAAATGAATTGGAGAGCATAAAAACCCTAGGTATGGATCTATGGAGTGAATTTCCCTAGTTTATAGACAAAGAATCTATCTTGTTCTTGTTAAGTTGATTCAAGAATGGCAGTATTATGTTGGAAAAAGCCTATCTGATCACGAAGGAGGAAATCGAAGCTAATACTAGTTTATGCAATGTCAAGGACCTCCCTAGGAAGAAAACTATGAAATACAAAGATGTGGAGGAACTTACTGGTATTGACAAAGACCCTCGATCTCTATTGATAAATACTATTGTTGATTTTGTTGTAAGGTATGTTGCGTACGACATCTCTTATAAAATTTATTTCAGAAAGAAGGTTAGAATTTGGCTATTACTATATATCTTGCACACATGATGGTTAAGGAAAACAAGTAGTTTGATTTGTGTAGCCTATTAGTAGAAAACCTAATTGAGAATGTCAGAATGTCCTTGGTTGAGGGCTATCCATTTCGGTTTGGGTCTTTGCTCATATGCTTGATATTTTACTTTTTGAGCTTGCTTCTAGGAAGAGAGAATGTTGAGTGGGAATCTAGCATTCCTATCAGAAAACAAGTTTACAAGTATTTCAAATTGATGGAGGAAAATGTAACTGCTTGCAAAATATATTTCGCATCCTTGAAGATGAATCTCTGCTCTGGTATGTCAATACCTAGTCAATTTGAAGTGGGCTCCTCCTCCAACAAGAAAGAATTAGAAATTGTCATTGGTGAATCCTCTCCAGAATCTAAAAAGAGAAAAACTATCACAAAATATGTTATCACTATCTTGGAAGAAGTGAATAATGAAGAGGAATTTATGTTTGGATCTAACTCCTTTGATCCAGAGGATATACAGATGATGTTAGATAAAGGTGATATGAAGAAGGTCAGTGAAATGTGGAGTGCATGATCTCTGATCAAGAGACTTAAAATTGATGATGTACTGGTTGATTATTTTCTCAATAAGGGTATTTCAGTTTCAAATGTGTATAACTTATTACTAGATGATCTAGTAGAGGTTACTAAATAAAGAACATTGTTGGAAGGACATGAAGGTCATAAGTTCAAAGCTATGATTGAAAGAAGATGTGTAAAATCCAAAAAAATGTTATCTAAAAATATTAATGATACAAGAGAATGCATCAAAGAAGCATCTGACATCTATAGGTATTGTCTCCAGTGGCTGGTAGTTGTTGATAATTTTAGAAGCAAAATTGAAGCCATTGAATCTGAGATGAATTGTATTGGAAAGTGCTTTGATTTCTTCAAAGACAAGATGGAAACCAGAGAACAAGAGTTGGTGAATTGTGAGTGGAATTATTGATTGCTTTGAGGCAAAGAGAAGACTTAGTTAAAACCTTCTGGTTGGTTAAATAAATTGTTGAGGTTCAGCTAGACCATCTCTCCGGAATACTCTCTAACACAAAAGATTGTGAATGACAATGTCTATCTTCGGACTAGACATCCTCTTTTATGTAGTTGTCTTTATTGGATGGTATGAGTGCAAGGATGAATTCAATTGTGCTTGCTTCAAAAAGGATTCTTCTGATCATAAGATAAAGGTACAAGAAAATATTTCATGTAAAAAGTGTCATTTTCACTTGAATGCTTGAAATGGGGAGTTAGAATTCCTTTGTATATACAATATTACCATGTACATACACATCCTATTTTTGGTTGCCCTTTGCCATTGATGTCAAAGGGGGAGAGAGGTGTGGAGAGAGGAGTAAAAAGGGAAAGGACAATGTTGTTAAGGGGAAAGAATGTTGTTTTGAAAATTTTGGCACATGTTGCCATCAATGGCAAAGGGGGAGATTGTTGGAAGAATGAAGAATGGATAACTATACAGTTTTGTGTTGTCATTTATGTCACCATGTTATACGGGTTGCAACTGCAAGACTAAGTCATTGTTTGATCTAGTATTTTGGTCTGGTATCTGAACCGGTATATAGTTTACATCCTCTAATATTTTGGTCTGTAATCCTCCGTAGTTGATAGTTGTTGCTCGTGGTTTTTGGAATTAGTTTATGGATGTTGAAAGCATGTATGTTCAGAATCTCTCATGCACAGGTGCTCGTATGGTGTATCGACATTATTTTGTTGACTACATTTTGCTATTAAGCCCATCTTTGGCTGACCTCATGGATAACTGGTGCTATGGTGAATTGATTTTGTTATGCAAATATATGTGTGACCTATCTTAGGTCTATTCTAACACAATGTAGTGTGCTACACCTTTTGATTTAGTATTTGGAAATATTTTGTGAATGCTTGAAGCCAATAGTTGATATTTTTGATGAACAAGGATTGCATCTAATTAGGCCGACCTAATTGATGCTTGTGAATAGGTCAAATATATATGTCAGACAGTTTTGAAGATTGTAGTATGAAGAAAGTGAGGAATGACATTGATGCGAATGTGAAGAAGTGCGAAAATAATGAAGTGTGTTAAGTCAATCTATTGAGCATCATTGGAACTATATCAACACCTGTTAGGTGCACTCTCATCAGTTCACTTCAGTTGTGAAGCCAATTTTGTCTTGTAATCCTTTTTGTAGGTAGTAAGCCTCCTTGTGTAAGCAGTGAGCTTTTGTATCTAGACAGTGAGTCCTATTCAGGGCAATGAGCCCTTTGGCAGGGAGCCTTATATATTTGGTTTTTCTATTACTTTATATTGTGAGTTAATCCTCACCATGGTTTTTCCCTTATTGGGTTTTCCATGTAAAATCTAGTGTTCATTTTGTTGATTTCACTTTCTGTTATTTGAATTTCATGTTCATACTCAATAACAGAATAGTGTGGTTGTGAATTTGATAAGTTTTTAAAGTTTTGTGTTTGAATTTGGTGACAACTGATTCAACCCCCCTCTCAATTTTCCTTCTCCTTTTTAATATTTCAACCATGCCATGTTGGACCAACTCATGAATGTAGTGGTGCTAGATGTTAATATATGCTTAGTCCTACCATGGAACACTAGATTTTTACTAATTTGAATAGTACTTTGATTGTCACAACATATCATTGTGGGACCATCTTGAAGATGTTGAAGATCCTATAACATCCTCCTCAACCAAACAACCTAACAAGCAGTAGAAGTAGCAGCCTTGTATTCAAACTCTATAGTGGAAAGAGATACTGTAGGTTTTTTCAGAGGACCAAGAAATTATTGTAGAACCAAGACTAAATGTATAACCATAGGTAGACTTGTGATCACCTATGGAACCTACCCAATTAGAATCAGTATAGCCAACTAACATACTCTCGTTGGAATGCTAAAAAGAGATACCATAATGCATTGTTCCTCTAAGATATCTAATAATATTTTTAGCTTCCCCCCAATGTGTCTCCTTAGGTGTGGACATGAACCTAGAGACCAGGTTTACTGCATATGTAATATTTGGTCTAGTAGTGGTCAAATAAAGCAAACTCCCAACTATCTATCTAGAAAGAGTGAGATTTATAGAAGGGGAATCATCCAAATTTGAAAAATTAACACCAACCTCCATAGGTGTGTCCACATGATTGCAATCCTTCATATGAAACCACCAAAGAAGATCTGAAACATAATTTTGTTGAGACAAAAATATACCATCTTTATGCTGCCAAACTTCAAGACCAAGAAAATAATGCATTTGTCCTAGATTAGTCATCTTAAATTCTAAAACTATAGTTGCTCTAAATTCAAGAAACAAAGATGAATTATTCCTAGTATATATGAGATCATACACATAAAGAAAAAAAAGGAAAATATCCTCACCATAATGATGAATATAAAGATTAGGATTAGATTGAACTTTAACAAAACCTTTTTGCTGAAGATAAGAGTCAATTCTGGAGTACCATGCTCGAGATGTCTATTTGAGGCCATATAAAGCTTTCTTCAACCTATAGACAAAGTATTCTTTGGAAGGAAATTCAAAACCTTGAGGCTAGATACATAAACTTCCTCATCAATATAACCATTCAAAAAATCAATTTTAACATCCATTTGATAAACATTCCATCCATTATGAGCAACTAAGGACAAGACTAATCTAACAGTATCCATCCTGGCTACATGATTAAAAGTTTTAGTATAGTCAGTACCTTCCTATTGAGAGTATCTTTTAGCTTCCAATCTAGCCTTATGTTTATCAATTGTCCCATCAAATTTATATTTAGTTTTATAAACCCACTTTGTACCAACAACATCCTTACTAGGGGGCAATTTAACCAACTCCCAAGTATCATTTCGATAGCTCCAATCCACTCTTCCTTTGTACTTGCTTCTGTAAAATATTTTGGTTCGTCATTTTGTATAACATGAGTCATGAGAGCATAATTAACTTGTCTATGAGATCTTGTAGGCACTTGATCAAAATTAGTATCTAGCATGAGTGATTGAGGATGATTTTTCTTAGTTCTTCATTGGTATTTTTGATACTTCCTACTTTCTGGAGTGGAGAATGAAGTTAATGCATTATTAATGACTTCTGATTCATCAAACACATGTACATGAGACTCCTCTTCACCTACATCATTCATAGGAGGATTATAGTTCTTCAAATAAATCTCAATATTTTGAACCTTTTAATTAGAAATATAATGTTAGATTTTCTTAGAAATGGCATCTCTACCTATGAATAAATTCTTAGCAACATGATCATATAATCTATAAGCTTTATTTTCAGAACCATAACCAATAAAAATGCATTTGATACTTTTTTCGTCCAATTTTTTCCTTTTTTCTTTATGAATATGCACATAAACAACACAACCAAAAACCTTTCGATGAGCAACAGATGGCGTAAAACCAAACCAAGCTTGTTCAGGAGTCATTCCATGAACTGCTTTTGTGGGACTCCTATTCAACAAATAAAATATAGTAGTGACTGCCTTTGGCAAATTTTTTTTATCTAGATGCTTTTCTTTCATCATGCTTCTTGTCATTTCAACTATAGTTCTATTTTTCCTTTTAGCAACTCCATTTTTTTGTGAAGTATAGGAGGTGGTGAATTCTCTTTGAATCCCATGTTCTCTACAGAAATCAAAAAATACATTGGACCTATACTCTCCCCCATTATCTGATCTAATGACCTTTATGAATTCACCACTTTATTTTTCAACTAGTTGTTTAAAGTCAACAAACTTATTAAAAATTTATAATCTATCAACCAAGCAGTAAATCCATGTTTTATGAGAACTATGAAAGTGAGAAAATACTTGGATTTATTTAGTGAAAGAATTTCCATAGGACCACATAAATCATTATGAATGACTTCAAGTGGTTTTCTTTCCCTTCTTGACAAACCAATCAAAAAAGTATTTCTATGTTGTTTTCCAAACATTTTTCACATATGCCTTGTGTATTCTTAATAAATGGAAATCCTTCAACCATTGTTTATTTTTAAGAAAACGTAAACCACCAAAAATGAGATGTCCATACCTTTGATGCCACAACTGACTATCATGCACCTCTATAGTACTCATAACCTGTTTTCTTGAAGAAAAATGAAGAGGAAACATATGATCACCTATCATATGTGCTTATGCAACCATTGCGTAGTTTCATGACTTATTCTTAATAACACATTCATTTTTATCAAAAACAACTTGATAATTCTATTCAAGCATCTGACCAACTAATAATAAATTCTTTTTAAGAGCAGGTACTAGCAAAGTATTAGAAGTATGCTTAACTTTACCATTTTCATTTGCTACTTCAATTGTTCCCTTTCCTTCAACCCCATGTGATTGACTGTCCCCTAAAACAACACTACTATTATGCTTTTCATCCAAATTAATAAATAAATTTTTATTAGATGTCATGTGAGCTGAGAAACAACAATAATCAATATACCATAAACTTTCTTCCTTAGAGCTTGTATTCAAACATGAAAGAAACAATTTTTTTATCTTCTATAGTACTATGAGCAGAGTGCTTGTGCTAACATTTAGACTCATAATGGCCAAATTTGTTACAATGAAAACATTGAACATGCCTTTCATCTCTACTAGTATCTCTACTTCTACCTCTGAAATTGGTACTTCTTCCTGAAAAACTAGAACCTCATCCACGATCATAGCCCCTGCCCCTGTAGTTATTACTAGACTCACCTCTATGCCCAGTTTTGGAATGGTACTCATTTCCCTTAAAAAACTTATGTCTTTTTCCTCTTATGTTTTCCTTATATGCAAATGCTTTTTCTAAAGATTCTTCACTACTACTTTCCATTCTTTCTTTTGTTGTTAATAAGATGCCACTTAATTCATCAATTTCCATGGATGCAAGATCTTTTGAAATTTCTATAGTAGAAACAACATTATCAAATTTGGAAGGAAAACTTCTTAAAATTTTGTTAATCACATGTTGATTACTTACATCATCTCCTAAAATTCTCATATGATTTATCATCCCTTCAACTTTAGTAAGAAATTCATTAATGGATTCATTTTGATTCATTTTAATGTTTTCAAAAAATTTCCTTAATGTTTGTAGTTTTGTTGTGTGAGCACCTTGATATGCATTTACAAGTATATTCCAAGCCTGTTTTGAACGAGTAATACCACAAATCCTAGGATAAATTGATTGACTTATTGCACTTTGGATTAAAAATAAAGCTTTATTATCTTTTTGTTCATTGTTTTGTAATTCTTTCTTTTGTTGATTAGTTAGTGCATCAACATCTTTAGGTACTTCATACCCTCTAGTAACAATATTCCACAAGCCTTTAGATTTCAACAAAGTTTTCATTCATGTACTTCAATAAGCAAAATTTTCCCCATAAAAAATAGGAACTAATAGACCCAAGGAACCCATAATATTATCCATTTCAACAAATTATGTTTGTAGTTTAATCCTCCTAAAAACAACTGAGAATCTTCTTGCAAAAAAATCAACAATACACTCCCTTGTAAATTCACTTAAAAAGAAAACAAAATTTTTAGAAAAATAGCCTTACAAAACCTGCAATGATTCTTCTCTCTGACTTTGGCTATCTCCCAAATTTCTGCAATATTCTCTCTAGCAGCGATTCCTTTAGTTAATCTCCTCCTTTGCAGGGATCAAAAAATCCTTTGGCAACGTATTAACAACTGCACTACACGCTCAAATTGCTGCAATCCACCTTTGCTGGACAAGACTTCACATGCAATCCATCCTCTCATGTAGGACAGATTTGTGTTCTCTTCTCAACAAACAAATTACAACTGCTTCTGATAGAACTTCCTCTCTGCATACAATTCCCCTCCTTCCCAGCACTCTAATACCAAAAGTATCAACAAAGTACAAAGCAAACAATAACAAAACAAATGATGATCTATAGAGCATCTATCTAGTGAATGCGAGAGACAACAAAAGGAAAACTCTCGTATTAAGCAAAGAGAATGATAGTGTTTTATACAAGAAGAGATAAACCAAAATTGAAACTGTCCGCTAATTTATGTTTATTATTCTAACAAAAGCTCCATTTTTAAAATCCATTATGTTGCATTTACCTTTTAACATATCCAAGTCTTCCTTATTTATATCAGGGGGAAATGGAATAGATTTTGGGTCATTTTACATGGGAACCCAAAATATTTTTCTAAGAATACATTTCTTAGTGTCTAACTCTTACCAAAAAAATCATGAAAGCTCGACTAGCCAGAGGCTAGATACTTTAATTTTTGGAAACAAATTTGCATAGAAATATTTCTTGAAAGCTTAAACTAGTCATTCAATAAGTCATGCAAAATGCATGAATTGTCTTGAAAATAATTCATATAAGAGGGAGAAGAAATGATGGGCTTGATTCATGGCTTTTATTGTAACTGTTTAGTTGATTTATATTATTTTTATAGTTATAAAAGCTTATAATAATGTTAGGTATTTTTGACAGCCAAAGCACTCACAAGGAAAACTCACAAATATAAGGTGGTTGAGTTTTCAACAAGTTAAAGTAGCAAATCCCAACAAGTACTTTCCAAAACTCAAATGAGTCCATGGAAGAAACTCTTAGATGCATAGTAGACATGGGAGCATGGTTTGGACACAAGAAAAATGTTGAAAAGATGCTCTTTTTTTGGGCCTATTTAACCCTAGACGTCCATAATATAACCACATAATAATTGTGCATCCTTGTGAATTTTCAATTTTTAGGTTTTGTTTTTTTCTTCCAATATGAAAGATACGTCTAACATATAATTAGTTCCTGTGGATAGGCAGGTTACTATTGCAATTTTGATATGCATTTGATATGCTTGGCTAACCAGTCAGATTCAATAATTTAAATATATTTCTATGTATTTCTATAATTTGAATTTTATGTTTAAAAATTGGTATTTATCTCTTTTTCTATTGGTTGGAGTAGCTCTATTATTCATTTTCCTTTAAGAAAATTACAAAAATAGGATGAAAATAATTTTGGACGAGGAGACTTTGGTGGAAGCATTGGATTTTTTTGTGTGTTGATTCTACTTTCTTTATTATCAATTAATGTCTTTGTGTGTTTCTTGTTGTGCCTTCCTCTGAGTTTCCTTTTCATTTGGTGTGAATAAATTCAAGTGCAAAGAAATCTACTTTGTTAGGGTTACATAATATTTCACTACACAGGATTTAGAAGCAGAGAGGCAATGAGTGATACATGTTTGCAGACAACGATAGCAAGAAGAGTCTCTGAGGTAACACAAACAACCTTGATCAATGTAGAAAAAAAATTGTTTACAAACAAAAACTAATGCTTCTGTGCGAATCTACTCAAATTTTTCTGATAGTTTACACATTATTACTATTTTTTTTATTCTTCAGCTTTATGCTTTTGCTTTTGTTTTCTTTTGTGGGTTCCAAAACTAGGATACATACATTGTACAATGGTTTTGATAGTCTTCGGCGAATTAAGAAATCTTTGTTTGATTTAGGGGTTTGGGCATGAAATCTAGAGTGTTTCTTGTAATAACAGAGGTATTTCAGAGAAGCTATTTCTGGATTAGATTGTGTAAGCTTTTTTTGGATCAATGTTTTGGATCACACTCAGTGATCCATCATCAGGATAGAGAGCTCAAGGAGATGAAAAAGGTTTGCTGCAGACCCAACAGGTATAAAAAGAGGCAGAAAGATGGTAGAGGGATAGAAGGCACAAGGCCCAAGAGAGACAGGAAAGAAATTAGAATAAAAATGGAATTGAACAGTAAATCCATTAGTTTCATTGCACAGTAAATCCATTAGTTTCATTGCACACATAGAGATCTATTCCACTCTATCTTTGATTTTTATTTTTACATGCATTAATCAGAACCTTGATTTCACCTCTAACTTCTCATTTGTCTCACAAATATTTCTCTTTTGAAGATTTCATGTTACTAGTTACACGATCATCCTACAAAATACTTGCACTTTGACTAATAAAGTGTGTTTTTGGAAACTCTGTATCTAAGTTAGAAAATTTTTCTATGTATTTTATCTACATATTTGAAAATACTTAAATTGCAAAATCCTAAAATCCTAACTTTGGAAATTACTATACCTACACCGTCATTTTTTGTAACTCAGTTTTTCATTGCTCAAAAAAATGTATACTCTATTGGATATTGCTGATATGTGGTTGTCATTGATGTCAACACTATTTCCATTGATGTCAACACTATTTCTATTAATGTCTTTAAGGATGTATATGTTGAAGATATTGAGAAAATTGTAATAAAATAAGTTACAAGTTGTTGGTGGTACAGTGAAGTTCAGTATGGTAGCCGGCTCAGTATATTGATGATAAGAGGTCATGGATCAAAGGGTTTGCTTTGGAGTATATCTATTTTATCCACATGAAGTTTCAGAGGTTTGAATGAAGATTTGATTGAGTTATCAGTATCTATGTTCTGACAGTTGTTCTATTGCTTCAGTTGGTGTTCTTGAAAGAAGATGATGTGATTCTAGAAATGTGAAGTGTTGCAGATACTTCTATAGTAATTCATGATGCTTGTGGATGTTTCTAGATCATGCTCTATCTGTGTTGTTGATCTGTGTTGATCGTTGTGCTCTCAATTGGCGACTTTCTTTTGTGAGTTCATATTTTTCATGTTCATGGCCGACAGGGTGATTGTAGCGTGTTGTGGATCTTCGAGGAATAATTTTTGAAGGTGTTCCAAATTTGAGGATGTTGTTTTGGGTCCTTATTTTGTTTTGGCCAACATTTTTTTGGTTCACATTGTAAATTGTTTATTGTTTTGGGCCAACAATTTGTACACATTTCATATTTTGTTAAAGTTGACATGTAATTGCGGTTATCCCTAGTTGCGGATATATATGATCGATTGTTTATACCATTTGGATCTATGGTGAGTGAAGGTATGTGAGGTATGCTCTATGCTAAGTGCGAATAATGTTCTTATCTTTTGAAAGCAGAAGTATAGTGTGAAGAAGAGTGAGCAAATGAAAGTGTGCTTAACCAGAACTATAATCAAACATTAGTATATGCTATTTTCCCAGTTCAAAATCTTCCAAATGTAATCCGAATGTTTCTGTAAGACAGTGAGTCTTCTTTGGGTAGTAATCCTTTTGTATTTGAGCAGTGTGCATGAATGCATGTGCATTCCTCATTTATCATACTTTTAACAAAGTATAATCTTGTGGAATAACCTCCATTGTGGTTTTTCCCCTAACAGGGTTTCCATGTAAAAATATTGGTGTTATGTGTGTTTTTGATGTGATGATGGTTTGTACTTCCATTTTTTATTTATCAGATATGAGAATAAGTTTAATAAGTATAATTTATGTGACAACTGATTCACCCCCCCTCTCAGTTGTCTTCCCTTTTGTTTCCAACAATTGGTATCAGAGCAGGTTCCTTAGAAGAAGTTTACTAGCTTGAGGTGATTCGGGATGGCGAGATATAAGAAGGATAGTCTAAGATTTGATGGAACTAATTATTCTCTATGGAAGGATCAAATGGAGTGTCATCTGAGATGCATTGGTGAACCTTACTAGAACATTACAAAGAATAGGTATATTATCCCACATAATGGTCCTTCTACTGCATGAGAGATTAAAGATGTCGAATACAATATCATGTCTAAGGAAGCATTGTTGAGTGCTCTAGCTGATACTGAGATGAAAAATGTAATGGAGATGAAGACTGCTTATGAGATCTGGAAAAAGTTGGAAACCTTGTATGAAGGTGATACTCATGTGAAGGTTGCTAAGTTGAAATGCTTGAAAGGGAAATATGAAACATTGAGAATGGGTGAAGATGAGAACATTATTTCTCTTATGCAAAGATTGAATGAACTTGTGTGTAGTATCAGATGTGTTGGTGGAACATTGGATGAATTAGAAATTGTTGCTAAAGTGCGCAGATCCTTGCCTGCTACATACAAACACAAATTTGTTGCTATTGAGGAGATCTGAACTGTGAAAAATGTAACCAGAGACATGTTGATTGGTAAGCTTGCTGCTTTTGAGTTAAGTGAGTTTGGTGAATCTCTTCCTAAGATAGAATCTACATTCAAAGTTACTATCTCCCGAAAAGATAAGTAGAGATATGATCTAGGAGAAATTTATTCTAGAAAAATGTCCAAGTATGGGTAGAAAATGAGAGAGATTGAAGAAGAAGAGAGAAAACTAGATGAGCTTGAAGCGCTTATTGTCAAGAGGGTACCCAGAGGAGAAGGTAAGTATAAAGGGAAATTTCCTCTTAAATGTTTTTCTTGCAATAAGATAGGTCATTTTTCCTCAAGGTGTCTAGAAAGAGCTCCTAAGTCAAAACCTAACAAGCCTAGATTCCAAAGAAAGTGTTATTATGCTACTAATGAAGGTGTGACAGATGATGAATCTTATAAAGGGAATTTAAGTGAGGATGAATGGGTATTTATTGCTATCAAAAAAAATGATTTGGTGCCTATTGAATTTTCTAGTTGCATGAATGTGGAGAAAGCTCTAGTTGCCAGAATTGAAGAAAAAGATGAATGGGTGATTGATAGTGGATGCTCTCATTACATGACATGTGATAAAATTAAATTTGTGAGCTTGGAAAAAGTATGATGGTGGTTTTGTAAGATTTGGCGATGAAAAATCTGGTGTAATCTATGGCAGAGGATCCATTTCTCTTGATGGTAAGAATAATACTAATGATGTTCTATATGTGGAAGGTTTGAAACATATTCTCTTAAGTGTTGGATAGATGGTTGAAAAATGATACAATCTTCAATTCAAGGATGGAAAGTGTAGATTATTGGGGAATTTAGGAAATGCGATTGCATCTGGTACAAAAACAAAAGGTAATATCTTTCACCTAAGCGCCACTAGTAAAAGTTGTTTGATTGCTCAAGTTGATGAAAGTTGGTTGTGGCATAGGAGATTGTATCATGTAAAAATTGACAATATTATCAAGATAAGTTCTACTTAGGCAATGAGAGATCTTCCTAAGCTCATAAAGCCTACTAATACTATATGCAAGGAATGTCAGTTAGGGAAGCAAACTAGAGTTTCATTCCAGAGCAAACAACATTGTTTGAATAAAGTGTTGGAGCTAGTGCATACTGATCTGTGTGGTCCTTCTAGAGTCCTGGAAGTTTACAAGGAGATAGGTATTTCATGTTACTTATTGATGATTATTCTAGATTGATGTGGGTTGCTTTCTTAAAGGAAAAATCTGAAGCTCTAGAGAAATTCAAGATCTTTAAGGCTATGGTTGAGACAAAGATAGGTCTGGAGATTAAATGTTTGAGATCAGATAGAGGTGGTGAATTCACCTCCCATGAGTTTAATTCTTTTTATGAAGATCATGGGATAAAGAGACAATTATCTACCCCGTGGACACCTTAGCAAAGTAGAGTTGTGGAAAGGAAGAACAAGACAATTCAAGAAGCTACTAGATTTATGATGCTGGAAGGAAATGTTCCTCATATCTATTGGAGACAAGTTGTGATTACTTCCATTTACACTCTCAACTGGGTACATATCAAAGGTGATACCGATAAGACCCCTCATGAGCTATGGTTTGGTCATAAGCCTATTGTTAGATATTTCAAAATCTTTGGGAGTAAATTCTATATCAAAAGAGATGAAGATAGTTTGATGCTAGAAGTGATGAAGGAATCTTTCTTGGTTATTCTACTAAAATTAAAGCCTACTGGTGCTTCAATAAGAGATTGAGGAAAGTAGTTGAAAGTGTTAATGTTAAGGTTGATGAAGACATAGTTAGACCATTCAGAACATGTGGATATGATTTAGATAATCAGAATGACAGTTCAGTTCAGACTTAGAATCAAGTGCAAATCATCCTAGAGGAAGAAACTAGTGAAAGTGAAAAAGTGGGATCACAAGAGCCTGAAGTTCAAGAAAATCCTAAGACTCCAAGGTATGCAAGACTAAATCATTCAGAAGATAAAATTATAGGTGATAAGAACAAAGATGCTCAAACTAGGAGAAGAAGTTTAGAAGAATACTATTTGATCTCAAAGACTAAGCCTAATAGTGTCAATGAAGCATGCAAAGATGAACATTGGGTGGAAGCAATGAAAGAACTATTGAAAATTGAGAAGAATGATACATGGATTCTTTTTCCTAGACCTAAGGAATAAAATGTAATTGGAACTAAATGGGTCTTTCAGAACAAACTGAATGAACAAGGTGAAGTTGTTAGAAACTGATGAGGAAGCAAACCCGAGACACAGAAATACACTCACAAAAGAGAGAATAATATTTTATTCATAAATATTGAACTTCTTACATGCAGAGGATCTCAAATCCCCAAGCTCTGTATTACATGCAAATTATAGATTTATAGAAAATTACCCAGATCCCCCTTTCACAGCATGTGAACTTCTTTCCCCAAAAAGTTACCCAAAAATCAGAAACAAGCCCCTAAATAGACCCATTTCGGTTTGGAACCAAAAACAACCTTCGAGATAAGATTTTTGATGGTTTGGTGCCAAAATTACAATTTGAAATTCAAGTTTAAATTCACAGTTGAAAATTAGCACATTTCTAAAATATGCACCAACTTCCGGCAGCCATAACTTTTAATCTGACCGTCGGATCTTCAATGATAATACCTTTTCGGAAAGCTCTCGAAAAGATGATTTTCTACAAAGTAGGCCTTTGGCAGACTACTTTGGCATTTCTGCAAATTTTTAGGCCCATCCGGGATCGTTTGGTGCCTCAAACTGAGCTCGGAAGGTTTTTCAGGGCAAAAAGCAAAAATTGGAACTTGAATAACTTTCAAGTCGTGAATGATCTTGACCTAATTCTTTCACCAGACTGTGTATTTTTCCATCCTGAACCTTCCCATAAATTTCTGTCTTCCCATGACTTCAAATTCAAACCTACTAAAAATAGCAGTTGAGCAGAAAAAGCAGAAAAGTAGTTCTGAAAGTTGGAAACTCTTATTCGATGAAAAGGGTATCCAGAAATACAAAAACATCTACAAAAAGAAAACAACAGGAACAAAAATGGAAATCATCTTTTGGGTGATGCAAGATTTCCCTCACACCACTGGATGCTCCTGCATCAGAAACAAAGAAAGACTTGTGTGTAAAGGATATTCTCAAATGGAAGGAATTGAATTTGAAGAAACTTTTTCCCCTGTTGCTAAGATAAAAGCTATGAGACTATTTCTTGCTTATGCTTCTTACAAAAACTTCAAGGTTTATCAGATGGATGTGAAGTCAACATTTCTAAATGGTGAACTGGAAGAAGTGTATATTGAGAAAATTGATGGATTTCAATTGACTGGTTAGGGAGATATGGTTTATCAGTTGAAGAAAGCATTGTATAGACTTAAGCAAGCCCCAAGAGCATGGTATGCTAGATTGGACAAGTATTTGTTAAAGTTTGGATTTAATAAAGGTACTGTTGATAGTAACTTGTATTTCAAGATTGATCATGGTAAAGATTTAATTGTTGAAGTCTTTGTTGATGATATCTTTTTGGAGGAGATGATAGTTTGTGCATGAAGTTTGTTGATGAAATACAAAGTGAGTTTGAGATGTCTATGATTGGAGAAATGAAATTATTTTTGGGATTGCAAATTACTTAGCTACATAAAGGGATCTTTATATCTCAATGCAAGTATGTGAAAGAATTTCTAAAGAAGTTTGGAATGGAAGATTCAAAACGAGTTGGTACACCTATGGTGACCAGATGTAAGTTGACAAAAGATGACAATTCTCCTAAAGAAAATCAGACTAGATACAGATCCATGATTGGTGGATTGCTCTATTTGACTCAAAATAGACCTGATATCATGAATGTTGTATGCATTGTTGCTAGATTTTAGGTTGATCCTAAGGAATCTCATGTGACAACTGTGAAGAGTATTTTCAGATACTTGAAGGGGATAGTTGATTTTGGCCTATGGTATCCTAAAGAGGATGACCTTACATTGAGTGCCTTTACTGATGCTGATTGGGCAGGAGATGTGAATGACAAAAAGAGTACTAGTGGTGGTGCATTTTTCTTGGGAAAGAAGTTGATTTCACGGTTAAGTAAGAAGTAGAATGCCATTTCTTTATCTGTTGCAGAGGTAGAATACATTGTTGTTGCTAACAATTGTACTCAGGTATTGTGGATGAAACAAATGTTGAAAGATATTAGAGTTGTGTATGATGAACCTATTGCTATATTATGTGATAATTCAAGTGCAATTAACATTTCTAAGAATTTGGTTCTGCATTCAAAAACCAAGCATATATCTATCAAGTTTCACTTTTTGAGAAAGAAGGTGAGTGAGAAGGAAGTCAGATTGGAGTGTGTGCCCACTAAGGGAAAGATTGCAGATATCTTTACCAAGCCTTTCCTAAGGATACTTTTGAGTATCTCAGAGGGAAGCTAGGGGTGATTACCCCTCCTAATCAAAATTAAGATGCATTGACTTGCATTAGTCCATACATTTCATAGTCATATCCTATGATCCAAATTGATGTTAAAGTGGCTGCTACTCAAGGGGAGTAGTCAAATGTTCAAAAATGTGTTTCAAAGATTGTGTTGAGAAAGATAATGTGTATCTTTGTCATTGATTTCAAATGGGGAGAAGACTCATGTGAACATTTTTGAAAGAGTGAAGGAGAAAAAGAGTCAAAATCTAAGGGGGAGAAAGTGCTAAGAGATGGTGTTTTTCACATCATGTGTTGCCATCAATGCCAAAGGGGGAGATTGTTGGATATTTTTGATATGTGGTTTTCATTGACATCACCACTATTTCCATTGATGTCAACACTATTGATATTAATGTCTTTAAGGTTGTATATGTCGAGGATATTGAGAAAATTGTAATATAATAAGTTACAGGTTGTTGGTGGTGCAGTAAAGTTCAATATGGTAGCTAGCTCAGTATATTGATGATAAGAGGTTGTGGATCAAAGGGTTTGTTGTCAAGTATATCTATTTTATCCTCATGAAGTTTCAGAGGTTTACATGAATATTTTATTGAGTTTTGAGTATCTATGTTCTGACAGTTGTTCTGTTGCTTCAACTGGTGTTCCTGAAAGAAGATGGTGTGATTCTAGTAATGTGAAGTGTTGGGGATACTTCTATAGTAATTCATTATGCTTGTGGATGTTTCTATATCATGATCTATTGGTGTTGTTGATCCATGTTGATCGTTGCGCTCACGATTGGTGTTTTTCTTTTATGAGTTCATATTTTTCATGTTCATGGCTGACAGGGTGATTGTAGCATGTTGTGGATCTTCGAGGAATAATTTTTGAAGGTGTTCCAAATTTGAGGATGTTGTTTTGGGTCCTTATTGTGTTTTGGCTAACATTGTTTTGGTTCACATTGTAAATTGTTTATTGTTTTGGGTCGATAGTTTGTACACATTTCATATTTTGTTAAAGTCGACATGTAATTGAGGTTATCCCTAGTTGTAGATATATACGATCAATTGTTATACCATTTGGATGTATGGTGAATGAAGTTATGTGAATTATGCTCTGTGCTAAGTGCGAATAATGTTCCAATCTTTTGAAAGTAAAAGTAAAGTGTGAAGAAGAGCGAACAGATGAAAGTGTGCTTATTCTAAACTATAATCAGGAATTAGCAGATGCTACTTTTTCAGTTCTAAATCTTCTGGATGTAATCCAAATGTTTCTATAAGACAATGAGCCTTCTTTGGGAAGTAAGCCTTTTGTATTTTAGTAGTGTGCTCTAGGCAGTGTGCCTAAATGCATTTGCATTCCCCATTTATCATACTTTTAACAAAGTATAACCTTGTGAACTAACCTCCATTGTGGTTTTTCCCCTAACAGGGTTTCCACATAAAAATCTTGGTGTTATGTGTGTTTCTAATGTGATGATGGTTTATGCTTCCATGTTTATTTATCAGATCTGAGAATAAGTTTAATAAGTATAATTTCTATGAAAACTGATTCACCCCCCCTCTCAATTGTCTTCCCTAGTGTTGCCAACATACTTTGTAAGTCATAATGTTTTAGTTAGTGTAAAATCTTGGTTTGTTAGAGTATTTAAAAAAAAATTGACACCTAGCACATGTTTTCAGAATAAGATTTTGGTTGGGGAGAAATTTAGTTAAAACACAAAACATATTTTCTGATGTTTTTACTCAAATATAATTACCTAAGACAGAGAATTTTTTCATAAGTTGCCTCTTATGGCTATCTCTTATAATTGCTATGGTGGGTGCATCAGATCCAAATCCTCTACAAAACTTCTATGTTGTTGATATATTTGTAAGTAAACCTTACTGACCACATCATTTTATTATATATATGTAGGGCATCTCTGTATTTTTCATTTATCAGAATTTCTTATTGTTTTAGCAATAAGATGTTAAAAGAGATTAATAAGTAGAGATTTTGTAATTTTCTTGGATCCATGAGCAAAAAAATAAGACAATTAAATCTCATAAAAAAAAAGATGATCATACACTTCATGAGAAAATGAAAACTTCCATGTAGAAAGCATGAACTATTTACTCAAAAGAAAAACATTCTTATTCAAGGAGTTTGAGATGAGCCCTTCAAACATGGGTTGCACTAATTTTCCATAAAGAACTCTAAATCTGGGAATACAATAGAATGAAATATTTTATGAAAGCATAATTATAAAATGATTCACAAAATATCTCTGCACTTTAGAAGCCATTTACATTTTAAATGTCTCTGTATTATAAGAAAATGAGTATCATGGTTTTAGTTGTGTAATGTGAAAACTCTAGTGATTTATTTGAATTTTTTAATTTTTCAACTTTTTGTAGCTATTGGATTTCAACTTGGGCAGTTGGATTTCTTAAAAATAGAGTAGATATTCAGTCACCCCCTTGACCTTCTATCCAAAATAGGCCTTGTGTAAGAGGGATAAAACTTGGGTATGTATCTATGATCATTACATATGTATTTATATCAACATGCATATTTTAAAATTTTATATAAAATATATGAATATATTTTTATATTATGTATGGTACAATAGGTGCACTAGCAGTTGGCACCAAGAAAATAGGCGACATAGATGGGTAGTTCCCAATATACAATTGATATCAAAGACGGGCGCACTGACACAGAAAAAGCATAGGTATCTCTCTTCAACCTTTCTCACTAATCCAATTTAAATATGTTTTCCCTGCATGATTCTCTCTCTTTGAAATATGTGGCTGCCTATTTATATCTCTTAAAATATAGCACTAAAGAAGATTTTATGTAAATTTTGCTTAAGTATCACTTCACATTTTTTTCATATGAACCTTTATCATATCTACTTATTAATTTAGTGCATAAATGGTATACTACTATGATCAGAAAATTTTACCTATCCCAAGTGATGCAAAAAAAAATGCAAAAATATGGAAACAACACTAAAACACCTCAATGATTAGCCTAGTTGAACTCAAACAAAAGAAAAGATGAAAAACAACTAATTTTACGTTTGTTCAAGTTGATCTTTGGTTGGCCCTTGGATTGTTGATGTTTTGTATGCTCCTTGATGGCAAGAGTGCTAAGAGTGGATGCAAAACTATATAAGAGTGAATTTGCACCCCATGTGCAAATCCCCCTTTTGCTTCTATCCACCTTAGAAAACCAAGATCAGAGGCTTAATTCCACCTAAGCCTGCTACTTGCATCACACTTGGCACCTTTTGAGCATTCATGGAGGCGTTTCTATTGGGGACGCCCGCACGCAGATGTCCACGCAGTACGCTTACGTCTAGGATAGATTCTTGCATATGGAGCCTGTAGAGGCATTACACGTCCCATTTGGGGTCGATTTATAACGCCCTCCTTGTCCGGACGACTTGAATATGGTCGTTTCTCTTCATATTTTCTTCATATTCACTCCTTGAATGAGCATTTCATCTCTTCAAATCTTTTATCATCTTCTTCCATCTTCTACACATCTCTTCACACTTTTGGACTTCATTCACAAGCTTCACAAGCTCTTCTCAAGCTCTAAGAAACTTCTTCACCATCTCTTCAATCTCCAAACACTTTACACTTCATAGTAGCAACATCAACACTCCACCGCTTCAGTAGAGCAAGTGTGGAACAAAACACCATTGTAGTAGAGGCTTGAGTTCCTCTCATTTTCTCCCCCATTAGCCTTGAGCACTCTTGGTGGAGGTGGTAAGCTTTCACTCCTCTCCTCTATTACTTGGTTGAGTAGCATAACACTGTTTTGTAGTGCTTTAAGTGCTCTTTACTTCATTTCTACTTTTATCTCTATCTATCTGACTATTCATGGAGGTGGGAACACCGAAATGGGGCTTGACTAAGGCAAGTCCATATATAGCCACCCAACATTTTCCCTCTCCCTCTTGTGTGCAAGTATTGAAGACACTCATGAGATGGAAGCTTCATCACTTGCACGGTCACAAGTATTTCCTTTATTCTCCTTATTGTCTCTATTCCATTTCAATCTTATTACTTCTTGTTGGTTCCTTGCATTCTAGAAGTTATCAGTAATTGGAGTGTAAGTCATCACTTAGTCATTTTCTAAGACATTCTCACTTTTTGGTCCCTATGAGATGCTAGTATGCCACATTGTCTTCCATATTCTGTGTTGTCATCCTTTGGCCGAGAGCTTGATAGTCTGTCCATAAAATCTCTATGACCTACTCTTTTAGATTCTGAAACTCTTGTTGTTGTTCCATTGAGGTAGTATAGGGAAGTTCACCATGTGAGGCTCTCTAAATGAAGAGAACTCATGAGAACCGAATTCCCCTATATTACATTTTGGTGAACCCGACGTGAAGAACTGTGTTCTTTGAAAAACTAGGAATTTATTTACCCCTACTTGGTGGGGTCATAACTTTTGACTTGGTGCTCAGAATTCAGAACCATTTGCACCATTGGATAGGTCTCCTAGAGAACTAGTTCACTCCCTAAAATACTAGTGCCTTTAGCAGTTGAATTTTAGGGATTGACACAAGTTTCGACCTCAAATTTTTCTTTGAAGACCTCCGAAAAATGTGAATTACTAGAACATAGAACATATCAAAAAAATTATAATGGATTTAATATCTTCTTTTATTAGTTTTGTATCTATTTTTTTTCAAAATGTTAATAATATTCCATTTCATGCATGTGATGGTGATTTGGCTTTACCCATGTCACTTGGTATCATTTATCTTTCTCATGAGATTCCTCTTTCTTCAGAGGGTATCTTGTTGCAAGAAGATGAAATCATTGATACCTTTCTTAATGTTACTTTACCTTCCCTTCATTCCAATGCACTCTCTTTTAGAGATGATGCATTTGTGAATGATGAGTCTCTTATACCTTCCAATGCACTCCCTTCTAGAGATGTTGCATTGGTGAATGATGAATCTCATCTTTGTTTTGATGCACTCTCTTTTAGAGATGATGTATTAGCGAATGATGAAGCTCCTTCCACATCTGATTCTCCCTGGATCGATGTTGAGAATGTTTCTTCAAATAATTATTCCACATTTGATCCTATGTGGATTGAAGTTGAGAATATGTATTCAAATAGTTATCCTACTAGTTGCGATGATTTTGTAAATGTAGTCTATGTATTTGCTACCCCTCAAAGGCCTAAGAGACCAGTTATTTATGTGACTCTAGCTAGTCCTAAAATATTTTTTTCTATTAATGGTGTTCCATTTGATAGTGACTCTTATGATCTCTCTAAGGCTCCCTCTTGCAGAGTGGTAGCCCATACTAATGAGAATAGAATGAATAAACAACCAAGCCTTCCTCAAGCACCTAAACCTAACGATTAAAGCACCAAGTGATTATAATCTTGTCAAGCAACCTCAGGATCCTTAGGATAAGATCTCACTATGGGACTTGCTTTAGTTTGCTCCAATTTATCAAGGTACGCTTCAAGAAGCCTTGCAAAAGATCCTCTTGCCTTCTTTTGCTAGGCTAAAATATGTTGATGCGTTGATGTCGTATATTCATGTTGATTCACTAAATATTACGTTCTATCTACAAGAGCTCCAGTCTCTAAAATTACAAAAGCAAGTAGATCCTCTAATGATTATAGTTAATATTAACAAAGTTGGCATTAGACATACTCTCATTGATGATGGCTTAGTGCTCAATGTGTGTAGTCTTGATCTATTGCCTAAGATTAATATTGACTCATCTTCTCTTAACGCTTCTTTTGTTTTTATTCATGGGTTTGATAATGTTGCATGACAAGCCCTAGGTATGATAGTGTTACCTTTGCAGCTTGGACCCGTTACCATACCTACCCTTGTATATGTTATGTTAAAAAAATTACCATATAACCTTCTCCTTGGTAGACTATGGATTCATGCTATGGGTGTAGTCTCGTCTACCTTTCATAAATCCCTTAAGTTCATTTATAACAATAAAGAAATAATAGTTAAGGTTGACCCTGAGGCTATGCACTTATGTGAGATAGTAGTTGTTGGTCAAACGTTGGTTGTGCCTACCCTTATCCCTTTAGTGTCTTCCACTGTGTCGATGTTTACTCCAACAGTACCTACTACAAAGGATACTCTTGAGATAAATGTCCCTGAAGAAGATACTTTTGAAGCAAGGAGTCCTGAGTGTGCTCCTTCTACCTCTTCTCAAAGGAATGCATGCCTTGGTGATGATTGGGGCCCCTTAGACTTTACAAATTCCTTCATTCAAGAATATAAAATCGACCCGATCCACTTAGACCTTTTGAAAACATCATCCACACTCGTTGTCAAAGATGATCACTCTTCTATATCGCGGGGTAAGGTGAATGCAAATTATAATGTTCTTGGTGTTGATCCTCCTTTTAAGGAAGATGATCACACTTATGTTAAGGAGGTTAATATTGGTAGTCTTATCAAGAAGGTTGATAGTGATCCCGTAAAGAATCATGATCCCCCTTGCCGAAATAACGCTCTCTATGGAGATCCTCCTTTTTCTTCTACCTTCATGTCTTCTTGTGAGTAGTCAAACCTCTCTCCACAAGAGAAAGGCTTGCTTCCTGCTCCTCATCCTTTGTCTAAGAAAGAGCATATTTTGTTCTAGATTCTAAAAGCCTACTTAATCACTCTTCCTTCTCCTACATGCAAGAAACTCCATGAACATTATAAATCATAGCATCCTTTCTGTGAATACCATCGAGTGCTTGGTCATTCCACTAGTGAATGTAAAGCCTTGAAGGAAAAAATTCAAAAACTTCTTGATTCAAGTGCCATCAAACTCTCGTTTGATTGATGCTCCTTCCTTTTATTTGCTTGACAAGTGATATCAAGGTTTACCTCTATCACTGCATTTTCTAAGTGTCTTGTATAGTTCTCCTCCCCTGTATGTTGGGGGCAGTGATGACTCATTCAAAGATGTGTGTCCTTCTTAAGGACCCCTCTCTTCGCTATGTCTTTCAAATGAAGCATCCCTTGAGTGGACCCCTTTCCTCTTTTGAAGCGTTCCCAAGGGACCTCTTTGAAATATTTTCTCTCGAATGGATTCATCAGTGTCTAGCTTGGGGATAGGCCAACTAGACCTATTTCACAACTTGGCATCTAGCTTGGGGGCAGCCCCGACTAGACCCATTTCACAAATTTTGCATCTAGCTTGGGATTAGCCTAACTAGACCTCACTTTTCAAACAACGCATCCCTTGAGTGGACCCCTCTTCCTTTTGAAGGGTTCCCAAGGGACCCCTTTGAAATCCTTTTCAACTTGATGATGGTCTGCATGACTATCTGCTTACTTTCTTTCCATGATCGAGAACCTGTAGAGCTCCTTTACATACTTATTTGGTGATACAGGTTCTCCTCCTCAATTGAGGTTTTATTTTATCACCTCTTTTGTGGTGTGGGTTCTACTCCTGAGTGGGTATTTCTTTCACCACGTGTTTTTTTGTGATACGAGTTCTCCTCCTCGAGTGAGGTTTGCTTTTATCACCTCTTTTATGATATGGGTTCTCCTCCTCAAGTGGGATTTTCTTTTATCACACACTTACTTTGTGGTGCAGGTTCTACTCTTGAGTGGGTTTTTCTTTCACCATGTTCTTTGTTCATCTCTATCTTATCTCTTGTATATATCGAATCAAAGATCTACATCTTCATCCTTAGTATATGCTCATTCTTCAGCTTCATAGTTTTGTAGAACTACGAAGTCCTCTTTTGACTTTGCACTCTTAAGTTTTCCAGATCGCGGTCTGCTTCCTTGATAGTTTAGGTATACATTTCTAACCCTACTCTTTCTTGATCTACTTTACCAAGCATTCATCAGTGTTCGTGCTCACTATAGTGGGGGAAAAATGTATAAGAGTGAATTTTCACCCCATGTACAAATCCCCCTTTTTCCTCTATCCACCTTAGAAAACCAAGTTTGGAGGCTTAATTCCACCTAAGCCCACTACTTGCATCACACTTGGCACATGTTTTGAGCATCGGTGGAAGTATTTATTTCAGGGGTGCCTGTGCGACATGCAGAATTCTGCGCAGTGTGCTTACATCCCTGACAAATTCCCACATTTGGATTCTACAGAGGTGTTACACTTCCCATTGGGGGTTGATTTATAACGCCCTCCTTGGCTGACTGACCCGAATATGGCCGTTTCTCTTCATCTTTTCTTCATATTCACTCCTTGAATGACCATTTCATTTCTTCAGATCCACCATCTTCTTCCATATTCTACACATCTCTTCACCACTTCTGGACTTCATTCACAAGCTTCACAAGCTCTTCTCAAGCTTGTTGATGGTGTTTTCTGCACAGCAACAACTCAGACAAAATGCAATATTCTATCTCTCTTGAAAGGTAATTCTCAACAATAAATTACTGAAAATCACCCCAAGGTCTCTCGAGTGTTAGGTCATAACAATGCATAAAACAACTCAGATAACTATGTGAAATGCTGGTAATCACAATTGGACCTTACTACAAGCAAACTGTATCTTTCAATTTATCAGATTTGACAAAATGATGATCTTAAAATACTAAATCTAACCGAATAATAAAGAAATAGAAAAAGATAGGGATGCAAGGAAGTGATAAGATCTAAACTACTGAGAGGAAAAACAATGCAAATAACATATATCTGGAATGGACCTATCTCAAATAACCAATTCTTATTTGACCCACAAGGCAATCTTACAAGAATGGTGCAATCTTATGAGGAATACAGATTTTCAAATCATAGACATACATCTACAATCGAACTCACGCACATTAAATATACGGTCTAGGTTGACTTTACCAGCCTACTACAATCAGATAGTTACTGGGAGTATAGACCGGAGATAGCTACAAACATTCCAAATATGAAATCACAAACATCATTTATCCAACTAAAACTAATCTATTTCTGAATACTGAACCCTAGATCTTCAAGCAATTTAAAAGATAGAACAAAGGAACCATGCAAGATGAGATAACACAAATGATTTCACCAGGAATAACCACAATGTCTTCAATTGTATTAATCACCAGAAAATGCTGTAACAATTCAACTGTTCTGAATATAGTGTTTGCTTCAAGAAACTTCAAATACTCTAACTATAGCTCTTGCTAATCTCTATTACTGTCTTGCTAATGTCTAAAACCAATGTCTAACCCCTACAATGAGGCAAAAATGCCTATTTATATCAAATTCCCCCCAAAACATGTCGGCCCAGCCAAACATTTTTACAAAATAATAAAATCTGCCAAAACAGGTCGGCCAAGGAAACAAACTAAGGCACACATTTAATGCCATCATCCAAGTCAGCCCTGACACAGTCCCCAAGGAAGTCCGGTCCAATGCATGCCCTATGATAATAGGGAAGAACAAATCTCGAAAAGAGCATTAACTGCCACTCCCTTTGTCTTTCTCCTGCACTGATGCCCCTTGGACCTTCGAGAATATTCTTTCCAACTCAGTAATAGGTGGCAATGGTAAGACCCTGAGTCGACATTTAATGGAATCTACTCCTTCCTTGGACCGCTCAACAATTTCGTTCCAGTCCTCCCTGTTTGTCATGCACCAGTCTATCACCGCCAAGTATGTAACTGCATCATCAAGTAAGTGGCCGGTGACAACCCCATCAGAATCTGGGGCATAAACCTCATGCCACCATTCCTTCAGTTGATCTAAGCTCAAATATTTGGGAGCTATCTTCTTCCTCCCTGTCATTACCTCAAAGAAGGCAATGCATCCATCATCAACTGCTGTCAGGTCACCATCAATCGACTTCCTTCTTTTTTGTATCTTCTTCAAACCTCCCTGCCTGACCTGCAATGCCTCAAACCACTCCCAGGGTTCATCCATCCTAGAGGAAGGAAGGATTCCATCCTTAGCCAATTGATCCTTGCCATGTCCCAAGATAGTCCTTGATTTCTGCAGTAGGAGGTCTATGCCATTCTTATCTTGAGACAAGATGTGCTCTAACAGTTCTTTTCCCTAGACTGCATCCTTGGCCACAGACAAGATCTCCTTGATAGCCTCATCCCCTTTCATCTGGACATCCATAAGCCAATCAGTGGCATCTTGAGCGGAGGCCTTCATCTTTTCAATTCCGGAGATTGTCTCCTTAGGCAGAAAACTTGGAGTAGTAGAAGAGGAAGGGTGGAGAGACTGTAGAGGCTTCATTACCTCTTCCAAACTTTTCCTCAATCTCTCATTTTCTTTCTACAGCTCTCGTTTGGATTGGGTCTCCTTCTTCAGCCTGTCAACAATTATGGCACTCGACCCCTCAAACTCCTCAATGTCTTGCTCTAGGGAGGCCGGGCCAAGATTAATAGTTTGGACAATGTAGTCCTGGCCTGTTATCTCATCCCTCATTTTATCTGCTGCAGGGGTGGCGATGTGAACTACCCTGTTGTGTGCTTCATCCCTTTCCACCCAGGAAATCACCCTAGTAGCTTTCTTCTTCTTTCTTTTGCCGATCTGAGACAACATTTCATCCCAGTCCAAAGGAGTGTCCTCAACAATGACCTACTTTTTTTTTGCAAGTTCTCTCTCTAACCAGTCCGGAGCTACAAGGTCAGTTCTGATTTCTTCCGTTCTTACTTCTCCCAGATCTTCGGTCACTTTCTCCTCTTCCGCGGCTATCACCTTGACCTCCTCCTCTTTCTCTAGAATCTGCTCGCCTTGATCAGCCCCCCCGAGTCCCAATTCTGGAAGCACTAGTGATGGAGTCCTAGCAGGTATGCTTTCCTCCAGCTCAGGTGATCCGCGGCCTTTATCACTCTCCGGAGAATCTTCATATTGTACCAGCGGAGAAGTGTGCCTTTCCTCTATTTCCACCTCAAGCTCGGCCGCTTCATTGAACATTGTTCCTTCCTTGAACTGTTTTGCCTCCCCGCTTATTTCCTACTCATCTGGATTCTTCATTTTTGGTACACTTGGGGAAGGAGAAACAGGTTTATCCTGCTCATCAACTGGTAACACTGGAGAGGAGTCCTTCTGCTGTGCCACATCCTTGGGAGAAGGGGTTCTTGATTTTCTTGTATATACTTTGGTTTTCTCCCCTCCGGAGCTCTCCACATCGACAATTAGAGGCTCATCCTTCGAAGTGGCTTGATCTTTCTTCTTGGCAATCCTTGTAGTTCTTGTCTTCTTAGGCGGTGGAGGAGCATCCTCCTCTTCAGCCTTCTCTGTTTCTTCTTCATCCGAGGACTTGCTAATAGTCAAGGTCTTCCACCTTCTCTTACCTTTAGGCTTCCTCTTCACGTCAGGCTCAGCTCCCTTAGGACCTCTGACTTTAATCTTGAATGGTGAGGTCTTCGCTGATTTCCCTTTGGGGTCCTCTTCCCCGGTTTCTTCAAAAGTTGACATGGGGTTAAGATTCCCCATCAGTTCAAAGGTGCAGGGCATATTGGCGTTCTCCAATTCCCAGACTTTGTGCTTAGCCCAAGAAAGGGTAAACCTCAACACAGGAGCCATCAGGTCCTCCAACTCTGTCACTTCGGGTTCACTCCAATCAATATCCGCAACTGACCTGTTCTTTATGGGCTCGTAGACATGGTCCTGAACCAATTTTCCATCATCATCAAGCTGATCCGGAATCAGCTTAACATTGTATTGTCTAATGGCCTCCATAGGTAGCCTAGAATACCTTTTCTTCCTTGCATCGAGGTCATCCTTGATATTGACCCAGTAGTCTTCTAAGTCCTCTTTATGCCTGTATTCCCGGGTAGCCTTCTTTTGGGCCTCTCCTGTTATGTCAAAGTTCATTCTCTTCGAATGGAAAGAGAATCCATAAGCTGCCAACTCCTCACCTGAAGTGTGAGCTGATTGGATGGACGGGCACATCTCTCCTACGCCAATCCCAAGAGGGAAGTCCCCTCCAAAACCAGTCTTGTGCTTCTCCCTCTTCACAACTGCATCAAACTCACAAATCTGCCTTACAACTTCTAGCAGCACGATGTGGTCAGTGGGATACCTGGGCAACCTGTAAGGGGCAACTGGGCATCCATCAACCCAGAGGTAGGTGAATTTAGGGAACTGGATAAACCATGCTCCATAGTTCTTGATTAGTCCCCTAGCTCCATCGGATAATCTGATATGTTCTGCATTTTGAAGTGTCCGGGTAATGTGCTTTGTGAATGCATCATTTGCCCTCCTATAATCCTTATGCCCCAAATGCAGCTCCGAATAAACCTCATAGATTATGTCATGCCCAATGGTTCCCCTCGAAGTCAATCCTTTGTAGGGATAGGAAAAGGCCAGAACATACATAATGTAAGAAGACATATTGAATTTCTTGGCCTCCAAGACATTTCTCAGTTATTTGTCAATCTCTGCACTAATGAGTCCTGCCCAGTGATAGTTTGTCCCCTAGCTCATCTTGGTGATCACATGGACCATCCAATTCTCCAATACCCCTGCAGTTCTCAGTCCAGCCACCCTGCTCAATAGTGTGATGGCATCATACACATCCGACCTGAATTTCACCCTGTGCAGCTGTTTGGGCAACTTGGAGTGGTGAGATTTTGGCTTCTCCAGCCATGAATTGATGATCTGCTGAGCTTTGACTGGCTCATTCTCGTAATAGGTCCTGGCAGTGTCAATGTTCAATGCACAGACCGAAGGAAGATCCAACATGCTGAAGGTTCGTGCAATGGAGGCCGGACTGAAGTTTTCTAGGACCCTCCCTTCAGTGCTGACTACCATCTGTGTATCAAAGACATACTATCTAGCACATTCTAAGATCAGCTCATAGCAATGAACTGCTGGAGGGAACCCTGCCACATGCACTAATCCAGAGTTCATCATTCCTTGTCTCAAAGCTGACTGGTCCTTCTCAGCCACTCTCTGCTTGAACTCCTCATAGCGCCAGGCACCAACATTCGTGTCAGATACCTCAGCCCACACGAAGGATATTTTACTTTCTGGGAGCTGGCTCTTCATATCCAGTCTCAATCGTTCTATCTAAGAAATTGAAGATGCCCCTGCACCACCTTTGGACTTCCCAGCAGCAGCTTTGCTTGATTCAGCCTACACATCCAAAAATCGTCATTAGAATCCAACTATTATTCATATTCCAGTTCAAAGGGTTAGCACAAATCATGTAAATCCATCAAAATCCATTGCTAACTACTAATCCATCGAGATCCGGAGAAATCAGATAGTCCGGAAAAATCACGCAATCCGGGAAAATACCGTCGGGGCAGAATTTCAGAGAAATCTGACCCAGACGCATTCCTGCTGCCAAAGCATCATTAATCATATAGATCATTAGTGCAGATGGAAAATCAAAGGATAATCGTTAAATTCACTCATTGGCAACAAAAAATAAACATTAGACAATCATTCCATTAATCCTATCATCAAAATATCACAAAGAACAAAACCAGACAGGAAATCCAGAAAAATCCGAATGGAACGGATTTTCACGGACAGCTTAAAATGCACCGAAAATAACCCTAGCCCGCGGAATAAGCCCAAACCGGGAAAATCCGAGAGTGAGGAAATTTCGCGACGACATCGGAAACCCAAAAAATGATGAATGCGAACCAAAACCCAAACGATCACGGGATCTACTCCACTTGAGCTTGAATGATCTCAAAACCGATGATAAGTAACAAAACTTAGGACGCAAAGGATTTAGACTTTTTAAAAGCACGCAAAGGATGAATCTCCATATCAAAATAATGATGCCCTAATTGAATAATCAAATTTCTGCCATTAAAACCAGAGCAAGCTTTAAGGTTTAAAGACAATAGCTAAGAATTTACCTAAAGCGCCAAGATCTGAATAAGACGGGGGAAGCCAACATGATATAGGGACAAAATCGATCAAAACACAATAAAACCTCTGTTCTGGGCCGAACACCAAGGGAAACCCTAATTTCGCACAATAACACATTTCGTGCCCAAAACAATCAAGCAATCCAACCCAGAATCCCATCTAAAGGATAAATATGCCATCTCACAGACAAATGGAGTTCACAAGGCACGGAAAATGGGGTTCCATAATAAAACGGATCAGACCCCGACTCTATAAATGTGAAATCAAAATCAAATCAAAGGCCGACCCAAACCTAACAATACCCAGTGCGAAAAACCCCTAATTACCTCATAAGAAAACAGAAGGGCAATGAATACATACCATGGATCAAAGCGAACGGAATTCGAGCTCAGAAAATCGACCACGCGGCAAACACGTCCAAGCAATAGAAATACTGGCACCAACACTCAAGCAATCCTCGCGCAAAAAAACCAGGATCAATTCTCAAAGCTTCAAATAGAAAAAACTCAATCGCCAGAGCAATCAACAAGGCAGCAATGAAGTCAGAATGAAACTGAAAATGCCCTAAGTTCGACCTTATACCCGCCTGAGCAAAGGTACCTCAACCATTAATGCGCGACGAGACATTTCTGACAAGTCCAGAAACCCGAGCCCCAAGCGGAATTTAGGAAAATCACAGAATGCGCGGGAACATGGATTCCGCGGAAATGCAGAAACCGGGGAAATGAGCAAGATCGGGATTTTGGCAGAATCCGGGAAAATCCGCCAGGACCGAAAAATCCTGAAGTCAGGCAGAAACCCGGAGTCGGGGAATCCTACCAGAAACGGACAAGGAACCAGGGCCCGGGAAAATCCGCTAGAGATGGAGAATCCCGGATCCAGGTGAAAACCCGGACTTGGCCAAAAACTCAATTTCATTCAATTCCAACCTCAAGGAAGGGTCCAAGCGAGCAAGACCAACATGTCAAGACCCCAAAATGATAAATCCAATAAAATCAAAGGTCAAAGACACCAAAAAAAAAGAGGGTCACCACCCAAGTGGGGCGTGTGTGCAAAAACTGCACAACAAATGGCGACTCTGCTGGGGAAATGCTCCTGAGCATTTCGATAACAAACTGGAATCAAGAACCCAGAACTCATGGTTCCAACTCCAATACCTAACCACCATCCTAAGTTAAAGCAAAGAAACTCCCAGCCAATCAAACACTCCTATACCAGGGTCTAAGTGTGTGCACATGCATTTATCACCTACCCTCAGTTGCAAGAAGAACCAGACTGGGTATGAACAAGCTACGTAAGGATTCTTACTCTAAAAGTAACCTGGATAGAGCATCGCTGCCAGGCAGGCGTCCATAGCCCCGACGAGGTTATCGCTATGATCCTCCTAAACATAGCTCTACTACCAGTCAGGCGTCTATAGCGCTGGTAGAGATATTCAGATCCCCCTAATAAGTTGAATTCCAACCTCATGATTTTCAATACATTTTTTTTTCTCTTTTCTATTTTTTTATTTTGCTGATGCTTCTTTTCTTTTACTCACTTCATTCAACCTGTGAACAGTGAAGTCCACACTCAGGGCTGAGAACCACAGTGGCACTAGAGCAGAAAAGGATTTTTCACCTATTCAGACCTTATAAGAAATTTTACAACTTTAGGTATATTAAAGATTAAAGGTATAAGACCCCAATATATTCCGGTTCAGACTAACTAGAGAACCCTTGCCTCATCATAAGGACAAATGACATAGGCTAAAAGAATTCATACCATGGTATTCTGGAAAAAGGATCGAAGTTTGTAAGGGAAATACCAAGAATATGAGACCTGCTTTGCCACCATTACCATGCAGATGCACCCACAATCCCCAAAAGAGAAAGGACCAAAAGCAAGAGCAACGCAAAACAAAACAAACAAACCAAAGCAAACCTACTCTAACCAAATGAAACAAGCAAAGCAAAGAAAGAAGTCCACACTAACCAAAGCAAGCAAACAAGCAAACCAAGCAACCCAAACTAACTATTTACAGGGCAAAGAGCTGAGAACAGCTCAAGACTGGAAATAATGTTTCAGATACTGCCCATTGACAGGCAATGGTATGTCCTCTCCCGTGAGAGTCCTCAGACGGAAGGCATTATCTCCCAATATTTCGGCAATCTGGTAAGGACCCAGCCACAACTTATCAAATTTTCCATGGCTCCCTTTCTGATCATGCGGATTATCCCAATACAGGACGAGGTCAGAAATCCTAAAAGCCTTAACTTTTGCTCTCCTGTCAAACCATCTCTTAACCACCCCCTGATGTTTGGCAAATTTTTCAAGGGCATTGTTCCGTTTTTCCTCAAGGTGCAACAATTCAGCTAATCTTGCTTCCCTTCTATCCCTTTCATCATAAAACTAGTTGATAAACTGTAGAGTTGGGATTTTGAGCTGGATAGGGAAAACTGGTTCCAGACCATACACTAAATGATGAGGAGAGGTACCAATGGAGGACTTAACTCTGGTATGATCTGCCCAAAGAGCAAATCGGAGCTGGGTGTGCCAGTCTTTTGGATTCCTTTCTAAGAGCTTTCGGATGACTGTCAACAGGTTCTTGTTAGAGGATTCAGCTAGACCATTCCCCTGGGGATAATAATTAGATGCAAACTTAACAACAATGCCATGATCAAAGGCCCAGTTTGAGAATCTCAGGGATGCAAAGGCAGGACCATTATCACACACAACAGCAACAGGACATCCAAACTGATTCAGAATGACAGATTCAAGAAAATCAATTACTACCTCTGATGTACACTGCCTACAAGCAAACGCTTCAGTCCATCTTGTAAAGTAATAAGTTATGGTGAGAATATACCTGTGTCCTGCAGAGGATGGTGGATTTATGGGGCCAATGAAGTCCATACCCCATTGAGCAAAAGGTTTTACCTCAATGACAGACTGGAGCGGAAGTGCTGCACACCTTTCTCTTGTCGCTGCAGTCTGACAAGTGTGACAGGTCCGTACATGATGATAAACATCTTTGAACAGTGTAGGCCAGTAGTATCCTGCCCTCAAAATCTGATTCGCAGTAGCAATCGCAGAACCATGACCAGTACCATATTTCTCATGAAATTCACTCATTACCCTTTCAGCTTCCTGTCTTCCAAGGCACCTCAAATAAATACCTTCATGATTCTTCTTGTATAGGATAGCTCCTTTCAGCATGAAGCCATCACTTTTCAGCCTTAAGGCTCGCCTCTATACTGCATTAAGGTGAGCTGGAGGTCATTGATTCAGCAGATAATAGCCTATATTATCATACCAGCCCTCTGGGGAAACTTCTTCAACATTATAGTTATGAACAGACAACTCAGGGCCTATCTCTGCCATGGTTTGGGTGAGTCCCTGTCCTCTTACCAGCTTCATCGGCTAGATCTCAATGTCATACTCCTGAAGCATGGTCACCCATTTAGCTCTGTGTTCCCCCAACTCGTTCTGCATCAGCAGTAACTTAACTTCAGAATCAGGAACAATTGCAAACACCTTGTTTCTAAGGATATAATGCCTGAATTTATTTACTGCTCAAACAAGGGCATATGCTTGCTTCTCCATACTTGGGTATTTCAATTCAACATCCTTTAATGGTGCACTCATGAAAGCAATGGGATGCTCATTCCCCTCATGACACTTTTGTGTCAGCATTCCAGCGCATGAGTGATCTGAAGCAAACGAATAGATGTAAAAAGGATTGCTATAATTCGGGCTCACCAACACTGGAGCATCAGCAATGGCACTCTTAATCTCTGCAAAGGCCTCCTTCGCTTCTGTAGTCCACTCGATCTTGGCATCTTGTTTTAACATAGCATTTAATGGCTTCACAATCTCAGCAAATCCAGTGATGAATTTCGTGACAAAATTAATCTTACCGAAATAGGATTTCATCTCCTTTTTGCTGGTAGGCAATTGAATTTTCATAATGGCCTCTACTCTCTCTGGATCTACAATTCCTTTCTCTGATATCACATGTCCTAACAACTTACCTTCTGTGACCCCGAAAATACACTTCTTGGGATTCAAAGAGATGCCAAATTCTCTGCACTTCTGGAACACCTTACGCAGATCTGAGATATGATCCCCTCTATTTTTGGAGAAAACAGTCAGATCATCCATGTAAATGATAATGCATTTGCCTATGATGTCTTTGAAAGCAATATCCATAGCTCGTTGGAACATGGCTCCCGCATTGATAAGCCCAAATGGCATCCTCCTGTAGGCGAAGGTTCCCCACTTAGTTGTAAAAGTTGTCTTGTGTCTGTCCTCATACTGGACCATCACCTGATTATATCCTAAATAACCGTCCAGAAATGACATCATCTGCGATCCATTGACCACCTGTAGCACTTCATCCAAAGAGGGAACTGGATAATTATCTTTCTCTGATGATCTGTTCAGATTTCTGAAGTCAACACAGAGCCTAATTTCACCATTCTTCTTTCTTACTGGAACCAGATTGGCCACCCAAGTCGAATGCCTGACAGGAAATATGATTCTAGCAGACAGCAATTTCTGAACTTCCTTCTGTATGAGTGGCTCCAACAGTGCATTAATAGGTCTTTGCCTCTGTCTGAAAGGTTTAGTGCCTGGCTTGAGAGGTATAGTATGAGTTATGACGAATGTGTCATAAGTCTTCAAGTCTTCATAACCCCAGGCCACTATATCTGGAAAGTCGTATAGGGCTCTGATTATTCCCTGTCTTTCTTCAGGAGTACAGACCTTACCAATAAAAATATTCTTTACATTATCTTCAGTACCCACATTGTGAGTATCGCACTATCCACTAATAGATTCCTTTTTTGATTCTTGTTCCTGATCCCTGATTTTGTCCATATCAAAAATTCTCTCCAGCTGTACCATTCCCCTGGGAATAGTGTTGGACTTCAAATTCAGCACACCCTCTAGATCCAATTCTGCTTCTTGAGGTTCTGCTTCATCAATGATTTGTGAAGCAAAGACATCTGTGTTTGTGATAAAGTCCAGGATATGTTTATCATCCTCAAACACCTGAAAATTAGTCACATTGTCAGGAACTGATGAGACAGGAGTTAATTCAATAGTAAACTTCTTCAATCCTAACAAAGACAGGGGTTGCAAAGTACTGGATGCTTGAGCCAGGGAATCGACAGTTTGATTCTTCTTCCTTGGGACCAATTGGATATTAAAAGCGTCGAATCTCTCAATGAGGTCCCATACTCTGTGCCTGTAATTGGTCATTCTCCTATCGTGACATGCATACTGCTTTCTTACTTGTCTGACTACTAATTCTGAATCACCAAAAACTTTCAGAATTTTAACCTTTTTCTTGAGTGCCATAAGGAGTCCATGAATTAAAGCTTCATATTCTGCTACATTATTGGTGCAATTAAATTGAAGCCTATGAGCTGCAAAGAAACTCTTACCATTTGGACTGATCAGTTCAAACCCAGCCCCGGCTCCCTGCTTGGACTTAGACCCCTCAAACTTAAGAGTCCAGTATTTTGCAGTGATATTTTTCTTCATTCTATCTTTTGGTTTATCAGTGTTAGAGGCTTTCTCAGTCACCATAGGTTTCTAGCTTTCGCACTCTTCTTGAAGATTCGGCTCATCTGCCTTAACTGCCTGAGCTAGATTCATGCATTTCTTTACTTGTTCTACTGCTGTTTGACACAGACAACACTCCAACTCTGAGTGAGAAGCATTGTGGACTCTACACCAATTTGGTAAGAGTAACTCCTTAAAGCTTGTCCTCTTTCCCAGGTGAGTTTGATTCTCCATACATTGCTTAATGAACTCCTAGAAATTGTCCAATAGGCTAATCTGTATATGCTCAGGTTCTTCTTCTTCAACTGATTCTGTCAAAACTTCAACAAGATTGGACCCTGTTTCGACATCAGCTGGCATCGTATGCAACATCAATACCTCTTCTGCATCTGATTCTTCATATTGGGCAGATAGCAGGTAATTTCCCATTCCAGCTTCTGATATGAGAACTTCGGTTAAAGTCTTTTGGTATTCTATTATCATGTACTTCATTCTAGGCTCCCTCTCAATCCTTATCTGATTAGGCACTCTTTTCCAGGGAAGCCACATGTGAGAGTGATCAATGGAAACATACCCATTCAGAGCCTTCGTAAAATCCCTTCCTAAAATTAAACCGTATGCATCAGGAATGTTAGCCACCTGAATGTTGATGACCTGTTGGATTATTGGATCAGAAGCTATCTGCATATGGATCATGTTGAGTTCCCCTACCACACTTACTTCAGTTCTGTCCAACTGAGTGACCTTCTTCTAGGAATCAGCGGGTGTGATCCCTAGAGCCCTACAAACTCTGAGAGGCATCACATTGGTGGAAGCACCAAAATCTAACAGACAATTGTGAAGGTTCTTACCAATGATTCTGACAGAAATCAGAAATGGTGGAGTTTCTGTTTTCCCTTGAAACAAAGTGGGCTGGGTATCTACCTGGGCCACTTGAGTTCTGTCCTTTTCTTTTCCCTTATCTCTAGGAGGTGGGTTGGTCCGATTTTGTGTCTGATTTTGTATGTTCACGGACTGAAAACTAGAAGTCTGGCTGACATGCTCACCAGAGGACTTATCCAATGTCTTTGAATTTGCATCATAAGTACCTAAGACGGCCTTCCTAATTGCAGGAAACCTTAACAACTCAAATGCAAAAAGGTTTACCTTTAGTTTCTTGAATTCCTCCGCAACATATGAGGCCATCTGCTCCTCACTCATATCAGTAGAGACTTCTTTAGATGGTTCCTCTACCTTATCCTTGCTTACTTGAACAGTCATTTCCTTCCATGGTTCTGCTTGAGCTTGTCTGTCTTTCGAAAGGTACTGCTTGGAGACAAGTGGATATGACGGATTGTTGCTGGCATTAGGATCTGGAGGAGTACTGAAATTGTTGGGAGGAATGGAGTTAGTGAAAGGTCCTCCAGGCCGTGGACGTCTATGAGGCATATCCCTCAAGCCTTGTCTCTGGAACATCTGTACTTCTTCAACATAAGCTTTATCCTGATCCAGGGGACCATTGTCATTCATCTTTCCTTTGTTAAACAACTGGGCCACTTCATCTCCATTACAAATCTGATCTGTTTCATCTTTCTGGGAATCAGGTTCTTCCGGTATATTTTTCGTTACTGGCTGGAAAAGGAGCATGATTTAACACTAGCACAGAAGAATCATGAGTTAGAAGGAACGATTTTCTGTCCGTTCACATTATTCTCTACCTCATATTAAAAAATGGAAGCAGCAGTTTGGAACTCTAGACATTCCAATTCTGAATGCTGGCTTGTTTTGTGGAGTCTGCACCATCCTGATAAGGCCGCTTCAGCCAGGTACACACTAGTAGGAGGTTTGTCTTGACTGACCAGCTGGTTTGCAGATTGATTGATGATCTGATTAGCAGGCTCATCCAATGGGGTGAGAACTCCTCCATTATTGGGTCCTGTATTCCAAGTTCTATTTTGTCCTTGTGATGGCCTTTTATCAAATCTCGATCCACTTCCTTGGACTCTATCAAAGTTTTTCCTCCTATCATTATTGAAACCCCTGTCTTAATTATAACCTCTATCCTGATTATACCCCCTGTCATTATAGATTCCTCTATCATTGCACTGCCCCCTGTCATAATTCTGTCCTTGTGAAAACTCCTTGTTCTGATTAGATTGCATTCCCTTCTGAGCAGCTTGCAGTTGGCTGTTTTGATTTCTTAAGTAAGTCACCTCTAAATTTAGCTTCTTTATTTGCTCAGCCATCTCATCAATCCTCTCCCTATTTGGATCTCGATAAGGAGGTTGACTTGGGTTACTTTGAGGAGGAACATGCATTGTGGCAGATCCCAAAGACTGATGCAATACCTCAGAATTCTGCAAGCAGGGAAGCCATTCGGTTGGGATTGGTACATAGGCTGATTAACCTGTTGTTGAGGGAAGTTTGCCATAGGAGAAATTTGGTTCATGGGGTGACCAGGGTGTGGTACCATAGGTAATTGGGGAACTGAATTCATGATTGGGGTATGATTGGTGAGAGCTTGATTTACTACCTGAATCTGGTTGGGATGTGCAACTGGTCCCAGGGAAGGTAATGGCCCAGTCAAGTGCTGTCTCAGATCCGTACTGAGCTTGACAGCCTCTGTATAAGCATCAGTCAGGGTACCTAGAGGGTTGGGTCTCCATTTAAAAAAGGTTGTTGTTAGGCTATCCATAGCTTCATAATAGACTCCCAGGGCTGTATTATCATCTAAAACATATGGGTCTTGTAATTTGGTGAACGCACGATGGAACCTATTATTGAAACTGGCTATGGGTTCATTAACCTCTCTCTTGACTTTGATGAATTGCAGGTATAGCTCATTAGCACTGATGGGTATTCAGAACTTTTACAAAAAGGCCTTTTCAAGGTCACTCCAATTAAGAATCGAACTAGCAGGGAGATGGTTGTACCAGTAAAAGGCTTCTTCTCCTAGGGAATAAGGAAATAACCTACAAGCAACATCTTCGTGGACAATTCCTCTATCTTTGAGACAGGTTTGGAAAATTCTTATGTGTTCCTCAGCAGTCCTATCTGGGTCATTAGCATGGAATTTTGAACAGAAATGCTCAGGGTTCTTGGGCATTACATTGTAAGCATTGAAAGACAAGGGGGACGGATTGTTGGCAAGGAAAGCCATTGGTAAGAGTGGGGGTGGTGGTGGTGGTAGGTTATTAACCGGCTGAGGCTGCTGGATGGGAATGGCTTCAGGGATGGGTATAGCCTCAACTTCAAGATGTGAGGATGTGGATGATGTTGGTGAGGGGATGGGTGATGATGATTCTCCCCTCTCTCTAGTCCTTCTTGACCTATTGGGAAATTGAAGTTCTTCTAAATCTTCCTCTTTGGTGGTAGATCTGGTATTTCTCCTATATCTCTTTGGAGAGATGGCATTCAAGAAACGATCCAGTGTGCTCATTCAGGCCCTCCTTCTGGCGCCAATCTGTTGATGGTGTTTTCTGCACAGCAACAACTCAGACAGAATGCAATATTCTATCTCTCTTGAAAGGTAATTCTCAACAATAAATTACTGAAAATCACCCCAAGGTCTCTTGGGTGTTAGGTCATAACAATGCATAAAACAACTTAGATAACTATGTGAAATGCTGGTAATCACAATCGGACCTTACTACAAGAAAACTGTATCTTTCAATTTATCAGATTTGACAAAATGATGATCTTAAAATCTTAAATCTAACCGAATAATAAAGAAATAACAAAAGATAGGGATGCAAGGAAGTGATAAGATCTAAACTACTGAGAGGACAAACAATGCAAATAACATATATCTAGAATGGACCTATCTCGAATAACCAATTCTTATTCGACCCACAAGGCAATCTTACAAGAACGGTGCAATCTTCTGAGGAATACAAATTTTCAAATCATAGACATACATCTACAATCGAACTCACGCACATTAAATATACAGTCCAGGTTGACTTTACCAGCCTACTACAATCAGATAGTTACTAGGAGTATAGACCAGAGATAGCTACAAACATTCCAAATATGAAATCACAAATATCATTTATCCAACTAAAACTAATCTATTTCTGAATATTGAACCCTAAATCTTCAAGCAATTTAAAAGATAGAATAAAGGAACCATGCAAGATGAGATAACACAAATGATTTCACCAGGAATAACCACAATGTCTTCAATTGTATTAATCACCAAAAAATGCTGCAACAATTCAACTATTCTGAATATAGTGTTTGCTTCAAGAAACTTCAAATACTCTAACTATAGCTCTTGCTAATCTCTATTACTGTCTTGCTAATGTCTAAAACCAATGTCTAACCCCTACAATGAGGCAAAAATGCCTATTTATATCAAATTCCCCCCAAAACATGTCAGCCCAGCCAAACATTTTTACAAAATAATAAAATCCGCCAAAACAGGTCGGCCAAGGAAACAAACTAAGGCACACATTTAATGCCATCATCCAAGTCGGCCCTAACACAGTCCCCAAGGAAGTCCGGTCCAATGCATGCCCTATGATAATAGGGAAGCACAAATCTCGAAAAGAGCATTAACTGCCACTCCCTTTGTCTTTCTCCTGCACTAATGCCCCTTGGACCTTCGAGAATATTCTTTCCAACTCAGCAACAGGTGGCAATGGTAAGACCCTGAGTCGGCATTTAATGGAATCTACTCCTTCCTTGGACCGCTCAACAATTCCGTTCCAGTCCTCCCTATTGGTCATGTACCTGTCTATCACCGCCAAATATGTAGCTGCATCATCAAGTAAGTGGCCGGTGACAACCCCATCAGAATCTGGGGCATAAACCTCATGCCACCATTCCTTCAGTTGATCTAAGCTCAAATACTTGGGAGCTATCTTCTTCCTCCCTGTCATTACCTCAAAGAAGGCAATGCATCCATCATAAAATGTTGTCAGGTCACCATCAATCGACTTTCTTCGTTTTTGTATCTTCTTCAAACCTCCCTGCCTGACCTGCAATGCCTCAAACCACTCCCAGGGTTCATCCAGCCTAGAGGAAGGAAGGATTCCATCCTTAGCCAATTGATCCTTGCCATGTCCCAGGATAGTCCTTGATTTCTACAGCAGGAGGTCTATGCCATTCTTATCCTGAGACAAGATGTGCTCTAACAGTTCTTTTCCCCGGACTGCATCCTTGGCCACAGACAAGATCTCCTTGATAGCCTCATCCCCTTTCATCTGGACATCCATCAGCCAATCAGTGGCAGCTTGAGCGGAGGCCTTCATCTTTTCAATTCCGGAGATTGTCTCCTTAGGCAGAAAACCCGGAGTAGTAGAAGAGGAAGGGTGGAGAGACTGTAGAGGCTTCATTACCTCTTCCAAACTTTTTCTCAATCTCTCATTTTATTTCTTCAGCTCTCATTTGGATTGGGTCTCCTTCTTCAGCCTGTCAACAATTATGGCACTTGACCCCTCAAACTCCTCAATGTCTTGCTCTAGGGAGGCCGGGCCGAGATTAATAGTTTGGACATTGTAGTCCTGGCCTGTTATATCATCCCTCATTTTATCTGCTGTAGGGGTGGTGATGTGAACTACCCTGTTGTGTGCTTCATCCCTTTCCACCCGAGAAATCACCTTAGCAGCTTTCTTCTTCTTTCCTTTGCCGATCTGAGACAGCATTTCATCCCAGTCCAAAGGAGTGTCCTCAACAATCACCTACTTTTTCTTTGCAAGTTCTCTCTCTAACCAGTCCGGAGCTACAGGGTCAGTTCGGATTTCTTCCGTTCTTGCTTCTCCCGGATCTTTGGTCACTTTCTCCTCTTCGGCAGCTGTCACCTTGACCTCCTCCTCTTTCTCTAGAATCTACTCGCCTTGATCAGCCCCCCCGAGTCCCAATTCCGGAAGCACTAGTGATGGAGTCCTAGCAGGTATGCTTTCCTCTGGCTCAGGTGATCCGCGACCTTTATCACTCTCTGGAGAATCTTCGTATTGTACCAGCGGAGAAGTGTGCCTTTCCTCTATTTCCACCTCAAGCTCGGGCGCTTCATTGAACAATGTTCCTTCCTTGAACTGTTTTTCCTCCCCGCTTATTTCCTGCTCATCCCGATTCTCTGGTTTTGGTACACTTGGGGAAGGAGAAATGGGTTTATCCTGCTCATCAACTGGTAACGCTGGAGAGGAGTCCTTCTACTGTGCCACATCCTTGGGAGAAGGGGTTCTTGATTTTCTTGTATATACTTTGGATTTCTCCCCTTCGGAGCTCTCCACATCGACAATTGGAGGCTCATCCTTCGAAGTGGCCTGATCTTTCTTCTTGGGAATCCTTGTAGTTCTTGTCTTCTTAGGCGGTGGAGGAGCATCCTCCTCTTCAGCCTTCTCTATTTCTTCTTCATCCGAGGACTTGCTAATAGTCAAGGTCTTCCACCTTCTCTTACCTTTAGGCTTCCTCTTCGCCTCAGGCTCAGCTCCCTTAGGACCTCTGACTTTAATCTTGAATGGTGAGGTCTTCGCTGATTTCCCTTTGGGGTCCTCTTCCCCGGATTCTTCAGAAGTTGACATGGGGTTAAGATTCCCCATCAGTTCAAAGGTGCAAGGCACATTGGTGTTCTCCAATTCCCAGACTTTGTGCTTAGCCCAAGAAAGGGTAAACCTCAACACAGGAGCCATCAGGTCCTCCAACTCTGTCACTTCGGGTTCACTCCAATCAATATCCGCAACTGACCTGTTCTTTATGGGCTCGTAGACATGGTCCTGAACCAATTTTTCATCATCATCAAGCTGATTCGGAATCAGCTTAACATTGTATTGTCTAATAGCCTCCATAGGCAGCCTGGAATACCTTTTCTTCCTTGCATCGAGGTCATCCTTGATATTGACCCAGTAGTCTTCTAAGTCCTCTTTATGCCTGTATTCCCAGGTAGCCTTCTTTTGAGCCTCTCCTGTTATGTCAAAGTTCATTCTCTTTGAATAGAAAGAGAATCCATAAGCTGCCAACTCCTCACCTGCAGTGTGAGTTGATTGGATGGATGGGCACATCTCTCCTACACCAATCCCAAGAGGGAAGTCCCCTCCAAAACTAGTCTTATGCTTCTCCCTCTTCACAACTGCATCAAACTCACAAATCTACCTTACAACTTCTAGCAGCACGATGTGGTCAATGGGATACCTGGGCAACCTGTAAGGGGCAACTGGGCATCCATCAACCCGGAGGCAGGTGAATGTAGGGAACTGGATAAACCATGCTCCGTAGTTCTTGATTAGTCCCCTAGCTCCATCGGATAATCTGATATGTTCTGCATTTTGAAGTGTCCGGGTAATGTGCTTTGTGAATGCATCATTTGCCCTCCTGTAATCCTTATGCCCCAAATGCAGCTCCGGATAAACCTCATAGATTATGTCATGCCCAATGGTTCCCCTCGAAGTCAATCCTTTGTAGGGATAGGAAAAGGCCAGCACATACATAATGTAAGAAGACATATTGAATTTCTTGGCCTCCAGGACATTTCTCAGTTGTTTGTCAATTTCTGCACTAATGAGTCCTGCCCAGTGATAGTTTGTCCCCTGGCTCATCTTGGTAATCACATGGACCATCCAATCCTCCAATACCTCTGTAGTTCTCAGTCCAGCCACCCTGCTCAATAGTGTGATGGCATCATACACATCCGACCTGAATTTCACCCTGTGCAGCTGTTTGGGAAACTTGGAGTGGTGAGATTTTGGCTTCTCCAGCCATGAATTGATGATCTGCTGAGCTTTGACTGGCTCATTCTTGTAATAGGTCCTGGCAGTGTCAATGTTCAATGCATAGACCGAAGGAAGATCCGGCATGCTGAAGGTTCGTGCAATGGAGGCCGGACTGAAGTTTGCCAGGACCCTCCCTTCAGTGCTGACTACCATCTGTGTATCAAAGGCATACTGTTTAGCACATTCTAAGATCAGCTCATAGCACTGAACCGCTGGAGGGAACCCTGCCACATTCACTAATCCAGAGTTCATCATTCCTTGTCTCAAAGCTGACTGGTCCTTTTCAGCTGCTCTCTGCCTGAACTCCTCATAGCGCCAGGCACCAACATTCGTGTCAGATACCTCAGCCCACACGAAGGATATTTTACTTTCTGGGAGCTGGCTCTTCATATCCAGTCTCAATTGTTCTGTCTCAGAAATTGAAGATGCCCCTGCACCACCTTTGGACTTCCCAGCAGCAGCTTTGCTTGATTCGACCTACACATCCAAAAATCGTCATTAGAATCCAACTATTATTCATATTCCAGTTCAAAGGGTTAGCACAAATCATGTAAATCCATCAAAATCCATTGCTAACTACTAATCCATCGAGATCCGGAGAAATCAGATAGTCCGGGAAAATCACGCAATCCGGGGAAATACCGTCGGGGCAGAATTTCAGAGAAATCTGACCCAGATGGATTCCTGCTGCCAAAGCATCGTTAATCATATAGATCATTAGTGCAGATGGAAAATCAAAGGATAATCGTTAAATTCACTCATTGACAACAAGAAATAAACATTAGACAATCATTCCATTAATCCTATCATCGAAATATCACAAAGAACAAAACCAGACAGGAAATCTAGAAAAATCTGGATGGAACGGATTTTTGCGGACAGCTTAAAATGCACCAGAAATAACCCTAGCTCGCGGAATAAGCCTAAACCGGGAAAATCCGGGAGTGAGGAAATTCCGCGACGACCTCGGAAACCCGAAAAATGACGAATGCGAACCAAAACCCAAACGATCACGGGATCTACTCCACCTGAGCTCGAATGATCTCAAAACTGACGATAAGTAACAAAACTTAGGATGCAAAGGATTTATACTTTTCAAAAGCACGCAAAGGATGAATCTCCATATCAAAATAATGATGCCCTAATCGAATAATCAAATTTCCGCCATTAAAACCAGAGCAAGCTTTAAGGTTTAAAGATAATAGCTAAGGATTTACCTAAAGCACCAAGATCTGAATAAGACGGGGGAAGCCAACATGATATAGGGACAAAATCACTCAAAACACAATAAAACCTCCGTTCTAGGCCGAACACCAAGGGAAACCCTAATTTCACACAATAACACATTTCACGCCCAAAACAATCAAGCAATCCAACCCAGAATCCCGTCTAAAGGATAAATATGCCATCTCACAGACAAATGGAGTTCACAAGGCACGAAAAATGCGGTTCCATAATAAAACGGATCAGACCCCGACTCTATAAATGCGAAATCAAAATCAAATCAAGGGCCGACCCAAACCTAACAATACCCAGTGTGAAAAACCCCTAATTACCTCATAAGCAAATGGAAGGGCAATGAATACATACCATGGATCAAAGCGAATGGAATTCGAGCTCAGAAAATCGACCACGTGGCAAACACGTCAAAGCAATAGAAATACTGGCACCAACACTCAAGCAATCCTCGCGCAAACAAGCCAGGATCAACTCTCAAAGCTTCAAATAGAAAAAACTCAATCGCCAGAGCAATCAACAAGGCAGCAATGAAGTCAGAATGAAACTGAAAATGCCCTAAGTTCGACCTTATACCCACCTAAGCAAAGGTACCTCAACCATTAATGCGCGACAAGACATTTCTGACAAGTCCAGAAACCCGAGCCCCAAGCGGAATTTCGGAAAATCCCAGAATGCGCGGGAACACGGATTCCGCGGAAATGCAGAAACCGGGGAAATGAGCAAGATCGGGATTTTGGCAGAATCCGGGAAAATCCGCCAAGACCGGAAAATCCTGAAGTCAGGCAGAAACCCAGAGTCGGGGAATCCTGCCAGAAACGGACAAGGAACCAGGGCCTGGGAAAATCCGCCAGAGATGGAAAATCTCGGATCTAGGTGAAAACCCGGACTTGGCCAAAAACTCAATTTCATTCAATTCCAACCTCAAGGAAGGGTCCAAGCGAGCAAGACCAACATGTCAAGACCCCAAAATGATAAATCCAATAAAATCAAAGGTCAAAGACACCAAAAAAAAAGAGGGTCACCACCCAAGTGGGGCGTGTGTGCAAAAACTGCACAACAAATGGCGACTCTGCTGGGGAAATGCTCCTGAGCATTTCGATAACAAACTGGAATCAAGAACCCAGAACTCATGGTTCCAACTCCAATACCTAACCACCATCCTAAGTTAAAGCAAAGAAACTCCCAGCCAATCAAACACTCCTATACCAGGGTCTAAGTGTGTGCACATGCATTTATCACCTACCCTCAGTTGCAAGAAGAACCAGACTGGGTATGAACAAGCTACGTAAGGATTCTTACTCTAAAAGTAACCTGGATAGAGCATCGCTGCCAGGCAGGCGTCCATAGCCCCGACGAGGTTATCGCTATGATCCTCCTAAACATAGCTCTACTACCAGTCAGGCGTCTATAGCGCTGGTAGAGATATTCAGATCCCCCTAATAAGTTGAATTCCAACCTCATGATTTTCAATACATTTTTTTTTCTCTTTTCTATTTTTTTATTTTGCTGATGCTTCTTTTCTTTTACTCACTTCATTCAACCTGTGAACAGTGAAGTCCACACTCAGGGCTGAGAACCACAGTGGCACTAGAGCAGAAAAGGATTTTTCACCTATTCAGACCTTATAAGAAATTTTACAACTTTAGGTATATTAAAGATTAAAGGTATAAGACCCCAATATATTCCGGTTCAGACTAACTAGAGAACCCTTGCCTCATCATAAGGACAAATGACATAGGCTAAAAGAATTCATACCATGGTATTCTGGAAAAAGGATCGAAGTTTGTAAGGGAAATACCAAGAATATGAGACCTGCTTTGCCACCATTACCATGCAGATGCACCCACAATCCCCAAAAGAGAAAGGACCAAAAGCAAGAGCAACGCAAAACAAAACAAACAAACCAAAGCAAACCTACTCTAACCAAATGAAACAAGCAAAGCAAAGAAAGAAGTCCACACTAACCAAAGCAAGCAAACAAGCAAACCAAGCAACCCAAACTAACTATTTACAGGGCAAAGAGCTGAGAACAGCTCAAGACTGGAAATAATGTTTCAGATACTGCCCATTGACAGGCAATGGTATGTCCTCTCCCGTGAGAGTCCTCAGACGGAAGGCATTATCTCCCAATATTTCGGCAATCTGGTAAGGACCCAGCCACAACTTATCAAATTTTCCATGGCTCCCTTTCTGATCATGCGGATTATCCCAATACAGGACGAGGTCAGAAATCCTAAAAGCCTTAACTTTTGCTCTCCTGTCAAACCATCTCTTAACCACCCCCTGATGTTTGGCAAATTTTTCAAGGGCATTGTTCCGTTTTTCCTCAAGGTGCAACAATTCAGCTAATCTTGCTTCCCTTCTATCCCTTTCATCATAAAACTAGTTGATAAACTGTAGAGTTGGGATTTTGAGCTGGATAGGGAAAACTGGTTCCAGACCATACACTAAATGATGAGGAGAGGTACCAATGGAGGACTTAACTCTGGTATGATCTGCCCAAAGAGCAAATCGGAGCTGGGTGTGCCAGTCTTTTGGATTCCTTTCTAAGAGCTTTCGGATGACTGTCAACAGGTTCTTGTTAGAGGATTCAGCTAGACCATTCCCCTGGGGATAATAATTAGATGCAAACTTAACAACAATGCCATGATCAAAGGCCCAGTTTGAGAATCTCAGGGATGCAAAGGCAGGACCATTATCACACACAACAGCAACAGGACATCCAAACTGATTCAGAATGACAGATTCAAGAAAATCAATTACTACCTCTGATGTACACTGCCTACAAGCAAACGCTTCAGTCCATCTTGTAAAGTAATAAGTTATGGTGAGAATATACCTGTGTCCTGCAGAGGATGGTGGATTTATGGGGCCAATGAAGTCCATACCCCATTGAGCAAAAGGTTTTACCTCAATGACAGACTGGAGCGGAAGTGCTGCACACCTTTCTCTTGTCGCTGCAGTCTGACAAGTGTGACAGGTCCGTACATGATGATAAACATCTTTGAACAGTGTAGGCCAGTAGTATCCTGCCCTCAAAATCTGATTCGCAGTAGCAATCGCAGAACCATGACCAGTACCATATTTCTCATGAAATTCACTCATTACCCTTTCAGCTTCCTGTCTTCCAAGGCACCTCAAATAAATACCTTCATGATTCTTCTTGTATAGGATAGCTCCTTTCAGCATGAAGCCATCACTTTTCAGCCTTAAGGCTCGCCTCTATACTGCATTAAGGTGAGCTGGAGGTCATTGATTCAGCAGATAATAGCCTATATTATCATACCAGCCCTCTGGGGAAACTTCTTCAACATTATAGTTATGAACAGACAACTCAGGGCCTATCTCTGCCATGGTTTGGGTGAGTCCCTGTCCTCTTACCAGCTTCATCGGCTAGATCTCAATGTCATACTCCTGAAGCATGGTCACCCATTTAGCTCTGTGTTCCCCCAACTCATTCTGCATCAGCAGTAACTTAACTGCAGAATCAGGAACAATTGCAAACACCTTGTTTCTAAGGATATAATGCCTGAATTTATTTACTGCTCGAACAAGGGCATATGCTTGCTTCTCCACACTTGGGTATTTCAATTCAGCATCCTTTAATGGTGCACTCATGAAAGCAATGGGATGCTCATTCCCCTCATGACACTTTTGTGTCAGCATTCCAACACATGAGTGATCTGAAGCAAACGAATAGATGTAAAAAGGATTGCTATAATTCAGGCTCACCAACACTGGAGCATCAGCAATGGCACTCTTAATCTCTGCAAAGGCCTCCTTCACTTCTGTAGTCCACTCGATCTTGGCATCTTGTTTTAACATAGCATTTAATGGCTTCACAATCTCAACAAATCCAGTGATGAATTTCGTGACAAAATTAATCTTACCGAAATAGGATTTCATCTCCTTTTTGCTGGCAGGCAATTGAATTTTCATAATGGCCTCTACTCTCTCTGGATCTATAGCAATTCCTTTCTCTGATATCACATGTCCTAACAACTTACCTTCTGTGACCCCGAAAATACACTTCTTGGGATTCAAAGAGATGCCGAATTCTCTGCACTTCTAGAACACCTTACGCAGATCTGAGATATGATCCCCTCTATTTTTGGGGAAAACAGTTAGATCATCCATGTAAATGATAATGCATTTGCCTATGATGTCTTTGAAAGCAATATCCATAGCTCGTTGGAACGTGGCGCCCGCATTGATAAGCCCAAATGGCATCCTCCTGTAGGCGAAGGTTCCCCACTTAGTTGTAAAAGTTGTCTTGTGTCTATCCTCATACTAGACCATCACCTGATTATATCCTGAATAACCGTCTAGAAAGGACATCATCTGCAATCCATTGACCATCTGTAGCACTTCATCCAAAGAGGGAACTGGATAATTATCTTTCTCTGATGATCTGTTCAGATTTCTGAAGTCAACACAGAGCCTAATTTCACCATTCTTCTTTCTTACTGGAACCAGATTGGCCACCCAAGTCGAATGCCTGACAGGAAATATGATTCTAGCAGACAGCAATTTCTGAACTTCCTTCTGTATGAGTGACTCCAACAGTGCATTAATAGGTCTCTGCCTCTGTCTGAAAGGTTTAGTGCCTGGCTTGAGAGGTATAGTATGAGTTATGACGGATGTGTCATAAGTCTTCAAGTCTTCATAACCCCAGGCCACTATATCTGGAAAGTCATATAGGGCTCTGATTATTCCCTGTCTTTCTTCAGGAGTACAGACCTTACCAATGAAACTATTCTTTACATTATCTTCAGTACCCACATTGTGAGTATCGCACTGTCCACTAATAGATTTCTTTTTTGATTCTTGTTCCTGATCCCTGATTTTGTCCATATCGAAAATTCTCTCCAGCTGTACCATTCCCCTGGGAATAGTGTTGGACTTCAAATTCAGCACACCCTCTAGATCCAATTCTGCTTCTTGAGGTTCTGCTTCATCAATGATTTGTGAAGCAAAGACATCTATTTTTGTGATAAAGTCCAGGATATGTTTATCATCCTCAAACACCTGAAAATTAGTCACATTGTCAGGAACTGATGGGACAGGAGTTAATTCAACAGTAAACTTCTTCAATCCTGACAAAGACAGGGGTTGCAAAGTACTGGCTGCTTGAGCTAGGGAATCGGCAGTTTGATTCTTCTTCCTTGGGACCAATTGGATATTAAAAGCGTCGAATCCCTCAATGAGGTCCCATACTCTGTGCCTGTAATTGGTCATTCTCCTATCGTGGGTATTTTGATAGATGTAAGAGATGGCTAAAATGAAGGCTTGAAGATGTGTAATTTAATGGTGGATGAGAGTATGAGCATGTGAGAGTTGAAGTTGTTGAAGGATTGAGCATGCAAATGTTGTAATGCATAAAAAGAGAATTAACAGAAATCCTCTATATTTAGGGGAGAATTCTCTAGAGAATTCAATGGTCAAGATTGAGCCAACATGGCCAAGATGGAGGGCTATGGTGAGTTGAGGACTCGCAAGCCCTCACATCTTGCCATGTGGAAATGAGATAGAAAAAGGACATGGTGAGGTGGAGAGGGTACAAGTGAAGTGGAGGTACTTGAAAGTACCTTGGAAAGGGGAGAAAATTTCCTCAAAAAATAACTTCTTGTCTCCATGTGGGAAGGATGTTGACATGTGAGGAATTTTAGAATTCCTCACACATCATCATGGGGAAGAGAGGAATGGTTGGGATAATAAATGTGAATTTTAAATTCACATGATTGGGAGTATCTTGTGGATAAGACAAGGTTCCAAAAAAGTAGGACTTTGACTCATGTGAGTGATTTGAATTTTCAATGATCACATGGGGGTGGAATCACAATACTGTGTCTCACTTTTTTCCGAAGATGGATATTTACATCAATATTTCTAACTGAATCTTCATCTTCTGAGACCTATAGTAGCTGAACCATTAAGAATTTGAAGATGATGTGAACTAGTGATTTGTGGCAATTTATGTGTAGATTCTAAATTTTTTTTCTTTCAAATTTTCTAAAATAAATCATGAATCTTTTAACATTTCCTTTAATAATTGGTTTTAGATAGAAAACAAAATTTTTAGAAAGCAACGTTTGTGTCGTACAACATAACTTTTTTTTCTATAAATGATTATATTCTATTTTTTGAAATATAAATTTTCAACATCAATATCTAGGGAAAAGATATTTTCTCATAATTTTTTGTTGCATTTTTTTTAAATTACTTTTTGAAGTCACCGTAACTATAATTTTTACATATGTGTGTGTCGTACAACCTAACTTTTTGTATATATATTGAAATCCAAATTTTTTTTTTGGGTGAAACAAGGACATAAATACTTAGGGAATGGGTTTTTTTAATTTTTTTTATAATGGTTTACTATTTTTTCACTTGTACACAACAAAGAGCTTCATGTTTAGAAAAAAAACCTATATTTAGTATAAATTGAAAATTAAATACATGATAAAATGAAAATATATGAAACCTATACTTGTTGGAAAAATCGTTTCGATGGCTACAATCTTACAAAATATAATTTTTAAATGATGTTATTTAATCCCTCAAAAGGTAAAGAAAAAGTGGTTTTTGCTAGCATTTTGATAGTTATGAAGGAGACTCCATTGTTGGTATGATTTAATACTAGAGGGGTTCTATCCAAGGGGGTTTGATCTAAGGAGGTATTATCAACCCCTCTTCAATTAAAACCATTTAAATGGAGCCTCTCAAGGATTGAATCATTAATTTTTCAAAAAATAGTGATTTCAATAAAAAATTAGTACATCCCAAAAGTGAGACAGTATTGTGGCAGCACTCATGGGGAAGAGGAGAGTCCTTGGAAGGATGAAATGGAATTTAAAATTCCATTAGGAAGGGCATGGGGATAATAAAATGAATTTAATATTCCTTGGGAGATGAGAGAGTTGAATAAGGTACTGATCAAAGTGGCTAATCAATGATTAGAAGACAGTTAGTGGTTAATGAAGATTAGGAGCCAACTTTCAAAAGTTGGAGGATGTGACACATCCTAATCATGAATTAGACATGTGCACATCCCTAATGATGGTATTAGGAGGTGGATTAAGATTAAGGAAAATGTGATGGTGGATGTGACATGTGAGGAATTAAATAAATGTATTATTTATTTAATTCTTTTGAGGAAAAAAGTAATAAAGGGGAATGAATTTAATTATTAACTAGATACCTTAGGGATTTAGAAGAATTTAGGGGTATTAATTAAATAATAGTAATATTACTTAATTAATGCAAGTAAGAGGATATTTAGATGAAAAGGGATAAATTTGGACAAATGTAAGTGTCCAAATTTAGGTGTCTACATTTTTCCCCTCTTTAAGATGGTGCTACGAAGTAGCATCATTTCAAATAAGATTAAAAGATAGCACTAGGAAAAAGATGGTTAGATTGGAAAAGATGCCATAGTCATTCAAGGAGTGACTAGGAAGAAACATGATGGGGGTAAAGATGAAGACTAGGGATGGAGGATGCCCCCTTGAGAGGACATACAGGTTCAAGAGAACACGAGTGTGCTCTCGAAATGGATGAGACAATGAAAGGGGAGATGAGGGAGATGATGCAAAGTGATGGATAAGAGAGGATGATAAGTGATAGAAGATTGTGAAGCAAAAATGGATTTAAGGACAAAGGTGATGTTGCCCTGGTCAGGCTACAAGCAAAAATGGGTTGATGAGGGATGAAGTGTTGTTAATGAGGGAATGAATATCCTGAAACAACACGAGGATAGGGAAGGATACATCCTGATGATGATGATGATGAAAGCATTGTTGATAAGGGAAGGATACATCCAAGAAAAACACCAAAGGATAGGGAAGGATACATCTTGAAGATGGTGACGATAATGATGATTGGATCAAGGCTTGTAGCAAGACTAGGAACAAGACCAAGGATGCGATTAGATGATTTTTACTAGATTGAATGGATTAGGATTAGGTGGAGATGTGAGATGAATGATAAAAATGAAGGAAAATTTTCTTAGAATAAAAATTCTATATTATTCTAAGAAGATTGAAGAGATGATGATATGATGAGGGTGCTTAGAATAAATAATCTATATTATTCTAAGAAGATTGAAAAGAGGATGAAATGATGAGGATTGATGAAAAGATAGATGAGAAGAGATGGAGGATACATGAAATGAAATAGAATGAAAAATGAAATGCAATCCTAATGCAATTTTCCATTTTTGGAGCACTAATGTTTGCTATAGCATAAGACACCAGGTACCAGGGTATGTGTAACCAAAGTGGATTAGTGTCCAATGCATAAAACCAACACATCAGACAAGAAGGCTATCCCAACACTCCAAAGTCACGAAGACTTTGGTAGAGCAAGGAATTGGAATAACCACAAGCACAAAAGGATGCCCCAGTGTAATGCAAGACCGTAGGAGTCTTGGTGGGTACTACATGGGACAACCAGGAAGACAACAACAAACAAAATATCAAGATATTCCCCTATGTTAACTAGTCAAAACACACCATGATATGATAGATCAAGGCGATCTTGACGAGTTGTGATAGGGAGCTCAAATGATAAAAAAAAGTCAAAATCACCAAAAGATTGATGGGAGATTAAAATACTTTCATTTAAGGCTTTTTATGTTTAAAAATACTTGTTTTTATTGTTAATTGACATAACTAGCAGTAGACAATAGATTAACATACTTGCTTATTTTACTTTATGTTTAACTAAATTAGTGGATATTTTGGAAGTAATAGCTTATGTTAAATGCATTGCTTTATGATGACTTTGGATAAGATGATTATGCTGCATTAATCTTTATTGCCATGATTATTGTCCTTTTTATAAGGGTTTTTAACAGGGTATCTTAAAGATTGATGAGATAGTTAAACTCTCTATCTAATCATGAGGAATGACTATGCCATAGATAGGCCCTGCTGGATGATGAGTCACTCAAAGTCATAAATTGACTTCTTCATAGTCGGTTGAGGAACTTTTACTTCCAACGCTAATCTGGCATAGTTCTAGCATAGTCCTCCATAGTCAACTTCAACTCTATTTTTAGTTTCATTTTGTAATCTGTAGATGGTCACCATAAGTTTTGGTAGTTAACGCCATGTTAGAAGCTAATAAGGATATTTTATAAATATCCACATTTCAGTCTTAGTTAGGAGTTAGATAATTTGCAATTAGAATTTTTTGTAATCACAAGTAATACTTTGCTCTGCGTTCTACTTTTGATCAATGAGAAAGGAATCAAGAAGTTAATTAATTCACTGTGTTGAAGGATCTTACCTAAGGAAGAGTAAGGCCAGCTCAACCTTTGGAATGATCTTATGGTATTTTGTTAAGTTCTATTATTTTCTGATATTAAAATCTGTAGTAGAAACTGATTTTGAATTGTTCAATCATTAAAATCATCTTCTATCTTGGTAAATGTTAAGATCAGATAATCTGTTTGTAATTGCGTTTTAAATTTTCAGTTCTTATGGTTAAGATCAAATCATTCAAATGCTTGGATTTGTTTATGAGAAATGATAAATTGAACCATTAGAATTGTTGAACAAGTTTCTTTCATAAATTAGGTTTAAATACCATCTAAATCAATTAGAATTAACATTTTTTTGTTAAGTTTCATTAAAGTAATGTTAGGAATTTATGGAAAGATGGAATTGAAGTCTGTTTAGAATCTGTTCATGGAGATTAGTCTTTATGATTTTAAGAATAATCATCATTTTCTTGCAATTCATTTATGCTTTTAAATTAGCATTTACTTTCCAGCAATTAAATTATGGATTTCTTTTAAAGCAAAATAAAATTAATTTGAAATTCCATATTTTAGATCAAGAATTAAAGTAATCATTAATTGTCTCCATCAATTTTTCTATATCAAATTCAATAAAGTTAGAATTAAGTCAGTAGAATTTTAAATCAGAAGTTAGAGTAGATTTAAATCTTAGGAATCAGTCGCTGCAGTTTAGCTCCTAAAAGCTCCTAAAGTAGGAAAAATGATACTTGAAGTCATTGTTTACAGTACAAACTTCCCCAAAAATAGTCTGTGACAACTATCCTTATCGCATATTACTCTGAGACACACTCGGTTTGATAAAATAATTAATTAAATGATGCAAGTTGTGACATCAATGACCTTTCTCATCATTTTTGGCGCCATTGTCGGGGATACTTAAATGATTTGGCTATTTAGTGTGAAGCCTTAGTGTTGATAGGGAAGGGAGATCTGAAATAGTGGATGAGACGAAGAAGAGACCAACTAGGAAGGTTTCTTCCACAAAAAAATTGACATTAGAAGAAATCTTGATTTTAATCAAGAGGATATCCAAGAATACTAGATTGAAAATCAAGAAATTAATCAGGAAAACCCCAATGAAAATCAAGAAGAAAACATAGATCTAATTCCAAGAGAAGAAATGGGTGATCAACCGGTACGTCCACCAACAAATAGAACCTTTTCAAATCCTATCAATCTTGAAAGACAACTTGATGAATCCCCTATGAAAAACATTTTTCCCTCAGTTCTTCTAACATTTAGGGGAAAAACTGTAGAAGAACCTGATCAATTCCTATTTGAATTCAAAATCTTATGCCAAACTTATGATTATTCAACTGATAATCAGAAGTTGAAGTTGTTTCCTTCAACTATGAAAGAATCAACTTTAAGATGGTTTATGGGTTTAGGGTCAGGAACGATTAGGACTTGGCAGTAGATGGAGACCAAATTCTTGGAAAAATACCATGATTACTATCTAGTGAGAGATAGAAAGGAAGAACTGTTTCACATAAAGCAATTAGAGGATGAAAATCTAGAAGACTATGCTGATAGATTTCAATTTGTACATCAAAGGTGCACTAATGGACTGGATGACGAAATCAGAAAAAAATTTTCCTGAGAGGGATTGAAGATGAGTCTAGAGAATCATTGAACCTAATGGGAAAGGGAGACATTAACAAGCTTTCCTTGGATGACATTGTGGAGATCTATAGAAACTACTCTAGAACTAGAGCGGGGACTCGAATCTCCAAGAGGAAGAAGACTCACACCACTGATGTATCTAAAGTAATGGAAGAATTGGCCAACATGAAGACTAATCTGCTACTACATCTTAACATGCAAGGAGAAAAGAGGACCACTAAACTATTATCAATTTATTGTTCCAAATGTAGGGGAAAACACCTTTTGAGGGAATGCCCATTAAATTAGGTTGAAATTTGTGAGATTTGTGAAAAACCACACCCAACTAATTCTTGCAATCTTTTGGTAGGAATAAAGAACAATATCAAGAAACCACCAGTAATCGAGGAAGAGCTCAATTACATTGGCCAAAAACCTCAGAACCAAGGGTATAACACAAATCCAAGACAATATGGTTCACAGTCAAACTGGAATCAAAATCCATGGAAGAACCAAAATCAGTGGACCCCACAATATCAGCCACAACCCCAACCTACATATTGGGGGAAACTAGAGTGGATGAATCCCGAATGGAACCAATCCCAGTGGCAGTCTAACCAGCAACCACAATGGAAAGAAAATTAATCCTTATGGCAATAGAATCAAAACCAATTCCAACCATGGCAGAATCAGGGACAAAAATGACCATGGGTACAAACACCTCTAGCCCTTAATGCCCCTAATGATCCCAATGATCAAGTGAATCAACCCCAAATTCCAGATTAACTAGTTCCCAATCCAAAGAACGCACGAACTGATACAAAAAACCCAAATGTAAATGTGGTAGATGTTAGTGACATTCAACCACGAAGTCAAAATGTACAAAATACGCCAGCCAAGACAATTCCATAAAGAGAGGAAGAAAACATAGAACAAATGTTGGAAGAAGAACAAACTGTAGAACAAGCTCCCTATCCCGAGAGATTGCACGAAGAGAAAATTATTCCACAAACCTCTTCCCTTCCCTACATGAATGTAATCGATTCACAACTTCTTAGAGAGTTGAAAAAGATTAACATTGAGATACCTCTATTACAGGTAATCAAGGATATTCCAGAGATCAATCAGTTAGTAAAATCCCTTTGCATGAAGAAACTAGGAAGGGAAAAGAAAATTCCTTCAACAATTCAAGTAGGGACTAAACTTACTGATGTGTTATTAGGAATAATGCTTCTGCAAAAATATAATGATCCTAGTAGTCCTATCATAACACTAAGTATAAATGGAATTGAAATACCAAATGTCCCAATTGACTTAGGAGCTTCCATAAATGTCATTACATTTGATATAGTCGAAAGGCTAGGAATGACAACAATTCAACCAACAACAACTATTCTATCGCTAGTTGATCAATCAACTACAAAACCAAAAGGTATTATTGAAGAAATCATGGTCAGAATTGATACATGGGATTACCCAGTCGACCTTTTGGTTCTCAAAGCCAGAAGGAAAGATTATGGATACCCAATCATATTAGGCATACCATGGTTGGCTACCGCTGCAACCTTAATAGACTGTAGATCAGGAAGCATGATTATCACTAACGAACAAAAAAAAAAGAATTGTCACTTTATCCACCTGCACAACCATCACCTCAACCAAACACTCAACTTTGGGTGGATGAGGATTTAGATTCAGAAGTGATGGAATTGTGGAATTACCAATGGTAACCATAAGCGAACATATCCAAGAATGTGAAGAAAAAGAGATAACTTCAAACGGTGAACAAGATAATTGTCAAGCAACATTACATGAACAACATTGTTGTCCACTAAATACTCTTGTTGAAGAATCAGTGAATTCTAAAATAGACGTAAAGGAGATTATAGTCACAGGAGATAAACCCCTCAATATCAATTCAACCTTATCCCCAATGCAAGAGGAAAAATTGAAATAAATTTTAGAAAAAAACAGCGCAGCGTTTGCTTGGGAATATATTGATATGAGAGGTATCCATCCTTCAATTTGTAGTCATCACATCTACAAAGAATATGTCATACCAATAAGACAATGACAAAGGTGAATTAATCCTATTCTTCAAGACATTATAAAGAAAGAAATTGAGAAGCTGCTTAATGTGGGATTTATATACCCAATATCTGATAGTCAGTGGGTCTCTCCACTGGTTATAGTTCCAAAGAAAAATGGTAAATGGTGAGTCTACATAGACTATAGAGAATTGAATAAGGCCACTAATAAAGACCATTTCCCATTTCCATTTATCGACCAGGTACTAGACAATCTAGCAGGTAGCAACTACTTCTCATTTCTTGATGGCTTTAGTGGATATAACCAAATCCAAGTAGCCCTTGAAGATCAAGACAAAACTACCTTTACTTGTCCTTGGGGTACATATGCATATACAGTCTTACCATTTGGACTATGCAATGCACCTACGACATTTCAAAGAGCAGTACTTGCAATATTTTCAGATTTCACCACTTCATGTGTAGAAATCTATATGGATGACTTTACAGTCCATGCTAAAACATATGATGAAGTATTAAAAAACTTAGAAAAAGTTTTACAATGTTGTAAAGATCATAGGTTATCACTCAATCATGAGAAAATTTCCACTATGATGACGGAGGGAATCGTATGGGACATCACATCTCAAAAGAGGGGATAAAGGTTGATCCCAAGAAAGTTGAGATCATACAGAACATTGAAATCCCAAAGAACCAAATTGGAGTAAAAAGTTTTCTTGGACATGCAGGGTATTATAGAAGATTTATAGAAGGATTTAGTAAAATAGCATCACTGATATTCACCCTACTCAAAAAAGAAGAATTTGTATGGACAGAGGATTGTCAGAAATCCTTTGAAACAATTAAGATAGCTCTAACAACTTCACCCATTATCAAAGGACTAGTTTGGGGAGAGCCTTTTCACATACATGTAGATGCATCTAATTTGGCCATTGGTGGAGTTTTAGGACAAAAAGATGAAAATGATGCCATGCATACGACTTATTATGTTAGAAAAAAATTGAAATCCTACTGAAAGAAACTACACAACAACAAAGAAGGAATTTTTAGCTATGGTATATGCAACAAATAAATTCAGACATTATATTATAGGCTATAAAATCTACGTGCATACAGACCATGCTACAATCATATATGTAATGAATAAGGCAGTGGTAGGTGGATGCATTATCAAATGGTTACTTTTATTGCAATAATTTGATGTAACTATTGTTCATAAGCCTAGAAAGGACAATGTTGTTGCTGACTTTCTTTCTAGAATTGTTTTACAAGATAATCAAGAACCATTGGATGATGCATTTCTAGACGAACACTTATTTTCTATATGAGTTCATCCACCATGGTTTTCTGATTTGGAAAATTACCTTGTTACAAGAAAATTCCCAAGTCAATTTAGTAATAAGCAAAAAAAGAGGTTAATTCGTGAAAGTTCTAGATTTCAATGGATTAATGGTCTTCTGTTTAAATGATGTCCTAACCATGTTTTATGCAGATGTGTAACAAAATTGGAATTTTATGATGTAGTGCATGCTTTCCATCACGAACCTAAAGGAGGACACTTTTTAGTTGTAAGAATAGTTCACAAAATCTTGGGGGCTGGCTACTTTTGGCCAACAATGACAAAAGATGCAACATTCTTTGTCAAACACTGTGATGAGTGCCAAAGAATGGGGAAGCCTACAACAACCATGGAGATTCTAATGCAACTATAGATAGCCCTTGAACCATTTGAAATGTGGGGCATTGACTTTGTGGGACCAATAGATCCACTGTCTAGGGGTCAGAGATATATCCTTGTGTTGTACCGATTATGCAACAAAATGGGTTGAGGTGAAGGCACTACCAGTAGCAAAATAAGATAAAGTTGCAGACTTTCTATACAAAAGAATTCTCCAACAGTTTGGTGCACCCAGAGAAATTATTTCAAATCAGGGACCACAATTTGTGTCAGTAATGATGGAAGCATTTTTATAGAGGTACCAAATAACTCACAAAAAATATTCACCTTATCACCCACAAGCGAATGGAAAAGTAGAAGTCACAAATAGAGAATTGGAGAATATTCTAACAAAAACAATTTCTTTGAAGAAAATAGATTGGGTAGATAGGCTAGATGAAGCAGCTTGGGCCTATAACACCACATGGAAAACAATGACTGGGTTCTCTCCATATGAACTTGTGTATGGAAAGAAACCAGTCGTGCCAATTGAATTTGAGTTGAAAACATTGAAGACAACAGTAGAAGTTGGAATTGACCTACTAGAAGCAAAGAAAAGTAGAATTTTGCAGCTTAATAAACTTGATGAAATGAGAATGGAGGCACTTCAGCATACAAAAGTGATTCAAAAGCAAAGGAAGGAATGGCATGATAAACATATTGTGTCCAGACAGTTCAGAGAGGGAGATTGGGCACTATTATTTGACTCCAAATTTGAAGAGTTTAAAGGAAATTTCCATACTAGATGGCTGGGACCTTATGAGATAAAACATGTGTTCGAGAATGGAGTTGTCTAGTTAATTTTGATTGATGGGGAGAAAAGAGTCATGTTATTTCATGGTCATCGACTAAAAACTTACCATAAGTCAACAACAAAGGAGGAATTTATGGATGAAGTGCAACACATAATTGAACATTTTCTCATGGAAGATATCTCTTCCATGAGAGAAAATCTTTGAACCTTTGAAGAAGGAAAATAAACAAGGTAAATTGAAAACTAGCAATTGGCGGTTTACCTTGAGAAAAATGGAAGTAAATTGAAAACCAGCAAATGGCGGTTTACTTTCAAGAAAAAATAAATAAATAAATAAATAAATAAAAATAATAAATAAATAAATAAATAAATTTTGATGACTGAAAACTAGAAATGGTGGTCTATCTAAGTTAACTTCTGCAAGCTCCTGAAGATCTTGAAGACTACAGACTCTGAAGACTTTGTCTTTGCTCGAAAGCTCCTTAAGACTCCTGAAATTCCAAGCTCATCAGAGCTCCTGAAGACTCCTGATGAACTCTTGAAGGCTCCTAAAGAACTCAAAGGCTCAAAATAAATTAAGGTGTGCATTTAATGTGAATATTGTTTTCAAAATAATTTTCTAAGCAGTTAGACTAATTTAAAATAGGTAAATATTTATGAATCTAGACACCTCTACCACAATGCTAATTAAATGATAATAATAAATCCACTTTTAATCACTTCAAAAAGTGGTGGATTGTCAGAATAAGGAAAGATGTGACATGGATGATGTCAATCGAGGACAACAAATCTCTTCATGATTCGGTTGTCTTTTCAAAAATCCTCCCAAGTACATGATGACATGTGTAATGAATGTCACCAACCTTGCGAATTGAATTGCAAGTTTCAAGTTGTGGCGTGCGAATTGTCTGGAGCAGTAAGGAATTAAATGCAGGCTATTAATGGCATGTTATGTCATTTTTGAAATTGGCTGCTCCCAAATCAAGAAACAAATTATTCCACACCTTTTTGGTAAGTAATTCAGACTACCAGTTGAAGTCTTCCAGTAAAGTCCACCATTTTTGACAGAGAAAGATGGGGAATAAGAGAAATTATGAACCAAAGAACTTCAACCTTGATTTAGAGACCAAAAGATTGTTTGAAGAAGCTGGGTGGTTAAATTTTTTGATGCAGTATGAAGGCTTCCAACCATAAATGGTTAGAGAATTTGTTGTGAATTTCAATATAAATGTCACCAGGGTAAGAGGAGAAGTAATAGAAGTCACACTAGAAATTATAAGTGAAATTTCTTGAATTATAAATGAAGGAAAACCGGTTAACAAAGGTTGAGTTAAGTTTGGAAAATTGGTGGTTGCATTCCACCAAGAGCCGGAAAGAAATCCAAAGATACAAATGCACAAAGGAGACCAACATGGCATAGCTCGTAGTAGTATGGACAAGCCATGGAGGACTGTTGCAACTTTTCTTATGAAGTTTTTCACCTGCAATGGGTAGTATGGTACAATACTGGGTCCAATAATGCAACTTTTAATACATTTAAGGTATGGTCAAACCAAACCTTCAGCTAGGATAAATTTTCATGCGTTCTTATTTCAAAAAGTTTCTTCCATGATTTTGAGAGTAAAATCTAGGGGGGAATCTTTTATGAAATACTAGGGGTTGATACATTTGATAATTAAATACCATTTCATAAAGAAAGAAACTGGGAAGTAGGGATGGTTAGAATTTTTGTCCATGCCTATAGGAAAGAAAAAAGGGAGACCCACAAGGGGACCCTCAGCCAAAAAAACAAAAATAGAGGAAGGAGAATCTTCCAAGAAAAATGGAAAAAGAAAATTGCCAAAGATATCTAGGGTAACCCATACTAGGTCAAAAAGAAGGAGACAAGAAGTCCAAGAGGAAAACCCTAGACCTACTAAAACTATAGTGTCCACTCCTTAAGAGGCACCTATAAGTCAAACCCCTATTTCTGAAATCCTTGTTAAATCCCTTGAACATGAAGATACCCATACCCCTATACAATCTCTTGAGAGACCTCAAAGTCCCCCTGAAGAACCAATGCCGACTCCTGAAGATAACCCTATTTTTGAAGTCTACAACTCTACTGAAGAGTTTAGCGCACAATTTGAAGAGCAAGAGGCCTCTGAAGAATTTGAACAAGAAGAGACTGTGAAATCCCCTATACCTTCCCCACGACATGAGAAGAGGAAAGGGAAATAACCTTTAATTGAAGAAGAGGCACCCCAAGAAGAATTGAATAAAGAAGAATTAGAAACTGAGGAATTGTTGAGAATAATGAAAATGTCCCATTTAGAGGCCGAATTAGAACAAGAAAGAAGAAATGTGAAATTATTTGAAGAAAAATTAAGAAGAAAAGAAGAGTTGCAACAATTAGTCTGTAAGAATCGAGTAATAGAAAGGCAAGTTGAGCAAAATGAGGACAGGATTAGAGAACAGTTAAATAAAATAGAGGATGCCCTACAACAAGCCAGTGCACAAGCATTAGTAAGTGCTGAAGAAATTTCAAAATTAAAGGGAGAGTTGCAACGGAAAGAAGAGGAATTAAAACAACAATCCATGTAGTTCTATGCACAAGAAGCCTCTACTTCCTCTGCTCCTCCACGCAGGCTTGCATTACCTTCCATAATTCCTCTTATTCCTTCCACTCCCCCTATGCAACCAACTCCAGTTTAGCCTCGATAACGTTCTTTGGCATTTCTCAAATATAAAGAGGACTGGCTATGACATATTCTTTGTTTCTTAGAGAAAAGTTTTTAGAATGGAAAATAAATCAGTTAATTTTGGAAAGAGTCTGGATTACAATGAAGATCATTATTCCCTTAAATATTACTTCAATAGTCACCCTGACATTCAGAATCTAATGTGTGAATTCTACCAACATGGATTTTTAATGGGGGATAATGATGACACAATGTTGAATATATATGTGGGTGAGCTTCATATTAGGTCATTTGTTTCTTTAATGAAAAACCAGGTGGATTGGTCAAATAGAATGAATAAGTACAAAGAAGCTCAAAGAAAATATGGATTGCCAATGAGACCTAAAAAGCCACATGTTGAATTATATATCAAAGTTGTAAGATCGGTTGTCACGTTAAATGATATTAATCCCCTCTATGTTTCAAATCTGTTTGATATCATTGCATCATTCCAGAATGTGGAAGCAACACTCCCGCCATTAGCACTACGGTCCTGTGAAGAAAGGTACCAGCTTATTCCAGAATCAGTCAGGAGAAGGGATCCAGTTAGTCCAAATAATCTCAGTTGGAGTTTAGTCAGAGTCAGACATGTCATCACTCTAATCAAACAACAAAAATAATTATGGATAGGCATGAGATTCAGAATGCCAATTATTATAATGCCAGCACCAAAGCTAAAGGAAACGAAAAATGTACTAGCTCTAGTAATGAGGATGTGGTTTGAGAACTTAAGAGGAAACTATGGCTATGCAATTAATACCAGATTGTCAGAACAATACAGAGAGGGTGTTTTTGATTGCTGCATCTGGATGGAGGCACTAAACAGAGAAAGAGAGAACACCATAATTCTGGATGATGAACCATGAGGACATGGTCCAAAGAAAGTTGGGGATAAAGTGATGGGAGATTAAAATACTTTCATTTAAGGATTTTTATGCTTAAAAAGACTTGTTTTTATTGTTAATTGACATAACTAGTGGTAGACAATAGATTAAAATATTTGCTTATTTTACTTTATGTTTAACTAAATTAGTGGATATTTTGGAAGTAATAATTTACATTAAATGCGTTGCTTTATGATGACTTAGGATAAGATGATTATGCTACATTAATCTTTATTCCCATGATTGTTGTCCTTTTTATAAGGGTTTTTAACAGGGCATCTTGAAGATTGATGAGATAGTTAAACTCTCTATCTAATCATGAGGAATGACTACGCCATAGATAGGCCCTGCTGGATGATGAGTCACTCAAAGTATGAAATTGACTTCTTCATAGTCGGTTGAGGAACTTTTACTTCCAGTGCCAATCTGGCGTAGTTCTGGCATAGTCCTCCATAGTCAACTTCAACTTTATTTTTAGTTTCATTTTGTAATCTATAGATGGTTGCCTTAAGTTTTGGTAGTTAATGCCATGTTAGAAGCTAATAAGGATATTTTATAAATATCCACATTTCAGTCTTAGCTAGGAGTTAGATAATTTGCAATTAGAATTTTCTGTAATCACAAGCAATACTTTGTTTTGCGTTCTACTTTTGATCAATGAGAAAGGAAGCACGAAGTTAATTAATTCACTGTATTGAAGGATCTTACCTGAGGAAGAGCGGGTCCCGCTCAACCTTTGGAATGATCTTATGGTATTTTGTTAAGTGTTGTTATTTTCTGATATTAAAATCTGTAGTAGAAATTGATTTTGAATTGTTCAATCGTTAAAATCATCTTCTATCTTGGTAAATGTTAAGATCAGATAATCTGTTTGCAATTACATTTTAAAGTTTCAATTCTTAGGGTTAAGATTGAATCATTTGAATGTTTGGATTTGTTTATGAGAAATGATAAATTGAACCATTAGAATTGTTGAACAAGTTTCTTTCATAAATTAGGTTTAAATACCGTCTGAATCAATTAGAATTAACATTTGTATGTTAAGTTTCATTAAAGTAATGTTAGGAATTTATGGAAAGATGGAGTTGAATTATGTTTAGAATTTGTTCATGGAGATTAGTCTTTATGCTTTTTAGAATAATTGTCATTTTCCTGCAATTCATTTCTGCTTTTAAATTAGCATTTACTTTCCAACAATTAAATTATGGATTTCTTTTAAAGAAAAATAAAATTAATTTGAAATTCCACATTTTAGATTAAGAATTAAAGTAATCATTAATTGTCTCCATGAATTGGTCTAAATCAAAGTCAATAAAGTTAGAATTAAGTCAGTAGAATTTTAAATCAAAAGTTAGAGTAGATTTAAATCTTAGGAACCAGTCGCTACAATTTAGCTCCTGAAGCTCCTGAAGAGCCCCCAAGAGCTCCTGAAAGCTCCTGAAGTAGGAAAAATGATACATAAAGTTTATGTTTATAGTGCAAACCCCCCCAAAAATAATTTGTGACAACTATCCTTATCGCATATTTCTCTAAGACACACCCGATTTGATAAAAGAATTAATTAAATGATGCAAGTTGTGACATCAACGACGTTGCTCATCAAAGATCACAATCAATTGCAAATGTCATTTTCCATAGGATCAAGGGGATGGATGGGATTGATGAGGTTTGTTAGGAAGGATGCATCCTATTGAGACCAAAGATGAATACTAAACTAAAAGATCGATATGACGCAGGATATTCGAAATCGATTAGCTCTCATGATAAGAGTGGATCTCATTTGTTAAGAACCAACTAGATAAGGAAATAGCTTGATGCAATGACAAAAGAGAGACAAGACATGATACTAACACACCCTAAAGACCTAGGGCTTTGAGGGCCTATCAAAGATTAGCCTTTCCTACTTGAAAGCATAGAGCCCTCATAGTTCGATAAAAGGTTGACGACTGACCATGGGTAAAAGAAGAAAGAGCACGATGGAGACCTTGATGGATGATAGGATGGAAAAAGGTGGAAAGAGGAAAATGGAGACCTTGATGGATGACAAGATTGGATAGATAAATGCAAAGCCTCGAGGATGGATCAAATGATCCACCTTGCCTATGTGAAAGCACAAGGGCAATGTAGTTCAAAAAAAGACCAAAGAAAAATGACGGATAAAGGATGATGAGATGACCAATGATACGTGGGTAAAAATATGGAACTGATATGATTAGATAAGATAGATAGTGGATAAGATAGGATGATGGTGATCAAGTGTAGCTCAGGGATGGGATAGTTGTCAAAATCATCAATAGATGAATTGCGATGATGATATGATGGAGAGATGAGTGATGAAAAGTGATAAGAGATTAGAAAGATGTGTGAAAGAAGGGGGAGTGATAATGATTAGATAGATGGCATTGGATTGCATGGGGAGAAGCCTATAGCCAGATACTAATGACAAGGGATTATGAGATGGGATGAGGATAGAGATAAATGGATAGGGAGATAAGGATGGGTGGATAGGAAGATAAGGATGGGTAGATGAAAAGCATTGTTTGGATTAGTAAGGAGATAAGAATGGGGAGATGAAAGGGATTGTTTGGATTGGTTAGGAGATAAGGATAGGTAGGAAGATAAGGATGGGGAGATGGAAGGGATGCTATGTTAGATGAAGGATGTCTCCAAGGACTATATTACAAAGGAAGTATGCTACACCCTTAATATTAGTGTACATCGGGTTATGAATGGTCGGCTTGTGGCTATCTTAACTCTTTATTAAGTCATATTATCATTAGTATATTGTTATTTAGTTTTTTAGGTCAGCCTAAGTCTTATATAGGTGTGTCCAAGTCGTCCTAGGTGATATCCTTGGCATAAATAGGTATATATAGGAGGTTGCGAGTCTTATTTCATCATCAAGTTGTGAAGTGTGTTCTCATCAGAGATATTTGGAGGTTTTCCCCCTTGAAGTGGCTTGTTATTCTCAGTAATTATCAAGTATTTGCAGCATATTCCATATCATATTCTTCTATTGTGCAAGTTATTTCATAACAAGTGGTATCAGAGCATGATCTTGGCACCATAGAGGCATGGTTTTTTCTCAATTTTGGAGGCAATTTTGGAAAGAGCATATCTTTTAGATTTTGGAGAATTTTTTTTTTGATTTTTAAAGGGTTTTTGAAGAAAATATTGAAGAAGCTACAGTCTAGATTTCAGAAGAATTGGAGTAGAATTAAGCAAATTATTACAGAATTAGGGTTTCTACACTATTTTTTTGGAATCTACATATCTCGCATATCTTGTTGAATTGGAGTCTAATTTTTATTGGGTTTTTGAAGAAATACCAAATGAGATTACAGTAAAATTTTTAGAGAATTTAAGTTTCATTTGTGTGATTTATTTCAACATTAGTGGTTTCCATCATGAAGGGGCCTACAACAAGGGGTAAAAAGAATGCTGTCACTCCGGGGAAGACTCCTAATAAGGATGGTGAAACAATCAAGGATGTTACTCATAATGAGGAAATCCATAAGGTCAAGGAAGACATTTCCTCAATGAAGATGGATATGTGTGACCTAAGAGGAGATATATTAGACCTACGAAACATTTTGAGCGTCTTTATGAATAAACCAAGAAAGGAGGTCTCAAGTAGCCAAGAACCAGAAGAAGAAACAAATGAAGAAGAAGAAGAAGAAGAAAAAGAATCAAAAGAAGAAGAAGAAGAAGAAACAAATGAAGAAGAAGAAGAAGAAGCGAAAGAAGAAGAAGAAGAATAGGAAGAAGAAGAAGAAGAAGACGAAGACGAAGAAGAAGAAGAAGAAGAAGAAGAAGAAGCGAAAGAAGAAGAAGAAGAGAGAGAAGAAGAAGAAGAAGAGGCATATGGAGAAGTAGAAGAAGCAACAACAGAAGAAGAAGAAGCAAAAGACCAACCAGAAGAAGAAGAAGTAGAAGAAGGCAATGAAGAAGAAGTGAAAGAAGAAGAAGTTCCTAATCAAGCTATTCAACCAATGCAAGGGTACCATATATTATTCCTCACCTCTTCCTCTATGACACATCAAAAGGTTCAGGTAAAGGAAGAACACATTCATTTCCATCAAGAGCTTGATTTAAAGGGAAGACACATCTTGGAGCTTAAGTTAATTTTCCAGACACGCATGAAGAAGCTAGTGACATCAACAATTCCAAGTTACCTCATTACAAGGAAATATTTTCTAATTGAAGATGCTACATGGGAGGATGAGTTCATTCAAAAGAATCCAAACTTGATTAGCATTGAGGACAATGCTTCTTTGAAGAAGGGGGCATGCTACGCCCTTAATATTAGTGTACATCGGGTTATGAATAGTTGGCTTGTGGCTATATTAACTCTTTATTAAGTCATATTATCATTAGTATATTGTTATTTAGTTGTTTAGGTCAGCCTAAGTCTTATATAGGTGTGTCTAAGTCGGCCTAGGTGATATCATTGGCATAAATAGGTATATATAGGAGGTTGTGAGTCTTATTTCATCATCAAGTTGTGAAGTGTGTTCTCATCAGAGATATTTGGAGGTTTTCCCCCTCGAAGTGGCTTGTTATTCTCAGTTATTATCAAGTATTTGCAGCATATTCCATATCATATTCTTCTATTGTGCAAGTTATTTCATAACAAAGTAGATGAACCCACTCTAGATATGTCATATATGATGAGGCATGATGGATAGAAGATAGAAGGATAGAAAAATAAGGGAATGGTATGGATATGGATAGGATACATGGATAAGTAAAGGGGGATTGCTGGTAGCATGACAGGTGGACAAGGAAGATAGATGGATGTCGATAATGATTAGGATAGTGTATGGGTGAGGGGAATGTATCCCAAGATGTGTTCAAAGAATGTTTATATGTTTTCCCATATCTATATCAAGATCAATAGGAGGATGAAAAGGTTGAGATAAATGGGATATGATAGGCAAGATGTGTTAGATAGGTGGAATGGAGGAGATGGGTGAAGGGGATGCAGTTGCCCCCAATTGTGGAAGTAAGTTGGATGGTGGATTTACACATGATGCATGTTTTCCAGGTTTTCATCATGGTACTTATCCAAAGTTATTTTTTGCCAAGTTTTCACCATTGGACAAATTATTTCTCTTTACTATTTTTTATTTTTTTTATTTTTTGTATTTTTGACAATTTTTTACTTTTTTGACTTTTTTGAATTTTTCGATGGCATGTGGATGGAGATGGATAAGGGTAGGGATGTGGATAAGTGGATTTATAAGATATGAAATAAGGATATGGATGAAGGAATCAAGTATCAAGTTCCATACAAAGTGTTAAGAGCCCATGTGTGGAGTGACTATTGGATGTTGGTACAACCAAGGTTATGAAGATAGATGGATTATGCAAGAGAATGGATTAAAGGGATTTGATGAGGGAGATATTTGGGATAATGGATGGGATGTTGTAAATTGTATGTATGGAACGATGGGGTAGGTGCATGATGGAGTGTTGAATTCAGGACCAACATTGGCACATATGGTGGTGTATGTGAAAGGATAGGAGGATTAATAGATGGAGAATGTGGGGATAATGGAGGAGAGGGGATAGTGAATTTTGGGACATAAGGACCCAAAATAGATTTAGGAGATGGTGGATGAAAATTATTAGCTTATGGATTAGAAACTTTGGATGTTGTTACAAATTTTCATTTGAACTCATTGCACCTTTTTTCTTTGGGATCCACATGGTTTTGATCTTTGCTTTGGTGGGCCTTTGTGGCCAATGAGTTGGATTTTGATTTTGGATTTGATTTTTATTTTCTTCACCATGTCCTTTAGATGGGACATGGGGAGGTTTAGATTCATGTGGATGTTTAGGTTTATGCATTTTTACTTTGACATCCAAAGTGCTTTTAATAGCAATCGGATGGGTGCGAGCAGATGGATGATGTGGAGGAAATATGAATGGAGTGATGGAGGTAGGATTTTTGGGATGATATGTGGATGGAGGATGTGTAGATATGTGCCTTTGTTGATCTTTATTAGGGGACATGAGAGTTGGATGTTTATGGTGGGTGACATGGATAGGTGATAGAGGGATAAAAGGATGAATAGGATGAGATGGAGGAGGTGATTTTGGGATATAAAGGCTAAAAATGGACTTAGTAGTTAGAGGATGTGTGACGGTGGATAGAGGGACATAAGGGCCCAAAATAGATGGAGGATATGAAGGATGGGATATAGTGGATGGAGGGGTGTAAGGACCCAAAATGGATGGAGAAGATGAAGGAGGAATGTGGATGGTTGTTTGGAGGTGATATGATGGAGGAATGGGGATGGTAGAAAATGATTTGGTGGAGTGATGGTAGGAGCCTCTTATTTGTTTAGAAGAGGATTATTGAGTGTGTGTGGAGGTTGTACCAACATTTTTGGATTGCGATTCGTGAGTAGTACATCTAAGACCTTGTGTATAGGAGTGTTCTTTGGCTTGGATGGGCTCTAAAATACCTTTCTCATGAAGGCCTAAATCTTTTCCTTGATAGTTCATGTTCTTGAGAATTTTATTCATGATAGGATTTGTGTTATTCTAGAAGAATGATGCGAGTCCATCATTAGGTGGAGGAGGATGGGTGGTGTATATGCTTTGTTTTTCTTCTATAATGAGACCACCATGGAAGAATGTGATAGTACCAAGGGGATATAATTTAAGCAATGTGGGGATAGTAGGTTTAGCGGACGATGGAGGATCATGAGATGGAGATGATGGGGTAGCAACATCTTGATCATGAGGAGGGAGTGGTAAGGGATCAAGAGAGGGATTAGGTGACATGATAGGATCTAGATTTGTGGTAGCAAGTGATAGGGGATCATGAGATGGAGCGATTGGATTTTGAGTGTCAAGGGAATCATGCGATGGAGTGGATGGAGGACTATGATTTTGAGATGGACTAGATGGGATGAAAAGATCTTGATGCAGAGAAGGGGATATGTTGGTATGATTTGGATCAAGCTCTTGGAATGACTCATCTTGTGTGGGTGGAATGATAATAGAGTGTTGGAGGGACTCATCAAGTGAGGGAGATGGAAGGATGGGGGATTCATGAAGTTCATGGGAATGGATTTCAGTGATACTAGGAGTGGGAGGAGTGGATTGGATTTGCATGTCTTTGATGGATTGGGTGGATCTAGGAGTAGGAGTGAATTGGATTTGGGTGTATATGATGGATCAGGTGGATCTAGGAGTAGAAGATGGTGATTGGGTTTGGTTATCTTTGATGGGTTCAGTGGCTCTTGGAATAGGAGATGGGGGTTCAATGGATTTAGTGGGTGTGATGGTTTCAACAGTTTAGGATATGGGTGGTAACAGTGATGATAGTTGTGGGATGGAGAAGGGTCTCATCACTAGTGATTATGGATGATGGAGTAGGGAAACATGGTTCCACAACCTCAGGATGTGTAGGTGGGGATGTCTTCTTTGTCATAAGTCCTTGGAGAACTTCTGGAGTGAGAATCGTGCATTCTCTAGGCTTGGTGGTGGAAATAGATGAAGGATTAGGGATTGGTGGAGGATTGGTATTATGGATTGGTGGACTAGGATTAGATGAAGGAATGGGATTAGATATAGGACTAGGAGTGGATGGGGGGTTAAGGTAGGGGTATTGGAATGGTGAATTAGGGTAGGACATGGACGGTGGATTAGGACAAGAGGATACAACTTGTGGATTGCAATAAAGGTATTGGGATGATGGATGGGAAGATTGAGATGAAAAATTGATATAGGAGGACGCAAATGATGGATCAGGATAGGAAGATGTGGATGTTGGATTAGGATAGGTTGATGGGGGTGTAGGATTAAGATAAAAAGGTGTGGATGTAGGATTAGGATGGATAGAATTTTAAGGAGGATTAGGATAGGGGGACATGGATGGAAGATTATAGTAGGAGTATTGGGATGGTAGATTAGGATGGGAAGATTGAGATGGTAGATTGGGATATGACGACGTGGATGTCCCTTGTTAAAGGTAGCATAAGAAGTGTTATTAGGTGTGGATAAAGACGTAATGGGATATTTTGGAGGGGTGATTGGACTGTGGAAAGTGGTTGGGGAAATCTTACTAGAAATGATGGCGTCAAGGGGATCTATGTCATATAATTCTTGATCAACAAGACTCTAGTTATCTTTGTCAACATAATTAGGGTTTCCCTTAACTATTATTGATGGAGGATAAGGATTCATGATGTCATATTATACAAATAGAAAATATGGGAAAGAATGATTAGAAGGAAAGAAGAGATGATGAAAAGATAAATAGGATACATACAAAAAATTTGGATGGAAATGTACTAAAGCTCATATTGGGATTGGATCAAAGCTCAGATTAGGATGATTGGATGATGCGATGGGATCAACTCTAAACCAAGTTTATAGGTTCAATGGGATTGGATTAGCAAGGATGATTATGACCCCGAATCTACCTCAAGATGGAAGTAGATTGATTTGGTGATCGAATAGGCATGTGGTTAGATCAAATTGGATAAGGTTGATTGAGGAAACAATTGATAAGATCAAATGATGGATCAGATAGGATGATGAAAGGGATTCTAAACCATGTTCAGATATTACCCTAGGTGACTTAAGGTATTGATTGATTGGATTAAAGGATAAATAGATGATTGTGGCACTGAATCTACCTAGAGATTGAAAGTGGATTGATTAGGCTGACGATGATGCTCCTAAGCAGATGTGGATGATGACGATCAAATTTAGACCCCTCAGTCAATTTGGATAATAATTTCAAACGAAGATTAGAGGATCTAGATTGAGAAATGATGAGGGGTATGCAACCTAGAGATGCTTTTAGATGATGAATGAATGATCTGCAGATGGACTAAAATGTAGACTACAGGTGAACAAAAGATGTAAAATGGTTGGATGAAGGTCAGGTTCATCTATGGAAGGGTAGGTTCACCTATGGAAGGGTAGGTTCACCTATGGAAGGTCAGGTTCACCTATGGAAGGGCAGGTTCGCCTATGGAAGGTCAGTTTCACCCATGAAAGGGAAATTTCACCTATGGAAGGGTAGGTTCGCTTATTGGTTGGGCAAGATCACCTATCTACTTTCAGACCCTTGGAATAGGGAAACAAATGATGAAAATGAGGGGACAGACTCTCAGAAAAGGGAGATGGATGCATCGATCAAAAACATGGATGCATTGAATGGATGAATGGATGTTTGAATCAAGGAAATGGATACTCGAAATGAGAGAATAGATGCTTTGAACGAGGAGACAGATGCATGAAATAGGAAAATGGATGCTCAAAATGAGGATATGGATGCTTGAAATGAGGAAAAGGATGTCCGAAAGGGGAGATCGACTCTCAGAACGAGGAGACAGATGCTAAGAGTGGATAAACAGATACCCAAAATGAGTAAATGATAGCTCGAAGGAGATGAATGAATCTCAGAACAAGGAGATGAAAGCTTGGAATGGATGAACGAGTGTTCAGAGTGAGGAAACAAATGCTTGGAATGGATGAATGATTGGTTGGAATGAGTAAACGACACTCAAAATGCAAAAAATATAGCTCGAACAAGATGAACGGCTCTCAGAAAGAGGAGATGAAAGCTCATAATGGATGAAAAAATGCTCGAAATGGATGAACGATTGGTTAAAATGATTCAATGAACACTCAAAATGAGGAAATGATAGCTTAGAAGAGATGAATTACTCTCAGAACAAGGAGATGAAAGCTCAAAATGGATGAACAAGTGTTCTGAACAAGGAAATGAACACTTGGAATGGATGAACGATGGGAGACTAACTCTCAAAATGGATGAAAGGATGCTTAGAATGAGAGGAAGGATGCTCAGAAGGGGAGTTTGACTCTTGGAAGAAGCAGATGAAAGCTCGGAATGGATGGAAGATTGCTTAGAATGAGAGAAAAAATGCTCAGAATGGGAATCTGACTCTCAAAATGAGGAGATGAAAGCTCATAATGGATGAACGATGGCTTAGAACAAGAGAATGAATGCTCGAAATGGGAGACTGACTCTCAGAATGGATGAAAGGATGCCCAAAATGAGAAGAATGAATGTTCAGAAAGGGAGACAGATTCTCATAATGAAGATATGAGTACTCATAATGAATGAACGATTGCTCAGAACGAGCAAACGATTGCTTGAAAGGGGAGACTGACTCTTGGAATGAGGAGACGAAAGTTCAGAATGGATGAAACGATGCTTGAAATGAGGAGAGGAATGCTCAAAATGAATGAACGATTGCTCGAAATGAGAAAATGATTGCTTGAAAGGGGAGACTGACTCTCAGAACAAGGAGACAAAATTTTTGAATGGATGAAAGGATGCTTGGAATGAGGAGATGAATGCTTAAAATGAGGAGAGGAATGTTCAAAATGGGGAAGCAAATGCTTGGAATGACTGAATGGGGGATGAAATTAGTTTTTTGGAGGGTAAGTTCACCCAAGTTAGGGAAGGTTTTCCCAAGTTAGGGCAGGTTCGCCCAAGTCAATGTCGCTTATTCAATGAAAGATAGGTGGGAAACAAATGCTTAGAATAGGTAAACGAGTGCTTGGATCAAGGAGACAGATGCTTAGATCGATGGGATGAATTCTCAGAATAGGGAATGGATGCTCAGAATGAGGAGAAAAATGCTCAAAATGATGAGATGGATGGTCAAACTAAGGAAACTAGTGTTCGGAATGGGAAAACAGGTGCTCAAAATGACTAAACAGAAGGTGAAAGTGGTTTTTTGGGGGGTAGGTTTGCCCAAGTAGGGGCAGGTTCACCCAAGTAGGGGTAGGTTCACCCAAGTATAGGGAAGGTTCACCCAAGTATAGGGCAGGTTTTCCCAATTGGAGAAGTTGACTATTTGACTGACAGATTACAGAGTTGCCCCTGTTCAGGGTAGGTTCACCCCTATTCAGGGCAGGGTCACCCCTCTCTAGGGAAAGGTCACCTATTCAAAGAAATATGGGTGATTTTGATAGAAATAGGTTGGAAAAATGACTGAGACAGAGGGAAATTTTTCCCCTATCAATAAAATTGGACTTGAATTGGATAAAAACAACTATGGAAGAGGACCAAAGACACAACAAACAACAAGCAGTAGGCAAAGGATGACTTGACTAAATAGATATGCACTGGTTTTGCATGAAGAAGACAATTCAAGTAGCACAATCCTAAGATTAGTAAGAGGTTATGGCCAACACAGTCCTCTAACTAGGATGAACAAGGAAACTAGGGAGCCCTTGATATACACTCAATACGTGAGCCACAAACTGTGAACACCAGCTTGTCACAAGTGTGAGTCGAGAGCCCCAACGAGATACTGAAGGCTCAAACCAACTCTTCATGTCTATCTAGGTATCACCCTACCTTCAACACTCTGCTAGACACGTGACTGGATTAGGGTACAACATTTTCTCTCCCCCCTTTGTATACCCCACAGGTACACATGGTTGGGATCCTCCCTTGGGGTGATGAAATCCCCAAGCAAGTCCTGCTAAAAAGAGGACACTAATCATTTTTGGCTACTCCCTAGGCTCACACAAAGTGCAAGGGGAAAGCTTGAACATTGTAGTGACCCTTTGGGTGACACAAAAGAATTGCAAACACAACAAATAGTATGTTGACTTCCCCTAATTAGATCTATGTTCCTAGATCAATAAGCAAAAATGCTAAACAAACTAAACAAACAAAGCTGGAAATGATCGCTCTACAAGAAAAGTGTTAGTAGTTTGATCTTCATTCTTTGAAAAGTGAGACAAGCTGCACAAATGTTAGGAAAAAAGGGGACACACTCACCAACAGATGACTTTAGGGGGTTAGTACCCCAAAACGATAAGAAATAGAAACTGGAATGAAGTTTAAACCCCTATTTTACCTTGTAGACACCTCTGTTTGGGCAGGTTCGCCCCTGTCTAGGATAGGTTCACCCTTCTATAGGGTAGGTTCACCCAATTGGAAAACTGAAGGCAAATTCACTTTGAGGCACAAATTGGAAACTCTATAAGGCAGGGTCACCCCTGTTGAGGGTAGGTCCACCCAAGTTGGGGTAGGTTCACCCAACTTAGGGCAGGTTCACCCAACTTAGGGCAGGTTCACCCCTGTGTAGGGCATGGTAGCCCAACAGTGGTTTGGGTTGCCTTTGTCAACTATGGGTTGCCTCTATCAGCTATGGGGTTGCAACCTAAACTTGAAAAATGTCAAACAATAGAAAACATAAAAGCAAGGGACCCATTTGTGGGTCCCACCGAGTGTGCTAGTAATGTGATCGGTGATGTTTACCTATCCTAAGTGATACAAAATAGAATGCAAAAATATGAAAACAGCACTAAAACACCTCAATGATTAGCCTAGTTGAACTCAAACAAAAGAAAAGATGAAAACAATTGATTTTACCTTTGTTCAAGTTGATCATTGGTTGGCCCTTGGATTGTTGATGTTTTGTATGCTCCTTGATGGAAAGAGTGCTAAGAGTGGATGCAAAACAATGAGAATTGAATGGAGATTCAAATGATGAATGTGGGTATTTTGATAGATGTAAGAGATGGTTACAATGCAAGCTTGAAGATGTGCAATAATGGTGGATGAGAGTATGAGAGTATGAGAGTTGAAGTTGTTGAAGGCTTGAGCTTGTGAATGTGATAATGCATAATGAGAGAATGAATATAAATCCTCTATATTTAGGGGAGAATTCTCTAGAGAATTCAATGGTCAAGATTGAGCCAACATGGCCAAGATGGAGGGCTATGGTGAGTTGAGGACTCACAAGCCCTCACATATTTCCATGTGGAAATGACATGGAGAAAGGACATGGTGAGGTGGAGAGGGTACAAGTGAGGTGGAGGTACTTGCAAGTACCTTAGAAAGGGGAGAAGATTTCCTCAAAAAGGAACTTCTTGTCTCCATGTGGGAAGGATGTTGGCATGTGAGGAATTTTAGAATTCCTCACACATCATCATAGGGAAGAGAGAAATGGTTGGGATAATAAATGTGAATTTTAAATTCACATGATTGGGAGTATCTTGTGGATAAGACAAGGTTCACAAAAAGTAGTACTTTGACCCATGTGAGTGATGTGACTTTTCAATGATCAGATGGGGAAGAGGAGAGTCCTTGGAAGGATAAAATAGAATTTAAAATTCCGTTAGGATGGGCATGGGTATAATAAAAATAATTTAATATTCCTTGGGAGATGAGAGAGTTGATGATGCAGAGGGTATGGGAACTTTTGGAAAACAACACAATGATTTCAAAAATCTCAACAGTGCACTCTCAAACACCCTTATAGAAATAAGGCTCAATGGCTCACTTACAACTTATATGCTTCCTTATGGACCTAAAACCTAGGAGTAATTTTGATAGACTCAAACAAACTTGTATTGAATGATTTCAAAGCACAAACCTCTGACTTAGTCACAAAACCAAATTTTCACCTTAACTAGGCTTCTAGCCCAACCAGGCCTCTAGCGAAGGATTTTAGACTTTGTTCTCAAACTTCCCAAATGAAAATCCAATATAATGATTGATTAAGTTGTTTTTTATGATGGAAAAAAACATATCAAATCCCTGATGGCACTTGTTTTAGAACACACCAACCAAAATCTTTTGTTTCCTCAAAAACTAGGCCTAATTAGCCCTCTTTTTCAAAGCAACCCCTCTCTAAACTCAACCCCTGACTATGAAACTTTCAACATTCCCTTAAAATGTTCCCAAACCAAGTATTTTCAAGATTTTAGTCTTCTATGACACCCTTAATATGCTCAAACACAAAACCCTCCAAAACTTGCCTCAAAACTAGGGCCTTTTGAAATCTAGCCTTCCCAACACTTCCAGAACCTATTTTTGGACTTTTCACCAATAACTCAACATGTTTCAACTATTACAACTCAAAAAGATACCCCTTATTAAGGCAGATCTCCTGCTGCTACACTTTAGCCCCCATTTTCATGCACTTTTCCCTTTGACAACTCGGTGTACACCTTGATATTCTTCCTTCATGCACATTAGTTTGTTAGGTTTGTATTATACATGTTATAATTGATCCTTTTCAAAGGTTACAACATCATTCTACCTTGAAATGGATCAATCATCCATAAAAACACTCAAAATCAATGAAAATCTGCACTTTTCTTGAGGACACTCATTTATAAAATACAAAGAATTGATTGTTGTTCCTTATCAAAGCATAAAAATGCCTTAAAACATGTAAATATAGGTTCCTAAAGCATCCAAACAGACATATCTTCAATGGTAATCAAGTTTTCATCAAATGAACACAAGAAAAATGTAAGAAATTGCTATTTTTTTGCTTTTTCCTGTAGTAGTTCGTACAAAATCCGTGCCAGCAACCCAACCTCCATAAAAATGACTTCTATGGCCTTGAATAACCTTTCCCCAACTTCTCAAACCGTTTTGGATTGATTATTTTATATTAAAGTGATTAGAACATCAAAAAACTACTTTCCCGCCCAATGTTGGAATTCAAAAATTTGAATTTCCAATTTACAATTTATTAAACTCTACTATCCAAAAACTATTGGATCCTTACTATCCAATATTATTTGAAAAAATTAAATCATAATAAACCTATCTAACCTCCTAGAACATTATTTTTCCATTTACAAAGCATTTTGGTCCTAGGGTCCTTATCAGGACCCTTAGGACTTTTGATCTTCCAATTACTCTCATCCATGCCAAATGCAATTATAGGCTTCAAGACATCATAATTGATGCTTTGGAATGATGGAAAAACCTTCATGTCTCATGCACTCTCCTGACTCTTCAACTGACTCCTAATGAGCTTGGGTGCTCCTGCACCAGTTGACTAAGGTACTGATTAGAGTAGCTAATCATTGATGTCTCCTACACTCTCCTAAATTTTCACCAATAACTCAACATTTTTCAACTATTCCAACTCAAAAAGATACCCCTTATTAAGGCAGATCTCCCGCTGCTACACTTTAGCCCCCATTTTCATGCACTTTTCCCTTTGACAACTTGGTGTACACCTTGATATTCTTCCTTCCTACACATTAGTTTGTTAGGTTTGTATTATACATGTTAGAAGTGATCCATTTCAAAGGTTACAACATTATTCTACCTTGAAATGGATCAATCATCCATAAAAACCCTCAAAATCAATGAAAATTTGCACTTTTCTTGAGGACACTCATTTATAAAATACAAAGAATTGATTGTTGTTGCTTATAAAAGCATAAAAAGGCCTTAAAACATGTAAATACGGGTTCCTAAAGTAGCCAAATAGACATATCTTCAATGGTAATCAAGTTTTCATCAAATGAACAAAAAGAAAAATGCAAGAAATTGCTATTTTTTTGCTTTTTCCTGTAGCAGTTCGTACAAAATCCTTACCAGCAACCCAACCTCCATAAAAATGACTTATATGGCCTTGAAAAACCTTTCCCCAACTTCTCAAACCATTTTGGATTGATTAGTTTACATTAAAGTGATTAGAACATCAAAAAACTACTTTCCCGCCCAATGTTGGAATTCAAAAATTTGAATTTCCAATTTACAATGTATTAAACTCTACTATCCAAAAACTATTGGATCCTTACTATCCAAGCTTATTTGACAAAATTAAATCATAATAAACCTA
>VDFB02193867.1:187200927-187289642 GCA_007258455.2 Sequoia sempervirens | reverse complement strand
GATCATACACTTCTTCAATAGCTAATACTTTATCACTATAACTTGTAAGTAAATCTAGGAGTGCATCTAGTGAAAACTCCATAACAGTAGTGCCTTCAGTAACTTTAATTTCTATAGGTTGCCTCAAAGACACGTACAACTATGTCCTAGAGCGAAAACAAACACAATTATTTTCTACATTAATCCTTCTGAGAGAAACACATGTAAATTCAATAGCAATCAGCAACACAGATGAAAGATACTACAAAATATAGAACACAAATATTTTACGTGGGGAAACCCTTTCGAATAAAAAACCCCACTCTCCAAAGTTTAAGCCATTGTATTATTCAGCAACAGAAAGTTACAATATGGTTTCAGGCTCTTAGCCTTTCAGAGATTACATCTTGTTCATTCTGGATACAACTGGTAGCAAACTCTCCCAGGGAGATCAATCATGGCATTCATGATCAAGAGAGATTCTAGCACAACTCTGCCTCTCTCTTCCTCTACTGTGACCTCATGGCCTCGGCCTTTTGGCCAGCCACTCGGTCCTCACTATCTCTCTCTTGCTCTTGGCTCTTCAACTCATTGGCTTATCAACTTCTTAGCTATCTGCTGCAGAGCATCCAATGCATACATATATGCATTCATTCTCAACAGGCTCTCTGTGAATCGGTTCAAGATCACACAAAAGCAATCACCCAACTCAGCATCCTTATCATCATAGATGTTTCTACTCATGTGTAGATTTTTCCTTGCAAACCGTTCAACTCCATTGCAACTGCTGCAAAAAATCCAACCACCAACCATTTGAATTTTGCTTCCTCTGATTGGTCCACGAGCCAATTGAAATGTTCAAGAAAAAAATCCATTGAGTTCGCATGTCGGTGAGACATGAGAAGTGTCTCCCCGATGCTCAAGGGATTCATAGATGATATTAGCATAGGTTCCAATAGTTGGCAAGAGGTTATATCGAATGCCATGAGTCATACCAAATCCCTCGACATCCATTTTGTTTCCATTAGCAAAAAAATTTACCGATGCTCACAAGTCATATCAATTTCAACTTAACCATCAGCAAGACATTACCGTTTACCAAGAGTTCTCATCGAGTCTCTTGAAGTTTCACCGAAGCACCAAATAGTAGTCGGCAAGAATTTTGTCTTTCGCCAAGACCTCACTCTGAGCACAGCCAAGTCTTACCGAGTTAACAAGACTTATGTCTTTTGCTAAAACCTTACACCGACTGAACATGTCATACCGAAATGTCCAAGAGTTAGCAAGACTTATCGCTTTCGCCAGGACTTCATACCGAGGTCCTAAGTCACACCGAGTGCTGCATTCACTAGTTGGAAAAACTTATTTCTTTCACCGAGACCACATACCGAGCACTCATGTCTTGCTGAGTCAGCAAGACATTTGACTTTTCCAAGACCTTTCACCGGGTGCCGAGAGCTACACCGATGACTTAAATCCCTGTCGGCGAGACCAACACCTATCGCCAAGACTTCAAGCCGAAGTCTCCAGGTTACCTCGAGCCTACCTTTCACCAAGAGTCATGCCGAACGCATCCCACACCGTTGGTGAGAAAAATTCCCATCGCCAAGACTTCATAGTGAAGCCTTCAAATCATACTAATCACTCCAATCGGCGAGACATCTCTTGGTCGCCAAGACTACATGCCGATAGGAGCAAGTCATGCTAATTTCCACATCGGCCAGACAAACCAAAGGTCATGCCGATATCAGAAAGAATTCCTATCATCACCGAGACAACATTCTGACACATATGAGTTTCCCTAATGACCACGAGCAATATTGGAAAGACTTCACATATTGCCAAGACTTCATGTTGATACCCTTTGAGTTACTCCAAGTGTATTCAGTTGGCCAGACATCTCCCAATCACCATGAGATCTTCCCGAATGTTCAAGTCACCTCGATGACTACAATTGGCGAGAAATCTCCCTATCACTAGGACCACATACCGACACACTTGAGTTACCCTAACGGCTCCAGGAGAAAACATATCGGTGAGACAACCCTCCATCGCTAAGACTTCATATCGAAGCAAATGAGTTACACCAATGATCCAGTTGCCATAGGTCACACTGACATACGCTAGGAACCCAATAACAAACCCTTCTATCGCCAAGACATTCCCACTCGGCAAAGGGTTATAGCGAATGCACCAATTCATAGCGATAGGCTCCTTTGGCAAGACAGAAGCAAAGTCACAATGACATGAGCAAAACACAAGATTACTGAATTGTTAGTCAACCAGACACTAGGAATGTCACAACGACCATGCTTTCTCAGAGGTTTCATCTTGTGAGATTGAGGCAATATTCCAACATAACTCTCCGATAGAGTCATTAGAATCTTATCCATTACATCTTCATCTATTAGGGTACCACCTTTATTTTTTACTTCATTTACTATAATATCAACCCTCTGAAAATAGCTTGCAATATCTTCACCTTCTTCCATTTTCAAATTCTCATATCTGTGTTTAGCTGTTAGCTTCTTTGAAAATTTGACTCTATCATTTCCTTCATAGCTATCTTCCAACTTTTTCCAAACTTCATTAGTAGTGCCCAAAGAAATAAATTTTTTCCCACCCATTCTTAGATAAAGTACTATAGATTGCATACCTTGCTTTTTCATTTTCCTCATAGGCATAAATATCATCTCTAGAAGAAGGATCACTTGCCGGTGCAACATGTTTTGTCTCAACATCTTTCTATGTCTTGTAACCTAGAGAGATCAAGTAACCTCTCATCTGCACTTTCCAATCACTGTAGTTAGATCCATCAAACACAGGGATTGACAATTTGTGTGCCATCGGATCTACCTTAAGCGGTTAAAATCTTCTCCAAGGAACTAAAGCTTTGATACTCAACTTGTCATATATTTATACCATCTTCAACCTTAGAAAATTTCTCCAAGGTCGGCTACACACGCCTCATTACAAATTCAAATTAGGTTAGCATCTCAACATTCCCACAATGGAAGAGAATGAGAGCGAACCACATAACATGCTTCACCATAAGAAGATGACATGCAGACCACATAACATGCTTTTCCAAACATTGGGACACATCTCAGATGACTTTAGATTCATCCACAACAAATACAACAACCTTCATACACATAACACTTCTCACCAGTCCATCTGGACTACATAAACACACATAATAATGCTAAAACACAACTTTTAGAGCACCAAACCACAAACATCTTTGCTAGAATATGGAAAAAATCATTACAATTTTTCTACCAGATCTGTAAGACCTGAAACAAACTAGTGGAGGACTTCAAAGCAGATACATTTCTCCCAGTCCACAGACAAACAACTCTGTCAGACCATTTCACACACCGGTGAACACAAATTTCACTCTTCATCAAACTAGAAGTTATAATCTAGAATATATCACCCAATGATTCTAATAAAAACAACTTCAAATACGCAAAGGCATAGGATCAACATAGAAGAAATGTGGAGCACATACTGGAGCACATTCTGAACACATACTCAACTCTTACTTCACTATTTCTCAAAAGAAATGGGAAACACATCACATCAGCACACGTGTAACACCATAAAGATAGCTCCATGTACTGACAACATCTCAATAGTATCTCAAATATACATGCACAACCTCCAATCACTTGATTCTTTTCTTTGCAACATCTTGTACTGTGTTGATATCAATGACAAAATTGATGATGAAACCACCATACTCATTCATACTTGCAACAAAGTGAACTATTTTGGTTCTATTTAGCAGTGATGAAGGGTCCTTTCCTCATGTTATAGGAGTGTTGTAGGGTGAAAAACAATACTGTGTCTCACTTTTGGGATGTGTTGATTTTTTCCTAAAATCACTATATTTAGAAAAACTAATGATTTAAGTCTTGAGACACTCCATTTAAAGGGTTTCCATTAAAGAGGGATTGATAATACCCCCTTAGATCAAACCCCCTTGGATAGAACCCCTCTAGTATTAAATCATACACATAATGGAGTCCCCTTCGCACCTATCAAAATGCTGGCAAAAACCCAAATTTTCTTTAACTTTTGAGGGATTAAATAACATCATTTAAAAATTATATTTTGGAAGATTGTAGCCCTTGAAATGAGCTTTCCAACAACTATAGGTTTGATATATTTTCATTTTATCATGTATTTAATTTTAAATTTTTACTAAACATAGGTTTTTCTTTGAACATCAAGATCTTTGTTGTGCAAAGGTGGAAAAATAGTAAACCATTGTAAAAAAAAATCAAAAATACCCATTCCCTAGGTATTGATGTCCTTGTTTCACTCAAAAAAGAAAAATTGGATTTCGATATATACACAAAAATTTATGTTGTATGACACACATGTATGTCCAAATTATAGTTACAATGACTTCAAAAATTAATTTAAAAATAAACATGCAACAAAAAATTATGAAAAAATATCCTTTCCCTATATATTGATGTTGAGAATCTATATTTGAAAAATTAGAATTTAATCCTTTATAGAAAAATAATTATGTTGTACGACACAGACATTAATTTATGAAAATGTTGTTTTCTGTCTAAAACCAGTTATTAAAAGAGATGTTGAAATATTCATGATTTATTTTGAAAATTTTGAAAAAAAATGTATTTAGAATCTACACGCAAATTTCCACAAATCACTAGTTCACATCATCTTCATATTCTTAATGGTTTAGCTGCTATAGGTCTTAGAAGATGAAGATTTAGTTAAAAATATTAATGTAAATGTCCATTTTGGGCAAAAAGTGAGACACAGTATTGTGATTCCACCCTATAGGTGTGAGTGTTGTGAGACGTTTCACCTTATAGTCCAACATGTGACCCCTAATAGGCATAGTTGGAGGGCTCTGTAAGTATTGCAGAATGAAGCCTTAACTGGGTCACTATCCTATTTCAAACCTTTGGGGGGCTTTGTGAGAGTATCATTTAGTGTATGTGATGGCCTCTTTCCTGCATCTTCCTATCCCCTCTATGTAGCTTGCGAGTAGTAGTCTAGGTGTAACCTTCACCTCATAGGACCTACCAATCGGCTTTAATAAAGAACCATCTCCTCTTTATATCCCTGCACAAATCAACAAAAACACCATAGTAGGTGTTCTTGTTGACCTGACATCTCAAGTAGATATCATAATTGAGGAGATTATGTTAATTAATTTCCTACATAAAGATGGGTATGACACACCTGTGAGCACCATTTGTACACAACAAAATTTTTGTACCTCCCCTTGGTAGTATTGTTTTATCAGTCCCTGTTGGACCTAAGTCTATGAACTTGTTGTTTGACATAATCCCGATGTCTGAACTCTTTGGAGTGAAGCTAGGTATCCCTTGAGTGGTAGCCATAAATGTAGTTCCATCAATTTGCATAAATGTTTGAAATTTATTCATAAATTTTTAGTGCATGTGATCTATCACACTAGTTATAGACCACCAGTTGTGAGTGGTAGCTATTCTTTAGATAAATTTTGGCTTGCACCCATTAGTCCTCTCCCACCTAGAAAGGACCTCTTGTACTAGACTTATTAGATGTACAAGAAATGGCGCTTAATGCCTATAGTGAGGTACCCTCCATCACCTTATGATGTTTCACATAGGGCATGCTTAAAATATGATAGTGGTGTTGCTAAGGCCTGTATAGGAGAAGAAGAGAAGCACTCTCAAGGTTTCTCTTTTTTCTCTTCCACTGTCCAACCTGATGCTTCCTTTCACCCTGTTGTAGTGCTATCGGATTCTGCTCTGCATTTGTAGGAGAACCCAATGGTTCTCACTTGGGAAAAGCCCAAGCGTCCTGCATTTGAACTTCCTATTCTTCCCACAAAGACTAGGCTCATTTGATCTGGTAAAAGGAAGGGTCCCCATGGGGAATCCTCTATGTCTCAGCCTCCGCAGCCTCCAACCATTGCTGCTCCTAAAGTAGTGAATGGGAAGAGGCTCGCCATTGAGGTGCTAGAACCGACTCCCCCCATTGTTTCTCAACCTCTTCTTCCTACTTCGTGCAAGAGTTTTTCCCTCTGCCAAAGATGTTTGTGATGGACACCCCTATGGCTGATTAGGAGCCTGCTATCCCTTCACCAATCTCGGTCTCTAGCTCAAAGAGTCATATAAATTTCCTTGTGCATAAGCGCAAGCATTGGTGAAAGGCTCTAGCGATTGAGCAGGCTTCTTCGTAAAAAAAAGAAGAGGAGATGACTGCCCCTGCTTCAGGGCCTCCTGATGCATCCTCCTCTCTCCTCCCCTCTACTTACATTCAATCAAGTTCAGTCTCACTTTTGGCTCCTGCTGTGAGTGTGAGTGCACCTGACCCTAAAAAGGTGTAGGTGTTTATTGCTTCCTCGGTTGAGGTTCCCCTATTGATGTCCCAATCAAACATATCACCATTCCCAAAACATGTGGACATGTAAAATACCTTGGTGGTGTCTGCCATGGTTTTCTCCTCCTCCTTTGTGCCTCTCACCTCATATGTGGGGAGTTCACATACTCGGTTAGCCAAAGAGTGAAAGTGCATGTTTAACTCTCTAGATGAAGTTTCAGCCTTGTTGGCAATCTTTGAAAAATCCTTGACCATAGATCCACAAGAGACGAGTAGAGAAGGCCTTGTGGGGCCTTCATCCTTAGCCCTTGTAGCAGGAGGGTTGGAAGCTCTTCCCCTTAATATCCCACCACTGCAAGCTCATTTTGCTTCCCCTTATAATGATCTAGATTGGGAAGCAGATGACCTATTGGTCAATGAGTGTTAGGGGCAGGCCTCTTCTTTACCTTTAGATTAGGAGTGTGTGTGTGTGTGTGTTGTGATGTGTTCTCCCATGCTTGTATTATGTGTTCTTGAATGACCCTTGTCACCCTTGTTGGTGCTTGGATATAGGAGTAATTATGTGTCATAAAACTTCCTCTATTTGTTCCATTATTCTTCCTCTAGTATGTGCTTTGATTTTCAAAAAATTGGGGATGATGAAAAATGTTGGGGGCATTTAGGCTTCCCTTCCATATTGACCCAATTTTTTATTTTTACTTTGTCTTCATGTGCTTTCTTCACATGGTTTGATATAGTAGGGTGTTGATGACAATTCATTTATATACTATTACTATACTTATATATATTCATGAGCAACTCTAACTCTAAAAAATTAGATCACCCTTGTGTCTCTTCTTTGTGCTATTTCTCTTTCACTCTTTTATCTTTCTTTCTTCTTTGCTTGAGTTTTCCCTCATATGTGCAACAATGTTGCTTTCACAATGCTTCAATTTTTAGAAAATGAATTCATTGCCAACAAATCTTTTCTTGAAAATAATTGCAACCTTTTCCAAAGATTGCATTCTCAACTTGGACCCCTAATAGAATGCATTTCCTTCATTACAAGTTTGCAAAGAAATAACTTGATAAATTTCCTCTAAGGTGGGAGAAGCCTTTTCCTATGGGAGAAGCTTTCACCTTCCCTTAGCAAGGGGGCATCTTCTTCCTTTCAAATTCCTTGATGAAGTGAACATGCTTCAAAAGGATTCATTGATGATGAACTGATTTAAGAAAAAACATCTCTTTTACACTTTCAAATAATGTGTCCCTTGAGTGGACCCCTTTTCCTTTGAAGGGTTCCCAAGGGACCCCTTTGAAATCCTTTCAATTTGTTGACTATTGGTGTGATTGCTTGATTTCCTGTGTGGCTACTTTGTTTTCTGACATGTTTTATCTACAAATTAACATGTTACTTTGCAAGTGTGCCTATAAAGCCACTCTCTAGTTCAACTCTACGGAGTCCCCTTTCGCAGGGCTTCCTTCATGAGAGAGAACTTAGAGGTTTCCTTCTTTCAGGTCTGTGGGCCTGTGAGGTGGTTGCTTCACTAGGCTTCCTTCATGAGAGATAACTTGGCGATTTCCTTCTTGCAGGTTTGTGGGCATGTGAGACACTTTCATTCTATAGGATTTGTTCATCATTGGTTCAATGGCCTTTGATGTACTTTTTGCAACTTCATAGTTCTGCAGAGCTATGGATTCCTTTGTTTCAAAACTTCCTAGGGAGAGTACCTATGGAGTCTTTTAACTACCCTGCACTTTCAAGTTTTTTGGATCATGGTATGCTTCCTCAATAGTTTAGGTATACATTTCTAACCCTACTAATTATTTGATCTACTTTACTGAACACTCATTGGCATTCATGCTCATTAAAGTGGGGGAAAAATGTATAGAAGAAAATTTGCACCCCTTGAGAAAATTCCTCTTTCACATACCCTCACTTTAGAAAATCAAATCTGAAGGTGAAATTCTGCATCACCCACCTGTCTTCCATCCACTTGGAATTTTTCCTATGTGTCAGTGAGAGAATATTTATTGGAGATGAATTCACAGTGCATAGACATCCACATGGCACACTCTCATCCCTAGCGGATTCCTACATCCAAAGTTGGAAAAGGCATTACACACCTGATTGGGGTTGAATTGTAATGTCCCTCTTTGACCAGTTGACTTGAAAATTCCCTATTCCTTCTCATTTCATTTTACTCTTTAGCAATCCTCTATCCATTCTCTATACATTCACATTCGATCTCTCAAGAAAATTCTCATTCTGAAGCAACATTCCAACACTTCATTATAAGCATTGCAGTAACATTGACACTCCATCAACTCCACATTGCAAGTCTGAGGTAGCCATAGAAGTGTGGACTTGGAGTCTTGTGAGACCTCCCTTCATCATCACTATGGTTGTGGTGACTTTGCTAAGTCCATACCTTTCTTTCTCTTTCCATTAGCTAGTGAGATTTTGGGTGGAGATGGTAATGCTTCACTCCTCTCCTTTGTGATTTGATAGAGTAGTATAGTATTATTTTGGAGTGTTCATTACAATCTTTCTTTCTACTTTTTTTTATCGCATATTCTACTTTGTTTCTTTTTGGCTATCCATGGAGGTGGAAACACCAAAGTGAGGGTCTAATTGAGCTAGGTCCCTATACAACCACAGCAATTTTCCCTCTTTCTTGTGAGTAGGTGAACATGTGTGTGGAGTTAGCTAGCAAATAGGCACTTTTGTGAGATCATCTTCATCACCATAGCTTTTATCTACTTTCTAAATATCTTCATCTCTATTTCTCATTCTTCATTATTCTATTTACCTTGTTAAAATCAACTAGCTAGGCTATCAGTAAGTTTTTAGGTAGTTTTTACTATTCTTTATTTTTTTTGGCCATACAAACACCAATATGCTAGATAGACGCCAACACATTGCACTATCATCCCTAAACTACATTGTCGTCCTCAAATAGAGAGCTATCTGAGGTGCAATACTAACTCCAAAAACCATCTCACCTAGCCTAAACTTGAACTTTAGATCTATGAAGTGATAGAAGTACTACATAGTGCTCTTCATTCTCATTCCTTTCCCCAAAACATCCCTTTAAAGTGAGGTGAGTTAGGGTAGACCTCCGCTTTCATCTCTCCTAACCTAGAGCCTTGATGTGGTTGGTCCCCCTCTCTTACATTTTTGGTGAACCCAAAGTGAACCATTTTGGTTTTGTTTAGCAGTGTTGAAGGGATTCCTCATGTTCTAGGAGTCTTGTAGGTGTGAGTGTTGTGAGGAATTTCACCTTACAAGCCAACTTGTGACCCCTAGTAGGCATAGTTGGAAGGTTTCGTAAGAATTGTAGAATGAAGCCTTAACTGGGTCATTGTCCTATTTCAAACCTTTGGGGGGCTTTGTGAGAGTATCATTTAGTGTATGTGATGGTATCTTTCCTACATCTTCCTATCCCCTCTACGCAGCCTGCAAGTAGTAGTCCAGGTATAACCTTCACCTCACAGGACCTACCAATGGGCTTTAATAAAGAACCATCTCCTCTTTATATCCCTGTGCGAATCAATGAAAACACTGTAGCAGGTGTTCTTGTTGACCCGAAATCTCAAGTAAATATCAAAACTAATGAGATTATGTTAATTAACTTCCTACATAAAGATGGGTATGATACACCTATGAGCACCATCTATATGCATAACCAAATTTTTGTACCTCCCATTGGTAGTATCATTTTGTCAGTCCTTGCCAAACCTAAGTTTGTGAACCTATTGTTTGACATAATCCTAGGATCTGAACTCTTCAGAGTGAAGTTGGGTATCCACTAGCTGGTAACTATGAATGCAATTCCCTTGATTGATTATAAATGTTTGAAATTTATTGATGAGGGTTCAATGCATGTGATCAATGACACCAATTATAGACCACCGGTTGCACGTGGCAACTATTCTTTAGATCACTTTTGGCCTACACTCATTGGTCCTCTCCCACCTTGTAAGGACCTCTTGTATCAAACTTATCATAAGTACAAGAAAGGTCGCTTAATTCCTAGAGTGAGGTACCCTCCATCACCTTATGTTGTTTTGCATAGGGCATGCTTAAAAGTTGACAATGATGTTTCCAAGGCCCATAGAGGAGAAGAAGAGAAGAACTCTCGAGGTTCCTCTTCTTCCTTTTCTGCTCTATAGCCTAACTCTTCCTTTCACCCTGCTACAGTGCAATCAGATTTTGCTCCACATTTGTAGGAGAACCCTATGGTGACCGCATAGTGAAAGCACAATCATCCTACATTTGAACTTCTTGTTCAACCCACAGAGCCTAGGCTCATTTGATATGGTAAAAGTAAGGGTTTGCATGGGGAATCCTCTATGTCTTAGCCTCCACAACCTCCCACCACTTCTACTCCTAAAGTAGTGAATGGGAAGAGGCCCACCATTGAGGTGCTAGAGCCAACTCCCCCCATTGTTTCTCAACCTCTTCTTCCTACTCCTATTCAAGAGTCTATCCCTCCACTGGAGATAGATATGATGGACACCCCTATGGCTAAGTAGGAGCTTTCTATCCCTTCACATCTCCTAACCTTTAGCTCAAAGAGTCATAGAAATTTCCTTACAGTGAGTGCAAGTGTCGGCAAAAGGCTTTGGCAGATGAGGAGGCTTCTTTGCAAAAAAAGGAAGAGGAGATGACCACCCCTGCTTCAAGGCCTCTTGATGCATCCTCCTCTCTCCTTCCCTCTACTTTCATTCAATTGAGTTTAGTCTCGCTTCTAGCTCTACTATGAGTGTGAGTGCGCCTGACCCTAAAAAGGTGTAGGTGTTTATTGCTCCCTCGGCTAAGTTGCCCCTGTTGATGTCCCTTCTAGACATCCCACCATTCCAAAACCCATGGACATGTCGAATACCTTAGTGGTATCCACTGTGGTTTTCTCCTCCTTTGTGCCTCTTGCTTCGTCTGTGGCAAGTTCACATCCTTCAACAAAGCAAAAAGTAAAGGTTGGCCCTTCTAGCAATGGGGGGCATAAGAGGAGCCCACCTTCTCTAGAGGTGGTCCTATGATAGCTTATTCCTTACTAGTGACAGAGAAGGTTTTGGATTCCCCTAAGTTTGTCACTGCTCTTGAGTCACTCAGTGAGCCAAGCGATGAATCTCATGCATCGTTGTCCCCGTCCATTGAGGTATGACATGGCACTCCCAGATAGTGTAGGTTTAACTCTCTAAATGAAGTTTTGGCCTTTTCAATGATCTTCATAAAATCATTGACCATAGCTCCACAAAGGTTGAGAGAGAAGACCTTGTGGGGCCTTCTTACTTAGCCCTTGTAGTAGGAGGGTCAGAAGATCCTCCCCTTAATATTCCACCACAGCAAGTTTGTCTTCCTTCCCCTTATAATGATCTAGATTTGGAAGTGAATGACCTCTTGGTTGATGAGTGTTAGGGGGAGGCATCTTCTTTACCTTTAGATTAGGAGTGTGTGTGTATTGTGATGTGTTCCCCATTCTTGTGTTATGTGTTCTTAGATGACCCTTGTCACCCTTGTTGGTGCTTGGATACAGGAGTAATTATGTGTCGTAAAACTTCCTCTATTTGTTCCATCACTCTTCCTTTGGTATGTGCTTTGATTTTCAAAAAATTGGGGATGATGCAAAATGTTTGGGGCATTTAGGCTTCCCTTCCATGTTGAACCATTTTTTAATTTTTACTTTGTCTTATTCTGCATTCTTCACATAGTCTGATATAGTAGGGGGTTGATGAGAGTTCATTTATATACTATTACTATACTTATATATATTCATGAGTAGCTCTAACCCTGAAATATCATATCACCCATGTGTCTCTTCTTCATGTTATTTCTCTTTCACTCTTTTATCTTTCTTTATTCTTTGCTTGAGTTTTCCCTCATATGTGCGACAATGTTGCTTTCACAATGCTTCGATTTTTAGAAAACACATTTGTTGCCAACAAATCTTTTCTTGAAAATCCTTGCAAGTTTTTCCAAAGATCGCATTCTCAACTTCGAACCAAAATAGAAGATGTTTCCTTCATAATGGGTTCATAAAGAAATAACTTGAGAACTTTCCTCCAAGGTGGGAGTAGCCTTTTCCTACAGGAGAAGCATTGACCTTCCCTTAGCAAGGGGGAATCTTCTTCCTTTCAAATTCCTTGATGAAGTGAACATCTTTCAAAAATATTCCTTGATGATGAACTGATTTGAGAAAAAACATCTCTTTTACACTTTCAAACAGTGTGTCCCTTGAGTGGACCCCTTTTCCTTTGAAGGGTTCCTGAGGGAGCCCTTTGAAAGCCTTTCAATTCGTTGACTATCGGTGTGACTGTCTGCTTGTTTTCCTATGTGGCTGATTATTTTTTTCTAGGACGTTTTATTTGTGGATTGACATGTTGCTTTGTTGGTGCTCCTATGAATTCACTCTCCATTCTGACTCTACAATGTCCCCTTTCACTGGGATTTATTCATGAGAGAGAACTTGGGGGTTTCCTTCTTGTAGGTTTGCAGGCCTGTAAGGTGCTTACTTCACTGGGCTTCCTTCATGAGAGAGAAATTGGGGGTTCTCTTCTTACAGGTTTGTGAGCTTGTGAGATGTTTTCATCCTGCAGGATTTTTCCATCATTGGTCTAAGGGCCTTCGATGTACTTTGTGCAACTTCATAGTTTTATGGAGCTATGGAGTCATTTTTTTCAAAACTCCCCAAGGAGAGTACATGTGGAGTCCCTTTCCTGCCCTATGCTTTCAAGTTTGATAGATCATGGTTTGCTTCCTCAATGGTTTAGGTATACATTTCTAACCTTACTAACTCTTGAATCTACTTTACTAAACACTCATCAACATTTTTGCTTGCTAAAGTGGGGGAAAAATGTATAGAAGTGAATTTTCACCCCTTGAGAAAATTCCCCTTTCACATACCCTCACCTTAGAAAATCAAATCCGAAGGAAAAATTCCACATCACCCACCTTCCTTCCATCCACTTGTCATTTGTCCTGTGTGTTAGTGAGAGAATATTTTTTGGGGATGAAGACGCAACACATAGATGTCCATGTAACGCACTATCATCCCTAGCGGATTCCTACATCTAAAGTTGGCAAAGGCATTACACATCCAATTGGGGCTGAATTTTAATGTCCCTCTTCAACCAAATAACCTGAAAATGCCTTATTCCTTCTCATACCACCTTCAAAAACATTCATTCTCACTTCATTTCACTCTCTAGTAGTCCTCTAGCCATTCTCTAGACATTCATATTGAATCTCTCAAGCAAATTCTCATTCTCAAGCAACATTCCAACACTTCATTATGAGCATTGGAACAAAATTGACACTCCATCAACTCCACATTGCAAGTGTGACCTAGCCATAGAAATGTGGACTTGGAGTCTTGCGATACCTCCCTTCATCACTATTGTGGCTATGGTGACTTTTCCAATTCCACACCTTACTTTCTCTTTCCATTGGCTAGTGAGCTTTTGGGTGGAGGTGGTAATGATCCACTCCTCTCCTTTGTAATTTGATAGAGTAGCATAGTATTATTTTGTAGTGTTCATTGCAATCTTTCTTTCTACTTTATTTATCGCATATTCTACTTCGTTACTTTTTGGATGTCCGTGGAGGTGGAAACACCAAAGTGGGGGTCTGACTAAGGTAGACCCCTATACAACCCGAACAATTTTCCCTATTTCTTGTGTGTAGGTGAACATGTGCATGGAGTTAGCTAGAAAACATGCACTTTTGTGAGATAATCTTCATCACCCTAGCTTTTATCTACTTTCTTTATCATCTTCATCTCTATTTCTCATACTTCATTATTTAGTTTACCTCATTAAAATCAACTAGCTAGGTTGTTAGTAATTTTTTAGGTATTTTTTATTGTAATTCATGTTTTCTAGCTGTATGGATGCTAGCGTGCTAGATAGACACCAATGCATCATGTTTTCATCTCAAAACCATGTTGTCATCCTTGGATATAGAGTTGTCTGAGGTGCAGTACTGACTCCAAAAACCAACTCGCCTAGCCTAAACTTGAACTTCAGATCTATAGAGTGAAAAAATTACTACGTAGTGCTCTTCATTCTCGGTCCTCACCCTAAAACATCCCTTTAGGGTGAGGTAAGTTAGGTTAGTCCCTAGCTCTTGTCTCTCTATGACCTAGAGCCTTGATGTGGTTGGTCCCCCTCTCTTACATCATAATAAAATTGGTACTCGAGAGTGTGATTTGTGTCTTATGCCTAAAGAATTTTAATGGAGGCATTAATAATCTTAAATAACATATTTCAAGCATGCCTTGTGATTCCAAGCCATGTTAAAATGCTAAAAAAAAATAAAAATGAGAGATACAAGCACTCCTTGCATTGATGGATGAGAAGAAACTAGAGAGAAAGTGCACAAACAACCATACCAACAACAATCTTCACATGAAAATAGAAATGAACAAGAAATAGTAGCCATTGTGGGCTTGAGTCATGGTCCATGATACATAAAAATCAAATCTACCTCATTCAATTCAAGGAGAATGTAGGCACAAGAAATTTTTGTACCTAAAAACATACCTAAATCACAAATTTTATTGCAAGGTATAGGGTAGAACAAGGAGGTGCACTAGGTAGTAGATAAGAGGTATTAAGTTTCTAGTTCTACAACAACCTTCCTTTCAATGTGGTAAAGAGCTCATATTGGGAGAATCTAGTGGCAACATTGAAATTTGCAAGGAAATAGTACAGGGTGGCCTCTCGAAGAGACTTTAGTGGGAAGATGCTTTAAAATTTTATTGAAATTTCAAAGTTAATTCTACAAAAACAAAGAGGTACTGGTGAGAGTTTGGATACATCATTCTTTTATATGATTGGATAGATGTAAAAAATTACACCCTTATCAATATTTCTGGTAATTTTAAATGGAAAAATAGTTTTCTCAAAGCTAATTGATGCTTCTAACAAAGTAAAAAATACAATATATTTGAGCTTAATGTTGGAGCAAGTTGTCTTAAATGTGGGAATAGAGAATGTGGTGCAAATTATCACTAAGAATGCAACAACATATGTGGAAGTTAAGAGATTCATTTAAGAGAGGGATTAGTCACTATTTTTGACCCCTTGGATTACACATTGCCCATTGACCTTCTTTTGAAGAGCATAGGAAAAATCGATTGGGTGATCAATTGTAAAAGATACAAAGAACATCACAAAATTTATTTATAATCACCCTTGGTTTCTTAGCTTAATGAAATATCACATCAAAGGAAAAGAGCTTGTGTGATTAGGTGTCACAATATTTGCAACTAATTTTCTATATTGTGAAGCATTACTAGTTTGTAGACATTGTTGAAGCAAATATTTGTGATTTGGGCATGGCTAGACATGTCGTCTTCAAAGATGGTTGATGGAGAGAAGACCACAAAGACATTTTTTGATAATATATTTGCAAAGAGAGCTATATAGATCGTCAAGGTAACCTCAAACTTCAATTTAAACTTTAAACTAAATTACTATTTTAAACTTTACTAGTATTTAATTTCATTGCACATTTGTAACATTAATTTATTTATACATGTAGGTGTTGGAGCCTTTAGTGAAAGTTTTGTATGTGGTGGATGAAGATTAACACCTAATGGGATACATTTGTGAAACCATTGATAGAGCTTAAAAGACTAACCAAAACTGTTATGAAGGAATAGAGATAATTTTTATCTCATTTGGGAGCTCATTGGTTGAAGGTGGAATAATCAACTCCACCAACCCATTCATGTAATAGGGTACAACCTCAACCCTAATTTTTTTATTTGATAGCTTCATGAATCCTAATTATGATGTTATGGAGGTATTTTCAACATGTATTAAGAGTATGACACCTGAGGTTGAGGTGAGGGACTTCATTTATTTTAGAGCTAGAGAATTATAAGCAAGTTAGGGGAAGCTCTTTTTTATAACTAGCTATTCGAAGGAAATCCTTCTAGAAAAAAAAGTATAAAAATTGGATTATTTGCTTATATATTAGAAATTAGAAATTACAACTATTAATAAAATATTACTTTCTTATGAACTTTTGAATATTCCTTTTTGTAAGTTTTGGTGGGAAGATTGGGGTGGAAATACCCCAAATCTTTAAAATTTTCTCTTCCAAAACTTGTCTCAACCTTATAACATTTTTTGGCTATAAGTGTAACTAGAGTTAGTTTGACACCATTCATAGAAAGAAACACAATAAGGTGACTCAATAAAACCTTAATGACCTAATTTCTTATGTAATACATCCTTTGACTTTGCAAAAAAAATATGGAGGATAAACCATAAGAGCTTATTATTTTTTATGAGATTGATCCCTATAGTGATTGGACTATAGAGGACGAGGAGTCATCTTTGTTTATAGAAAAAAAGTATTTATTTTGAGGCGTAGGTTGTGAAGGATGAGATTGTAGTAGAAGCAAGAGATATTGGAGCGAATGACATCAATGCCACAAAGGATTCATTTCCATATTATGGGAGGGTGGAGTCATAGGCACAACCTTCTAGACTAAGAAAGGAGTTGCAACTAAGTGTGAAGAAAAAATCCTCTTCCTTATTTTTCACTAGAACTAGAAAAATAAAATCATAAAATCTTGTAACTTTAGATATGCAATTTATGATATTATTTCCAAAGAAAATTATCATAAATTTTTAATAATTATTAGCTAGCTATTATATCTACATGGTGATGTAATTTGGTAATCTATTTGAATTCAAATATGATAGAAAACACATCTATGATGTTTTATAGACTCGTTAGATACATTTGTAATTAGATTTTATATAAATTTTATGTTTTCAAAGAATTTGAAGAATTTTTTAATCTCAAATAAAAAAAAATTGGTCCAGTAAGTCCAAGTCAATCTTGAGTATGTGAATTATAAATCGAGCTATGAGCTATGATAGTTAACTATGATGACTCTTGGTGCTTCTAATGAGCTAAATGTGCTTGTAGTTACAATTATGATGTCTTGATCCTTAAAAATATGACTGTAGTGATGTATGTTCCCCAAACTTTATTATGTCACTATAAAATATCTAGAAAATCAACAAAATACGTAAAAATAAACAAACATTAAATAATTTATTTTTTTGATGCAAGATTGATCTAACATCTTGGATGCTACTACATTAATCTTAATTATAACTCACCCTAAAGAGCAAGAGTATTATCTAACTATTGATTCAACAAAATATCTTATTAATGAGATTTCAAAAGCACACTATTTATATCATTATAATTTTTATTCATTTGAATTTGACAACTTTACATTAATTTACTTCCCTCACACTCCCTAATTGGGGAGGGAAAGTATTGTTTTTATTAAAAAGGCTCTTGCAAATTAAAAATGCAATTTGATCTATTTTTTTTTTTTTAAATTCCAATTTAAAATGAAGATTTTTGTATGAAATTTGTGGAGTGAATTATTCACTATACAATAGTCTAAAATATTTTTCAAGAAGATATTTTAGAAAATAAATAACTAAATACATTTTTTGAGAATGTTTAGAATCATTAATTTTCATTAAAGATTAGGGTGTAGTTTTCTTATTGTTTTAGAAAATACATAATTCAATAGTTTTTTAAGGATGTTTAGAACCATTAATTTTAATTAAATGTTGAAGAGCACAAAATATTTACTGAGAGGGGGTGAATTAGTAAATCAAACCAAACTTTCAATTCTCAATCTTTTCAAACTTATTGCAATCAACTTTTGATATGACTCAATGAAAGCAAGCTGACACCACATTATTGAAAATGATTTAAATGACTTTTACAATGAATGTAGGCACCAACCTACTTGATTTAAAAATGAGATGATTTTGTAGGTTACAACCTACAAGGAACACCCACTCCTTTACAATTTTAGAAGGCACCAACCTACAAGGAGTAAAAACCCATAATGAAAGGCACCAAATGTTGACTTGATGGATGAAGTAAAGGACTTCAATCAAATCTGCACTCTCTCAATCCTCCAGTCTACCTTTGTGATGAAAAATATCACACTCAACCCACACAAGAAGATGGGTTTCTAATTTGTATCACCTGAAACTTCACAACCACAAATTCAAATAAAAAAGAATTACAAATATATACTTTGATTCAAGATTGTACCTCTTGATGAAAGATCATAACTTTTCCTTTTCAACATTCACTCATACCCCTTCATTAACCCAATTTTCTTCCTTAATGATCTTCGATTTTGATTTGATTATTTTGACTTTGTTCCTCCTTTAATGATCAGATTGACATACTCTTCAGTTATGTCTCCATTTTTAAGAAATATGACTTTTAAAGATCTATTGGGAAAGCACATAAGAGACGTGCTAAGTAGCTTTTGGAGCTTACGTCTCTTTAAGAGACTTTTTAAAAAATATCATTCTTTTAGAAAGAATACATCCATTCAAAAAACATGACTTTTAGAAAGAATACGTCTATTCAAAAAATTATGTCCTATCTTATTTTCAAATATTTTGTATCCATTTAAGATTTAAAATGCGTTTATTTAAAAAATCATGTCCTCTCATTTATTCAAGCATTCTCATATCTGATTATTCTTCCATAACACTTGTTAAATAATTAATCAAATTTGATTTGTCAAACTTAGAATATAGATTTCAATATGTAACACTTTTTTTTTAATTTGGGCTCTGTACTTCATTTTTAATTCGAATCTTATTACATATTTCTATCCTTCAAGAAAAAATAATCTTCTCAACACAACTCAATTTGTACTCTATTTTGATGTTAAAATGAGTTCCATATCAGATTATATTCATTCGATGCTCTATCTAAAGCACACTTAATAGGATCAAATGAATGCTTTTCACTGAATTTTATTTGTGTTCAATACTCTAATCAAATGACAAGTTCCTTTTTTTTGACATCAATGACAACTCTTCTAACAATCTCCCCCTTTGACATTGATGGAAACCTCTTCAAAGGCAACTTGATCTTCTTCTTAATGCTCCCCTTGTGTCCAATTTCTCTCCCTTTGATATCAATGGCAAGATTTTGCTGCTACTTGAAATCTAGCCACCACTCCAACAACTTGCATTATGTCTAGTCTTGTAGCAATTAGGTACAACAAACTCCCAATCATTGATCTATAAAGTGTTTGATTCACTTCTTGGGATTCATCTTCTTCACTCAACTTGCAACTTGAAACCATGGGATTACTCACATGATTCCAATCTTCCTTCCTAAACTTTTTTAACATTTCCTACAAATATTTGGCTTGGGAGATGAAAATTTCTTTGCTAGATTGTGAAATTTGTAGCCCAAGGAATAAAGATAGTTCTCCCAACATTGACATCTCAAATTATTTTTGCATACATGAGGAAAATTCTTTGCACATTTTGTCCTTGTCTCCACCAAAAATGATGTCATCTACATATACCACCACAATCAATAAATGTCCATCCTCTTCTTTGATGTATTGATTATTGTCTGCATCTCCTCTTTTGAATCCTTTCTCTTTGAGATACTTGAAAAGTCTAGAATACCAAGCTCTTAGGGCTTGTTTGAGCCCATAGAGAACTTTCTTCAATTTGCACACATAATCCTTGTCTTCTGATAGTAGGAAACCTTCAGGTTGTTCAATATAAACCTCCTCTTGTAGATCTCAATTGAGCAAAGCAGATTTGATGTCCATTTGATGTACCTTAAATTTCTTGTGACTTGCATAGGCTAGAAACATTCTAATTGCTTCAATCCTTGCAACTGGTACAAATATTTCTTCAAAGTCTGCTCCTTCAACTTGAGCATAACCTTTGCACACTAATCTTGCTTTGTTACTTGTGACTTGACCATCTTCATTTAGCTTGTTCCTAAAGACCCATTTTGTGCCAATTACATTTTTTATCTTTTGGTCTTGGGACAGTTCCCAAGTTTCATTTTTCTCAATTTGATTCAATTCTTCATTCATTTCTCCAATCCAAAATTTTTCTTTTCTTGCTTCTTCAAAGTTTTTTGGCTCAACTTGGGATAGAAGAGCTACATGACAATCTTCATTATAATTTATCATTTTCCTTGTAGATCTACATCTATCTTGAAGAATCAATTCTTCGGGATGGTTCTTTTTCACAAACTTGGATGGTGTTGTTGGTGTCTTCATGGAAGTCTTTTGTGGAGATTCTTCTTCTTTTGTTTCTTCCTCCTTTTCATCCTCTTTGGAGTTCTCATCTTCTTTTTCTTCATCACTCATGATTTGAACATAATGATAACTTTTTCCAACTTCTTTGAATTGCTTTCCTTCATCAACTCTTACATTGCCACTTTCAACAATTATGTGAGTTCTTTTATTATAGCATTTGTATGCCTTACTCTTTAATGAGTAGCCAAGAAAAATTCCCTCATCTTCTCTTGTGTCAAATTTAATCAAATCTTCTTCATCCCTTCTAATGTAGCAAGTTCTTCCAAAGATATTGAAATATTTGACAGTTGTTGGTATACCTTTCCAAAGTTCATAGGGTGTCTTATCATTGTTCACTCTTATTTGTGCATGATTAAAGATGTAAACTTCTATATGAATGGCTTCCTTCCAAAAGGAATCTGCTATCTTTGACTCATTTAGCATTTCTCTTGCCATTTTTTGAACTGTTCTGTTCTTCCTTTCTATAACCCCATTTTGTTGAGCTGTTCTTGCTATAGAAAATTGTCTCTTAATTCCATGCTCTATGCAGAAAATTTCAAATTCATTTGATGTGAATTCACCTCCTTGATCTAATCTAAGGAATTTTATCTTTGGATTTGCTTCATTTTCAACCAACTCTTTGTAAGCTTTAAATTTTTTAAAGGCTTCAAATTTTTCCTTCAAGAATGTAACCCAAGTCATTCTTGAGAAGTCATCAATCAGCAACATAAAATATATTTCTCCATTCATACTCATGGTTTTGGTTGGTCCACAAAGATTTGTATGTATGAGTTCCAATGGCTTTGATGAAGAGTGCTCCTTAGGATTGAAACTTGAATTTGTTTTCTTTCCAAGTTGATATTCTTTACAAATGATGTTAGAAGGTTTTGTTATTCTTGCCATATCTCTCATAGCATTTGATTTACTAACTTTGACAATATTATCAAAGTTGAGGTGGCTTAGCCTTTTGTGCCACAACCATAATTCATCCTCTTGTACTAAGTTGCAACTTTCACAACTTATCTCCTTTAGAACATACAAATTGTGTTTTCTTTGAGCTTGTGCAATTAGTTTTTCATCTTTCTTGATTTCACATTTTTTAGAATGAAATGTGATACTATGCCCTTGATCACAAAGTTGGTTAACACTTAGTAGATTTTCTTTTAGACCCCTAACATACAAAATTTTTTTCCCCATTATCTAGACTAAGTATTCCTTTTCCTTTTATCTCTTTTCTTGTGTTATCACACATTCTTTCTGTTCCTTCATCAGTTTGTTTAAGGGAGTGAACTTGCTCTTATTACCTATCATGTGCTTTGAGCACCCACTATTAATATACCATCTATCCTTTTTTCTTTCAACATGTAAGTTTGTTTGAATGAACATGGATTTCTCCTTCTTCCTCCACACTTTGATAGACATTTCTTTATTTTTAATGGACTTATCTTCTTTCTTGTTTTTCTTTGGAGAATCATTAAAAACTATCCTACAAGCTTTTGCTTTGTGCACAAAGTTATTACAATTGTAGCATAAGCTATTTAATTCCATTAAGGGTGTGGAAGGATTATAATCTCTCCTAATGTAGTTTGGAATATTTTTTTCTTTATTCTTACAATTTAAGACCTTGTGGCCAAACTTGTTACATAGAAAACAATAGCCATTAAATGCATAGAAGTGCCTAGTATTTAATCTTCTTTTAGGATGAACACTTATTCACTCTCCTTCGGCTTTCTTTGAGAGGGTCTTGGTTTCTTCTTTGGAGTTAGCAACCTTCTTGGACTATCCTTCAAAACTTCCCCCTATTTTGTTTTGAAAGAATTTTTGAGCCTTCATGAGCTCATTCAACTTGATGGATTATTCATCAACCTTTTTGTGTTGTTCCTTTTTCATCTCCAATTGCATCTTTAGCATTGCTATTTATTGCTCCAGCTTGTCACATTCCATCTCTTTTGAATTGAGTTTGATCTTCATTTCTCCTTCATTTCTTTCAACTTCCATGATTAGAGCCCTCAAATCTTCAATAGTTTTTCTTGAATTCTACAAGTCCTTTATCATTTCTTTGATCTTCATTTTGTTCTTGGAAGCCTTCTTTAATTCTTAATTTTTCTTGTATGCATAGTGCAGTTCTTCCTAAAGATCCACTTCCTCTTCTTCATTGCAATCTTGATCAATTTCCTCTTCTTCATCATATTCCTATTTAGCATCTTGTTCTACATATTCAACCATGAATAATATTTCTTCTTCACCATTGCTTGAGCAATCTTCACTTTGTTCCTCGAAGGTGATGCTCTCTTTCTTTGAATAGAAACTCTTTTTGTGTTTTTGAGACTTCTTCTTTAAATTGGATTTGAAATTCTTCTTTCCCATTTTCTTGTTGTTGATCTCTTTTTCTTCTTCACTAGAGTTTCTATCATCTTGACGAAATTTGGAGGCATAATGTCCAACCTTTCCATAGTTGAAGCATTTAAAGGGGACTTTTCCTTTATATTTTCCTTTTCCTTTCTTAATTTTTCCCATGAAGTAAGCTTTTGGTTCATCACTTGATTTTTCAATATGTTCTTCATGCTTGTTCTTTCCCTTTTTGGATGCTTTGAATGAGACTTCCTTTTGTGGTGATCTTCCTTCAATCCTTATCTCATAGACAACAAGGATCCCATGTAGTTCATCATTTGATAGCTGATCCGAGTTTGTTAATTCTTCCAATGCTGAAACCTTGGCCTCAAACTTTGTAGATAGATATCTTAGAATCTTATCAACAATAAAAGCATCATCAGTTTTTTCACCAAGTCCTCTCATGATGTTCACCATTTCATCAACAAAAAGAAAGTATGAAGCAATATCTTCATCATCATTCGTCTTGAGAGTTTCCAACTTCCTTCGATGAGTTTACAACTTTTCCTTCTTTACTTTTACATCTCCTTCATAGATGTTTTCAAGCTTGACCCATATCTCTATTACTTATTTTGCAATGCATGACTTTTGTGAATTCAGAATCTGTTAGGCTACAAAGAAGAGCATGCTTGGATTTGGCATTATTCTCACTTCTCTTTTTCTCAGCTTGATCCATTGGAGGGGTTGTTGGAGGTGTATACCCATCAACAATAGATTTCCACACATCAAATCCAAGTGCATTCAAGTATGCTTCCATCTTGATACTCCAAAATACATAATTAGTCCCATCAAAGATGGGTGCTTTCACTGTATTGTTATGATCTACCATATGTGCTCTTAAGGATCTCCTTCAAGCAGTTAGGATTTCAAGAAGGACCTTTCTTTGATACTAATTGAAGAGCACAAAATATTTACTGAGAGGGGAGGTGAATTAGTAAATCAAACCAAAATTTCAATTCTCAATCTTTTCAAACTTATTACAATCAATTTTTGATATGACTCAATGAAAGCAAGTTGACACCACTTTATTGAAAATGATTTTAATGACTTTTACAATGAATGTAGGCACCAACCTACTTGATTTACAAATGAGATGATTTTGTAGGTTACAACCTATAAGGAACACCCACTCCTTTACAATTTTAGTAGGCACCAACCTACAAGGAGCACCAACCCCTAATGCAAGGCACCAAACCTTGACTTGATGGATGAAGTAAAGGATTTCAATCAGATTTGCACTCTCCCAATCCTCCAATCTGCCTTTGTGATGAAACATCTCACACTCAACCCACACAAGAAGATGGGTTTCTGATTTGTATCACTTGAAAATTCACAACCACAAATTCAAATGAAAAAGAATTGCAAATATATACTTTGATTCGAGATTGTTCCTCTTGATGAAAGATCATAACTTTTCCTTTTCAACATTCACTCATTACCCTTCATTAACTCAACTTTCTACTTTAATTTTCTTTGATTTTGATTTGATTATTTTGACTTTTTTCCTCCTTTAATGATCAAATTGACATACTCTTCAATTACGTCTCTGTTTTTAATAAATATGACTTATAGATATCTGTTGGGAAAGCATGTAAGAGACGTGCTAAGTAGCTTTTGGAGCTTACATATCTTTAAGATACTTTTTAACAAATATCATTCTTTTAGAAATAATACATCCATTCAAAAAACATGACTTTTAGAATGAATACATCTATTCAAAAAATATGTCCTCTCATGTTTTCAAATATTCCATATCCATTTAAGATTTAAAATGCGTCTATTCAAAAAATTGCGTCCTCTCATTTATTCAAGCATTCTTGTATTTGATTATTCCTCCATAGCAATTGTTAAATAATTAAATAAATTTTATTTTTCAAAGTTAGAATACAAATTTCGATCTATAAAACTTCATTTTTAATTCAGGTCTTATTGCATATTTTGATATTTGAAGAAAAATGAATCTTCTCAACACAACTTGATTTGTACTCTATTTTGATGTTAAGATGAGTTCCATACCAGATTATATCCATTCAATGCTCTATCTAAAGCACACTTAATAGGATCAAATGAATTCTTTTCACTAAATTGTATTTGTGTTCAATACTCTAATCAAATGACAAATTTCTCTTTTTTGACATCAATGACAACTCTTCTAACAATTTCCCCCTTTGTCATTGATGGAAACCTCTTCAAAGGAAACTTTATCTTCTTCTTAATGCTCCCCCTATGTCCAATTTCTCCCCCTTTGACATCAATGGAAAGGGGTCTTCTAACAATATTTTTCCTCTTTTTGTTCCATGGAGCTACAAGATACTATGTATAGATCCCCTTGAATGTATGCTTCCACCCATTAATATGATGGATGTGGGACAACTCCCAACTTGTCCCTTAGATACTCAAATGTATCCCTTGGAAATGGTTTAGTGAATATGTCAGCAATTTGTTCTTTTGTAGCTATGTATTCCAAACACACTTGTCCTTCTGCTACTTTCTCTCTTAAAAAGTGATACTTAATAGGAATATGCTTGGTCCTTGAGTGCATCACTGGATTCTTGGAGATGTTGATTGCACTACTATTGTCACAATAGATAGTGCAAGGATGATTGTATTCCACCTTGATGTCTTTAAAAGTTTGCTTCATCCACAAAAGTTGAGTGCAACATGCTACTGTTGCTATATATTCAGCTTCTGCTATAGATAGAGAGACTAATTCTTGCTTTTTGCTCATCCAAGATACTAAGTTCCCTACAAGATAGAAGGCTCCTCCACTTGTAATTTTTCTATCATCCACATTGCCTGCCTAATCAGCATCTGTGAATACTTCAAGACTGAAATCTTTGTTGCTAGGGTACAACAGATCATATTGCATAGTGCCTTTCAAATACTTGAATATTCATTTTACTACATGTACATGTGTTTCTTTTGGTGTTGCTTGAAATCTATCCACCACTCCAAAAAATTGCATTATGTCTGGTCTTGTAGCAATTAGGTACAACAAACTCCCAATCATTGATCTATAAAGTGTTTGATTCACTTCTTGGGATTCATCATCTTTGCTCAACTTGTGACCTGTAACCATGGGAGTACTCATAGGATTGCAATCTTCCATCCTAATTTTTTTTAACATGTCCTACACATATTTGGCTTGGGAGATGAAAATTCCTTTGCTAGATTGTGAAATTTGTAGCCCAAGGAAGAAAGATAGTTCTCCCAACATTGACATCTCAAACTATTTTTGCATACATGAGGAAAATTCTTTGTACATTTTGTCCTTGTCTCCACCAAAAATGATGTCATCTACATATACCACCACAATCAATAAATGTCCATCCTCTTCTTTGATGTATAGATTGTTGTCTACATCTCCTCTTTTGAATCCTTGCTCTTTGAGATACTTATCAAGTCTAGAATACCAAGCTCTTAGGGCTTGTTTGAGCCCATAGAGAGCATTCTTCAGTTTTCACACATAATCCTTGTCTTCTGATAGTAGGAAACCTTCAGGTTGTTTAATATAAATCTCCTCTTCTAGATCTCCATTGAGAAAAGCAGGTTTGATATCCATTTGATATACCTTAAATTTCTTGTGACTTGCATAGGCTAGAAACATTCTAATTGATTCAATCCTTGCAACTGGTGCAAATGTTTCTTCAAAGTCCACTCCTTCAACTTGAGCATAGCCTTTACACACTAATCTTACTTTGTTCCTTGTGAGTTGACCATCTTCATTTATCTTGTTCCTAAAGACCCATTTTGTGCCAATTACATTTTTATCTTTTGGTCTTGGGAAAAGTTCCAAAGTTTCATTTTTCTCAATTTGATCCAATTCTTCATTCATTGCTCCAATCCAACGTTTGTCTTTTCTTGCTTCTTCAAATTTTTTTGGCCCAACTTGGGCTAGAAGTGCTACATGACAATATTCATTATAATTTATCATTTTCCTTGTAGAACTACATCTATCTTGAAGAATCAATTCTTCAGGATGGTTCTTTTTCACAAACTTGGATGGTGTCTTTGGTGTCTTCATGGGAGTCTTTTGTGGAGATTCTTCTTCTTTTATTTCTTCCTCCTTTTCATCCTCTTTGGAGTTCTCATATTCTTTGTCTTCATCACTCATGGTTTGAACATAATGATAACTTTTTCCAACTTGTATGAATTTCTTTCCTTCACCAACTCTTACATTGGCACTTTCAACAATTTTGTGAGTTCTTTTATTATAGCATTTGTATGCCTTAATCTTTGATGAGTAGCTAGGAAAAATTCCCTCATCTACTCTTGTGTAAAATTTTCTCAAATCTTCTTCATCCCTTCTAATGTAGCAAGTGCTTCCAAAGATCTTGAAATATTTGACAGTTGTTGGTCTACCTTTCCAAAGTTCATAGGGTGTCTTATCATTGTTCACTCTTATTTGTGCATGATTAAAGATGTAAACTTCTGTATGAATGGCTTCCTTCCAAAATGAAGCTACTATCTTTGACTCATTTAGCATTTCTCTTTCCATTTCTTGAACCGTTCTATTCTTTCTTTCTACAACCACATTTTGTTGAGGTGTTCTTGCTGTAGAAAATATTCTCTTAATTTCATGCTCTATGCAGAAACTTTCAAATTCATTTGATGTGAATTCACCTCCTCGATCTGATCTAAGTATTTTATCTTTTTATTTGCTCCATTTTCAACCAACTCTTTGAAATCTTTGAATTTCTCAAAGGCTTCATATTTTTCCTTCAAGAATGTAACCCAAGTCATTCTTGAGAAGTCATCAATCATAAACATAAAATATATTTCTCCATTCATACTCTTGGTTTTGGTTGGTCCACAAAGATCTATATGTATGATTTCCAATGGCTTTGATGAAGAGTGCTCCTTAGGCTTGAAACTTTCCCTTGTTTTCTTTCCAAATTGACATTCTTTACAAATGATGTTAGAAGGTTTTGTTATTCTTGGCATATATCTCACAACATTTGATTTAGTAACTTTGACAATATTATCAAAGTTGAGGTGGCCTAGCCTTTTGTTCCACAACCAACTTTCATCGTCTTGTACTAAGTTGCAACTTTCACAACTTATCTCCTTTAGAACATACAAATTGTGTTTTCTTTGAGCTTGTGCAACTAGTTTTCCATATTTCTTGATTTCACATTTTTTAGAATAAAATGTTATACTATGCCATTGATCACAAAGTTGGCGAACACTTAGTAGATTTTCTTTTAGACCCCTAACATACAAAACTTTTTTTTTTTTTTTTCCCATTATCTAGATTGAGTATTCCTTTTCCTTTTATCTCTTTTCTTGTGTTATCACCAAATATTACCATTCCTTCATCAGTTGGTTCAAGGGAGATGAACTTGCACTTATCACCTATCATGCGCTTTGAGCACCCACTGTTAATATACCATCCATCCTTTTTGCTTTCAGCATGTCAGGCTATTTGAAAGAACATGGATTTCTCCTTCTTCCTCCACACTTTGATAGGAATTCCTTTATTTTTAATGGACTTATCTTCTTTCTTATTTTGCTTTGGAGAATCATTAAAAATTATCCTACAAGCTTGTTATTTGTGCCCAAAGTTATTACAATTGTAGCATAAGCATTTGAAGTCCATTAAAGGTGTGAAAGGATTATAATCTCTCCTAATGTAGTTAGGAATATTTTTTGCTTTATTCTTACAATTTAAGGCCTTGTGGCCGAAATTGTTACATAGAAAACAATAGCCATTAAATGTATAGAAGTGCCTAGTATTTAAAATTATTTTAGGATCAACACTTATCCACTATCCTTTGGCTTTCTTTGAGAGGGTCTTGGTTTCTTCTTTGGAGTTAACAACCTTCTTGGACTATCCTTTAAAACTACCCCCTATTTTGTTTTGAATTTTTTTTTGAGCCTTCATGAGCTCATTCAACTTGATGGAGTCTTCATCAACCTTTGTATGTTGTTCCTTTGTCTTCTCCAATTCCATCTTTAGCATTGCTATTTCTTGTTGCAGCTTGTCACATTCCATCTCTTTTGAATTGAGTTTGATCTTCATTTTTCCTTCATTTATTTTAGCTTCCATGATTATAGCCCTCAAATCTTCAATAGTTTTGCTTGAATTCTCCAAGTCTTTTGTCATTTCTTTGAACTTCATTTTATGCTTGGCATCCTTCTTTAATTCTGCATTTTTCTTGTATGCATAGTGCAGTTCTTCCTAAAGATCCACTTCCTCTTCTTCATTGCAATCTTGATCAATTTCCTTTTCTTCATCACATTCTTGATCAACATCTTGTTCTACATATTCAACCATGAACAATATTTCTTCTTCACCATTGCTTGAGCAATCTTCACTTTTTTCCTCAAAGGTGTTGCTATCTTTCTTTGAATTGAAACTCTTTTTGTGTTTTTGAGACTTCTTATTTGAATTAGATTTGAAGTTCTTCTTTCCCTTTTTCTTGTTGTTGATCTCTTTTTCTTCTTTACTAGAGTTGCTATTATCTTGAGAACATTTTGAGGCATAATGTCCAACCTTTCTACAATTGAAGCATTTAAAGGGGAATTTTTCTTTTCCTTTCTTAAGTTTTCCCATGAAGTAAGCTTTTGGTTCATCACTTAATTTTTCACTTTGTTCTTCATGCTTGTTCTTTCCATTTTTGGATGCTTTTAATGAAACTTCCTCTTGTGGTGATCTTCCTTCAATCCTAATCTCATAGGAAACAAGGATCCCATGTAGTTCATCATTTGATAGCTGATCCAAGTTTGTTAATTCTCCCAGTGCTGTAACCTTGGCCTCAAACTTTGTAGATAGAGATCTTAGAATCTTATCAACAGTAAAATCATCATCAATTTCTTCACCAAGTCCTGTCATGATGTTCACTATTTCATCAACACGAAGAAAGTATGAAGCAATATCTTCATCATCATTCATCTTGAGAGTTTCCAACTTCCTTCGATGATTTTGCAACTTTTCCTTCTTTACTTTTGCATCTCCTTCATAAAATTTTTCAAGCTTGACCCATATCTCTTTTTCTGATTTGCAATGCATGACTTTTTTGAATTCGAAATCTATTAGGCTGCAAAGAAGAGCATGCTTGGCTTTGGCATTGTTCTCACTTCTCTTTCTCTTGTCTTGATCCATTGGAGGGGTTGTTGGAGGTGTATACACATCAAAAACAGATTTCCACACATCAAATCCAAGTGCATTCAAGTATGCTTCCATCTTGATACTCCAAAATGCATAATTAGTCCCATCAAAGATGGGTGCTTTCACTGTATTGTTATGATCTACCATATGTGCTCTTAAGGATCTCCTTAAAGTGATTAGGATTTTAAGGACCTTGCTCTGATACTAATTGAAGAGCACAAAATATTTACTAAGAGGGGGGGGAGTGAATCAGTAAATCAAACCAAACTTTCAATTCTCAATCTTTTCAAACTTATTACAATCAACTTTTGATATGACTCAATGAAAGCAAGTTGACACCACTTTATTGAAATTTATTTAGATGAATTTTACAATGAATGTAGGCACCAACCTACTTGATTTAAAAATGAGATGATTTTGTAGGTTACAACCTACAAGGAAAACCCACTCCTTTACAATTTTAGTAGGAACCAACCTACAAGGAGCACCAACCCCTAATGCAAGGCACCAAACATTGACTTGATGGATGAAGTAAAGGAATTCAATCAGATTTGCACTCTCCCAATCCTCCAATATGCCTTTGTGATGAAAAATCTCACACTCAACCCACACAAGATGATGGGTTTCTGATTTGTATCACCTAAAACTTCACAACCACAAATTCAAATAAAAAAGAATTGCAAATAAATACTTTGATTCAAGATTGTGCCTCTTGATGAAAGATCATAACTTTTTCTTTTGAACATTCACTCATACCCCTTCATTAACCTAATTTTTTTCCCTTAATGATCTTCAATTTTTATTTGATTATTTTGACTTTGTTCCTCCTTTAATGATCAAATTGACATACTCTTTAGTTATGTCTCCCTTTTTAAGAAATACGACTTTTAGAGATCTGTTGGGAAAGCACGTAAGAGACATACTAAGTATATTTTGGAGCTTACATCTCTTTAAGAGACTTTTTAAGAAATATCATTCTTTTAGAAAGAATACATCCATTCAAAAACACAACTTTTAGAAAGAATACGTCTATTCAAAACATCGCATCCTCTCATGTTTTCAAATATTCTATATCCATTTAAGATTTAAGATGTGTCTATTTAAAAATTGTGTCCTCTCATTTATTCACACATTCTTTTATCTAATTATTCCATCATAACACTTGTTAAATAATTAATTAGATTTGATTTTTCAAATTCATAATATAGATTTTGATCTATAACACTTCATTTTTAATTCGGGCCTTATTACATATTTCTATCTTCGAAGAAAAAATAATCTTCTCAACACAACTCGATTTGTACTCTGTTTTGATGTTTAGATGAGTTCCATATTAGATTATATCCATTCGATGCTCTATTTGAAGCACACTTAATAGGATCAAATGAATGCTTTTTACTCAATTGTATTTGTTTTCAATACTCTAATCAAATGATAAATTTCTTTTTTTGACATCAATTACAACTCTTCTAACAAAGGTTTGAGTGTAGTGCTTTATCACTAAGTGACTTTATAAAGCACAATATAAATCTCCATATTAGCTCTCTATTCTTGAAAAAAATAAGAGGGTCTTTGATGTAGGATCATATTAATCAACATCAACTAAAAATATTTTTTATTTACATAATTTTGATTTTTTTTAGTTTAACCAAGTTTTTTTAGGTGTAAATACAATCTCTACACTTCACATTATTTGAATTCAAATAGTTTCCACTCTTTTTAATGTTCAACTTTGGTTGCAATCTTTGGAAGAATTTCATTGATGCTTGTACACATGATTACAACTCATAAAATTTGAAGTCACATTTTCTCATAAGGGGGCTTGGGGTAGCATGCCCCTTATATGATGCTTTTTTAATTTTCATGTTTGGCCTTCATTTACGTGCGAATGTCCTTGATGGAGCACACATGTGTAGGAGTTATGAATAAAATCTTACATGCCTTGAATTAATCATGTTGATAGGGTGAAGGGAGTTACAATTTGACTTCCTAGATTCTTGCTTGGACTCTATTGAAGTATGACACTTTTAGGGGGTTATATTTGATATTCCTTTCTTTATTACTTATTTATTTTGAAAATAAACCCATATTTGAGGAGGCCTACATTTTGTAAATTTTAGTATTGAAATATTAGACCATTTCTTGGGTCCCTTGGATAATATTTCCACTATTCATTTTTTTTGGAGAACAGTGTCACACTTGGAGAGATGCATAAAAACCCTTGTTGAGAATAAAAAAGTTGATCTATCAATAGAGATTAATAAGATGTAGGAAGGATATGGATATTTCTTATTTTCTTAAGGGTCATTGAAATCTCAAATGAGAGAATAAGGGAGTACCCCAAAGAGAGGAAACTAAGGAGAAATAATCTTTGAAGTTGTCTCTATAGGGATTGGCATTGCACATTGAAGATTGAGAGATGCATAAAAACCCTTATTGAGAACAAAAAAATCGATCTTCCAATAGAGATTAAAGATGTAGGAAGGAGATGGAGAGTTATTCTTTACTCCAATTCATTTTTTTGTTGAGAGATCTCTTTTGCGATAATGGATCAATGATTCAATGCTTATCACAACTTAGGTTATGTGTTGAGATGACATATGATAAAGATGAGACTTTTCCCTTATGTTAGGAATTTGGTGAAAGGGAGGTATGTTATTACATGTGTAATGAATTGGGTTGTTCTTATCCCAATATGGGTTTCTGTCATAATCATACACATTGGTTTATGTGGAACAATTTATGCATTGGACACGACATATTATTTAAATAACTTAATCATACTATGATTTATGCTTAGTATTTTTCTTCTACTAATTGTTTTCCTCTTTTGGTTGAGCCCCTATCAAATTCTTTATTCACTTATTGCTTGATCAAGTTTAGTATTGAGTGGAAAATAGTTGTTCACAAGGCTATCAAATCTCAACATTATTTCAATGCTTCTCTATTGGCTCATCAACCCATGTTGGCCCACATCTGTTGTAACATGCCAACCCTTAATGCAATAAAAATTTCTAAATTTACACCTTGTGAGAAACAAACTAACAAGCCATTGCAATAAAAAAATGTATTTTCTTTATTGAGAATTTACATACAAAGATTCCATTACAATATACATTAACATTCATTTATAATTCAATAACTTTACAAGTTACAACAAAATAAGAATGCATACTTTTACATACATAGCTCGAAAGCTTTAGAACAAATAGTTGTAAGACGGTCCATGATCCTTCCTTTCAAATCTTGGTTCTTCTGTCACCTGCTATGGAGGAGAAGCATCACACAAGTACTTTTCTACCAACATCAAACTCTTAATGTGGTCCCTCGCATATCTATCATTCAATAGATTGCCATTCCCTTTGATGAAGAGATTGGTAGAGTAATTGATAAAGACAACCAAGCATAGTGTTGTGTCCTACATAACTAGAACTTGTAATCCCATAATATGGAACTAGCATGTAATATTGGATCACGATGAATTGAAAATGGAGCCAAAGGTCATCACACTACTTTGGCCAAAGTATTCTCAATGCTAATTGGGAGGAAGGTCATCTATCACATACACTACTCAGGGCCAATTTGAATTAAGGGCATCTTAAACTATGCATAGGTATTTCCTTCAATGGATAATCTATAATCCCAAAGATAACTTATCACCATTTTAACCAACTTGGAATAACCTACTTAACAATTAAGTATATAAACTTCCTCCCATACTAGATAAACAATCCTAGGAGTAAACACAAGCTAGTCTAGTTAAATCAATAACGTAGCTAAGTGTATCACATGTTCCACTTATGGTCAATCATAACTAGTATCTAATACCTATGATAAACAACAATCTCCTATTATGGAGTACTTACAAGCACATCATAAAAATAACATAAAAGCTTCAATTCCCTTTTCAAAGAAATTCTAATTCTCTAAATGCAGATAATGGAATAGCCAATTCAAGCATACATGGAGAACACATCATTCATAAGTAAAATAAAAAATAAGAAGATCCTCATGCTTGTTATCGCTTATCCAAATAATTAACAGCAATGCAACCCTTTCCAATAGCAGCAAGCTTGATAACAACTTCTCTAGAACGTCACAATGAACTCTAACCCTTGAGTTGATAGTTTACTTCTCTCAAGTAGCAACTCTCACAAAAATAAAATAGAGTTCTTTCTCTCTTTCTCACAAATAAAAATAGAGTAGAAAATAATGTAGCATAAGAATTGCAAGATAAATGCTAATGATGCATCCTCTCAAATGAGAAAGCACTACTATTTATATAACTTCAAGGTAACTTCCCAACCTACAGTTTAGGCATGAAAATGGACAACAAAATCCATGCAAAGAAACACATAAAACTCAGCAAAAATATGGTGATAAAACAAGCGCATGCTCAACAAAAACCTCTACATATCGATTTGCAAAATCGATACCAAATGAAGAATCATTCAAATATGAACATGGAAAATTTGAATTATCTTCAGCAATAGACATCTATAGAAAACAAGTTTCTAGAGGTGGCGCCAAAGCTTCCACACGTCTCTCACAATTGGTGTGGTTTCATGCAATTAGAATTAGTCAATTACCAATTTGCAACACCAAGCATTCATCAACTTAAACTAGGGGTGAGTCAATTTAAGATAATAAATCTCTTTGACAAATTCATCGACTATTCCTCATGTATCAATAGATTTATAAAACATGGTAGTTTAAGTTTACCTAGTTAAAGATAATCTTCTCCATGGCATCGACTAATTCTATGACAGCTTGAGTGAAACTGAGCTTCACCAAACATAGTCATAAGTAACTTCTATCAACCTCTAATAACATAGTCATAAACGACTATAATCATCCTTTAATAACATAGTCATAAATGACTATTATTGGCCTTTATAAATTGACTTCTATCATGGTAAATGATAGTCGATTTATAATAATATATAATACCAACAAGCACAAACAATAGTCGATTTCTATTATTGGCTTTTATAAATCAGCTTATTATGCTTGTGCTTGTTTTCCTTAAATTTGTTATTTTCTGTTGCTTTTAAATAAGAATTTTTAGTTTATTTCCTTCTAATTTCTTTGAAATTTTGTTAATTTTTTAAGTTTTTGAAAGGTTGTTTATAGGTTGCTTGTTTTGAAATTCTTTCTCCTGTCAAGCCATTGCCCTATGCCTTGCTTCCCATGCAACCCATCCTCCATCCTTCCCTTATCAAACCATTTTAGGCATTTCTTAGTCTGTTTCTTATCATTTCTCTCTTGGTGCTCTCTTTTTCATCCTATTGATGGATCACAGAGTGTGATCCGAAACGTTGATGCAAAAATTAACACACAATCAAATCCAGAAATCTTTTTCAATTAATATATAATATGTTAAATATATATTATTATATATATAATATATCATATACATATATATAAATAAATGAGTACAAGCAAGATAGTATTTTCATATAATAAACACAATATATTGAATGTATATATATATGTATAAAATTGTATGCCTCTATGTACACGTATATGTATGTATATCTACATTGATACATTTATATGGACATGTCCATTTTCCAACATACACATGTATTGATACATATATACATATGGATACATGTATATACTATACATATATATATGTTCACATTTGATTCACATATAGTCATTCACAATTACCATCATATTGATAAGTAATTATATGTAGTACATCTATACATGTGCAAATACATGTCATTAGATCCCATTGAAATGTACGTGCATATATATACACATACTCCAAGTACGTCCCTCTTATCAATATAATCATAATAGTACAAGAAATATCTCATAAGCTCAATCAAATAAACATCACCCAATAATGCATGCAATAGAAAACAAGAATCTACTAATGCTAACACGTTAACTAAGGATGACTTACCAAATTCCCACAAACCGACTCAACTCAATAATTCTACTGTGGTGTGTGTATTCTCAAATAGTTTACATTACCAATTACCTGACCAAGATCTTTTGTTGAGTGGTACTTACCCTCTTCCTAGAGGAATGGAACATATACCTGCATCCACTAAAACATGCACATGGTCTAGTCAATTGTTCACAACATATGCAGTATATGTAAAACATGTCCAAAGTTAGAATAATAATTCAATAACCATCCATTCACATATATGCAATACTTTTCCATAAAATAACATCAAATGAGATAACATTCATATGATAACAAGGTGCAAGCACAATTTATTCATCTCAAGAATTCACTTTACATTCATATTTACCCTATGTAGTAATAGTAAATAGTAATTACACAATTGGGGTGTAACATACTAACCCCCCTTGTGAATCATCATCCCCAATGACATTAAGTAGCATTATCAAACATAACAACTAAAAACACATTGTTTCAAGCATTCTCAAAAGAATTAAGAATTTGAGGAAACTTTTGTTGAATCTTAGTAGAGTCCTCCCAAGTAGCTGAGTCTTCTGCATATTGGTCCCACTGGACCTTGCACTACAAGACTTCGCTATTATGCAAGTGTAGCTTATGTGTTATGAGCACCTTGATGGGCTCAAGAGTTACTACTCTGGGGTCCCATACCTATAAAGTAGTCCAATCAATCACATGATGACCACTGGGTATATACTTTTTAAGGTAAGACACATGAAAGACATTATGCATTTTGGCAAGATCTGGTGGCAACGCGGTCTGATAAGCTACTAGATTCACTTCCTCTAGAATATCTAAAGGTCCAACATAACATGGGGCTAAATTAGAAGACTTTACAAATTTAATGGAACTCTTGTGAGGTTTCACTCTCAAAAAAAAAATTTCACCTTTGACAAAATTGTGGGGCACTCTCTTAGTATCAGTGTAGCTTTTCTCCTTATAGTTAGCTTCAACTATCCTTTGCTTAACAATCTTAACCTTCTCATCCATTTTAGATAACATATGATCTGATTTAAGGATCTATGATAGTTGCTTCAAATGCTTACATTAACAATTAAAAATCAAAAGTGCTTAATTAATACTTAACACTTAATGAATTTAAAGTAATGAAATAACAAAGAGATTAAGGAAAGAACAAAATGAGAGAAAAAAAGAGTTCAAACAAAATTGATAATGAAGTTCACCATTTAGAATAACTACGTCTCTGGGCCACTCTCCAATTGAGTGGACCGATCCAATTATTCCTCTAGAAATTTGGTTACATTCATTGGCAGAACCTCCCCTTGGTTTACAAAGAAATCTACAAATGCACTTCCAAAGTGCGTGGAAACAAGCTTCTCCAAAACAATGGAAATACAATAATTTCTCCAAGGAAAACAATCTCTCACACTTGCAAAATTCTTCCAAAATTACTTGACCTCACACCCCACATTCTACCCCTTTTTATATTACATTTTTTGCCAAAATTGGTGTAAAACCAATTAACTACCCAATCTCCCTTACATAGAGAAAATTCCAATAATATCCCCTCAAGATAATTTCTTTTTCCATTTGAATGGTTACGAAGGGATTCATTCCCTATTAATTTGAGGATTTTTTTTATGTAGTTTGAATAGGCTCCTTAATTTAGGAATAATATTCCTAATATTCTTGTAGAAAAGGAGTTTAGTATTTTTATGGTTTCAAATCATAAAAATGGCCTAATTTTTAGGCTTGAAATAGCAAAAATAAGTCTAAGTTTAAAGAGGATTTACAGGTATTTTATGGGGGGGTGGTGGTTCCACCACACTCCCCTCCCTTTATCCTTTCCCCTAAAAGAGGGGGATGTGTTCCCCTTCAAAAGTGGGTCACCCTCCATACCATGGGTGGCGCCCCACTTAATGTGGGCTTCCCCCCATGGATGGGTGGGTCCCATCTTGAATATCTTTGAAAATATATATTTTGTTTTTTATATATATTTTTTAATTTGATTTTTAATTATTTTTGCCAAAATAATTTTTGCCACATGGAGGGATGAGGTAATGCCATATTTCAAGGGCTGATTGGTCGTTGGGCTGACTGGGTGCTGACATCATCAGGTTGACCCAATCTTTGACCTTCCATAACTTTGCCATATAGACTTCATTTTTTGTGAAATGAACTCTGTTGGAATCATGATGATGAGCACTTCGTAATGGTGCTGACTTTGATCAGTTTTGACAACTTTGATTTTTTTTGCCTTTTTTTGGCCTGTTCTAAGAGTTGACCAGAAGTTTGACCATATATATCTTGAGCTCTAGGACTCTGATTGACTATGTGCGAGTTGCGTTGGAGTTAGGATCCTGAGCACTTTCTAATGATACCAAATCTGGAGAAAATGGAGAATTTCAAAATTTGACAAAAATCCTCTAGATCAACATCTCTGGCCCAAGACTCACTCAATCCTCAAGTTTATCCCAACTTATAGGCATTCAACACCTTCAATGATACAAAGCTTTGAAAGGAGCTATCTTTATCACAAGATGATAAGAATTATTGTAAGCAAATTCCACTAAGGGCAAGTAGTCTTCCCACTTGTATTGTTGATCCATGCAATACATCCTAAGTAGGTCTTCCAATACTTGATTCACCCTTTCAATTTTCCCATCCATTTCTAGATGATAGGTAGAGCTAATGTTTAATTGAGTCCCTAGTGTAGAAAAAAGGGTCTACCAAAACCTAGAAGGGACTCCTTCATCTCTATTTGAGATAATCTTCTCAGGAATCCCATGCAACCTAAACACTTCTTGCACAAATTTCCTAGCAATGATAAGTTCTCCATCAATTAGATTCTTGGGTATTTTTGATGCCAAAATTTGGCAAGGTAATGACCCTTTTATGGGAAACTCAATTTATGGTGGACCTATTACACTAAATTGAGTGACCTCCAGATTTTTAAAGAAGTCAGCTTCTTCTGTAATTGGGGTTTGGAAAGGGAAAGGAAAACAGATGTAAAATAAAAGTCTAGTCGAAGGAAATGCGACAAGACTTAGATAATAGGCATGATAAATCATAGATGTAAAGGCCCAATTAACAATTTGCAATGTACCGGAAATGCAAAAATTGAATATTAAAGTATAAACAATTCATTCATTGACATAAAATAACTTTGCACACATATTTACTGACAAGAAGAGTTAGAGGACATGATCTAGACCAGCAAACTTGAATTCAATTTATAGAAGTTCTACAAATGAATCATCCAAAACAATAGCAACACAGTCTAAAATTAATCAAATATCATAAGTCTAGTCTAAGGAAATGCGACAAGACTTAGATAATAGGCATGATAAATCATAGATGTAAGGGCCCCATTAATAATTTGCAATGTCCCAAAAATGCAAAAATTGAATATTAAAGTATAAACAATTCATTCATTGACATAAAATAACTTTGCACACATATTTATTGAAAAGAAGAGTTAGAAGACATGATCTAGACCAGAAAACTTGAATTCAATTTATAAAAGTTCTGCAAATGAGCCTAAAATTAATCAAATATCATAAGAAGAGAAAAAATGTCGAATGATTGGCATAGTCTACAAGTCTTTTTGCAATAATTAACAACAATAAAAAAGGCCTCATATATTTTATTTATATTCTTTCTACAAAATCCTCAAACCCCCCCTTTGAAACAAAAAGGAGTATATATAGCCAAATGCTCCCACTGCCTCTGTGAGAAATAATAGAAAAGATATCAGAATCCTTGGAAATGATGCAAAGTCAAAGATTCCTCTAGGTTGCTGCAACCAAAAAGATTCCAGCCAAAGCATCCAGTTGCTCCAAGTTCAGGTGCATCCTCTACAAAATTATAGTAGTGGTCCCAAAAAAGGTTGTCGTTTAAAAGAAACACCAGCTGAGTAGACATGTGACAACATCGCACAACCCGTGCTCATCTTTTTCCCTCATTGTTGAAAGCTTACACCAAGGAGACACTTGTAACCTACATCATCCTTGTACCAACTATGGGGCCTAATAAAATATGCGAGGATGAAGCCCTGTGGTGTGCAGATGGAGCTCGAATCAAAAGCGAAGGGAAGCGAAGGGAAGCGACTTTCAATTGTGCGTAGAGAGGACACATGGCAGTGTAGCAGGGCCATTTTGAAATGTAAAGGGAAGAGATCCTTTGGGGAGAATGGAGTAGACACATGGTAGAGGCCACAACGTTTATCAAAAAGGGCCAAATGGTCTTTAATGCAATGTGTAGGCCAATACTTCAATAAAATCAAGCCCGCAGGGAGCTCGATGAATATTTATTCATAGCTTTTGGTGACTATCAGGGGTGTTTCACTTGATGAATGGAGAACCCAAAATTTCTCTAGCTACAAACCAGAGTCTTACCCATTGGGTGATGGATTTAAAGCTTAGAGAGGGCATCCTACAGTGGTAGCTAGTCAGCCTCGGATGGCCTCTATATGTCATATAGATTCTCTTGCACTCTGTTGAGATCAAGCATTTCTTTATAAGGCAACTCGGTTGGTAGACTAGCCCCAGAATCACATAGGAAGAGTAGCTACACAACTGGATCGATAATCCCTTAGATATTTGTTGTTGTGGGAGGCTGGATGAATTTTTGAAAGGTAGTTGTTTCCTACCACTTTTCTTCAATTTTTGCTACAAGCTGCTCAGTAGTGGTCACAGATCCATCCTTAAGAAATGGGGAAGGAAAGCCCATCATAGTCAGCTAGGAGAAGCTTTCTCGCACGTTATCTAGAGTCACACCCAAAGTGGTCATGCATGCCCTGGATCATCTTATGGTTGAGTGGAAATGGAAAAAATTGTTCGCCATCTTGGTAGTAGCCTTCCGATCATTGATTCCTACTCTAACTAGGTCTTCATCAGAGACTGAGTACAATTTGGTTAGTAGCCCTTGCACCTCAGGGACCTTTTCCATGATGAATTGTAGGAACTCCCCCATAGTTCTATGAACCTCCTACCTCAAAATTGTCACCTGAGACATGTACTAGAGTATTGGATGTAACGTTAGGCAATAAGACTTGACCTTCCCCCAGTATGAAGTGTATCGGTGTTGTGCCATCGGGATGAGATCTAGCTGGGAAATAGGAGCCTGGGGAACATCCTTTAGAAGGGAAATATTTGCATCCCTTGCACTGATGTCCTGCATTATCTTTGTGATCTTCTTGTTGGTAGATTCCAATTTTTCCTGAACATGAGCTAACTCTTTATTCCAGCTCTCCTTCGCTTGGCTATGGTTTGCCACTTCTACGTCAAGGGAAGACTTTTCCTCCCAAAGCTGCTCTTCTATTTAGGCCTTGCGACCCTCAAATTTGACATCCTTCTCCTATAGCTTTTGCTCATACTGAGCCTATTGTTGATCTAGCACCTCATATTTTAGTATCATCCCCTACTCATCTTCAACACATCATCATTCAAGCTCCTCATTCCTTAGCTACAAATTCTACTCCGCCAGAGTCAATTGGCTCTAGTTTTTCTAATTCTTAGCACGCAACTTGTTTATGATAGTGGGTTCAACGGTCAACAGATTGAATCTTTGCAAGTTCCTCTTGAAGTCTATTCCTCTCTGCCTCTACTAATAGCACTCTCTCTATCAAACACGTAACATCCTCTCCTAGGGATTTCTCCCTTTTTCAAAAGAAACTAGCTCTTTCTTTCAAGGATTTTAGCTGGCGGCTAGTTTTAATGAAATCGGAGGTGACCACTCGTGTTTCCTCCATGAGCTCAACTTTATCCTATAGATGAGCTTCCTTCATGTCAAGCCCTACAACATACAAATAATAATCTTTTGGATGCATCTCCCCTTGTTGCTTTGCCATGGTTGGGTACATGGTTGCAAATTTTAGCATTTATTGAGTCTCATCATAGATAGTATGCATCTTTGGTTTCGTCGATTTACGATCATCCTTGGATTTTTTCTTTTGAATTCTACTAGCATGTACCTCCCTTGTAGCAACATTTTGTGCAATAAAATGGGTTGGAAATGGGACTAGCCCACCTGCAAAAGGAGCACTGGGAGGTAGGGCATATGGATAGGTAAGTTTAATAGGTGTGAGTAGTTTCTTCTTCTAGAGAGTGATGGTCTGTGGGGAGAAATAAGCCACATTCCAAACCTCAGTTTGTGAACTAGCAGAAGGGCTTTTCATTCACCAAGGTTCCATTGGTGAACTGGAGGGAGGACTCATGGGTTGTAGTGGCGAGGGAGTAGTCATTATAGAGTTTGTTTGTTGTGAGAAAAAGGGAGGATCCATGGAAATAGTAGCAATAAGGGTGCCAATAGCGGGTAGGCCTTCAAAAAGTGAGGCAAGAAAGGACTGAGGGACAGTGGTTGGTTTCAGGGTTCATAGAGAAGTAAAGGCGAATGGGTTTTCTTGTGCAAACTAAGAAAAACTTACTGAAATCATTGTATCAAAGGTGGGAAAAGAAGGTATTGTGCCCTTAGCACACATGCCCCATTTGGAACGAGGACCCACTCTTTCCTTCACCTTACCAAACAAATTTTTTGTTGCCTTGTTTTGTGTGCCCCTTGTTCAGTGTCCCAAATGGTCAGTGAGCCTCAAAGTATCATCTCAAGTTGACCATGTTGCATTCCCCTCAAATTTTCTAAGTCAAGTGCCTTTGCAGAAATCCCTTATCAATTTGCCTCTGCTAGCATCCTTGGTGCCCTCTAGGTCCGCCATGTCGAGTTTTCCATGCCAGAATTCCCTTTTGTGTTTACTGTCTCAAATGGCCAGAAGGCCTCAGCCTTCCATATCCCGGGACCTGCCATCGTAATTTTCATTTCCTCATGCTTTCATTAATTAAGTGTAACCTATCGTCCACGAGGCTCATTAGGCCCAATCTTCCAGATCTCCTTTCCTAGGTTTCCGCTATGCATTTTCCCTTCCTAAATGGTTGTCCTCTGCTAGAGCTCCGCCTATCGAATCGCGGGATCTTCTTCGTCGGTGGTTTTCCACTGAATGTTTCAAATGACCATCTACCAACAACATTCTAACCTCTAAGTTCCGGACCTATCATGACTATTTTTTAATTTCAAACTCACCAAATTTTGGTTGTCATACGCTCATTTATTGATGGCATTTAATGCCATGAAATTCTATAAATAGGCTAGTTTGACCTATCATTTTCACATGTTAGGTTAGCCAGAGTGGATTAGAGCAATCAGAGAACAAACTTCATGCACTGCCCTCGAGCTTGTTGCCTTCCGCCATCGGTCCTTTGTGTTCATTGGTGGTTTCATCATCTTCATTCACTGAGTTCTAATGGTAGGTTTGTTGTTCGCACCTCATATTATGTTTTTCTTTGATTTTCGAGGAGAAATAATGAATGAAAGGGGTGAAAAATGTATGCATTAGATAGAAAAAAAGGAGGCGTTTAAAACCAAGGAGATCAAATCTTTAGAAAACCGTCACAATTACCCATACATCGAGCACAAAACTTCACTTCCTCGGTGTCATTCTTGCAACAGAGTGTTAACACTCTTCAAGCCCTGGAACCCTCTTCACCACCATCAAAACATGAAATTAGACAACTCAAATTAGCCAAATGTCCTTTTGGGCCTGCTAGCGTGGAGCGCCCCTACATCTTCGCCATTCGAATTTAGAGAAACTCGGTGGCTCCACCCATGCTTTCTAAGCCCATCCCCCCGAAACTCTATCTCTGAGGCACTGCTTACATGTCATCATTTTCTATAGTATTTTGAGCCCTACCATCCATCCTTCGGGCTCTGATCATCCTTTGGCCGCATGAATAAAACAAACTCAAGTGTCCCAACCTTCACTGGGTCCCCTCTATTGGACCTCTATCGTTGAGACTTTGTCCCATCTTGGCCATTGTGAAAAGGAAAACCGAGCTTTTCCTCCCGACCTCTAGGACCCGGTACCCCAATTTCCAATGAAACCCTCTAAACAAAGAAATATGGAAGCCAAGGCCTTGTTCGGGTTTGAACCTTTGGACTCCTCCCTCTAGACTTTCATGCACCGCCCGTCGTTCCAAACAGAAATATCCTTGCAGCTTCCCACCTTGTCTGACTCAAAACACTTAAACAATCAAACAGTTGTGTCGACCATCCTCCAGACTCGTCGGACCCATGCCCGTGGAACTCCTTCCTTTGCATGCTACCTCACCAAATCCATTCCAAATAGAAAACCCAGATGACCAAGCTCCTCCTTAACTTCGACTGCCCCAAAGGTGATCCAAATGGACCTGAATCTGAAAGTTGACTTTGATCCACGTGCCAAAATAGGGCACTTTACCTAGTGAACCTTCTAATTTCACCAAGCCCTAAGGTAGGCTAAACCTTATGGACTGCCCTGCCCTGTTTTCCCTTCAAAATAGCCATTTGGCTAGGGAAGTTTGACCTTTGGGGCCCGGACCATCCAAATACCCTCCTGTGAGCTATTAAACAACTTAGATTATTTGTTAGATTTTTCAAATGCTAAATTATCCAATCTAACTCCGTTTGTAGGGATTTGGCTAACCTTTTTTGTTTTCATGCTTGATTATGCCCACCTTGCCTCTATCTACAGAATATATGGAATCAGGTGCTAGATCCTTGGGGGAAATCATGGAGAAAGATAAAAGGAATAAAATAGGCAAAGATCCCCATGGAAACAAAGACAAAGACCAAATGAAATACCAGTTCCAAGGGGAACCATTGCAATCTAAAATCATCGTAGATTGGAAGGAAGTCTCTGACACTAACATAGGGCATGTGGACATTGACAAATTCACATAGAGGGTCAAGAACATCCCTAAGACAAATAATGAAAAATTGATCAGAGGTAATGGGCTAGCCAAAGCTGGAGGTTTTCCTCCCACTCTTGTCACCCCCGAACTAGTAATGGCTTGCAAGGAGGCATACGAGCGAGGAACCAAAACAATAGTAGAAAGGGATGGAAATGTGTTAGCTAACATGTCATCCCAAGCAATAACTAAGACCTTTCATATCCCTACCTTTGAGGAGATGGAATTTCCAACCATAGAAGAGTGCAAGGCAATGTGGGACGAAGACCCAATTAAATGTAAGAAGCTTATAAATCAACATTGGCTCAAGGAGAAGAGGGGCAACGCTATAAAGGTTCCTCAGGAGTTCTTTTGCAACAAATTCTATGAAGACTACCATGATCTAGCAACCCTACTAAGCAGAGTAAAGGGCCTTCCCACTATGGCCTACTTTCAAGAATGGATGATCTACTTTGTTGAATAGATTCTTCACAGAAAAGAGGATACCACATTTTACTGGGGAGGGATACTAAGCAATTTCTTTCACGAGAAATTCATGGTTATCAAAAGGACCTCCAAGTTCTACATGACATCTTACTTGGTCTACTCATTGGCTGAATAGAGGCAATATAGTGGCTTGTTCAGAGCTCTGAATGAGGAACAAGGCAGGAAGCTAAAAGTCTATGATAGGTACCCTCAGTTGCAATACAAGAACTACAAGAAGGACTACTATAGGGTAAATGATGATTTTATAGGCCATATCATCAAATTTATTAGGGGTGACTTCAAGAGGAAAGTCTCCCATAGTGTTTGTGCTTTCCTTAAGCAATATGCCTTTTTGTTTATCTAGTATCCAAATTTTACATACATTCATGCAGAAGGCTTCTCGAAAAGACCAAACAAGCTGCCCTCATATCCCAATGATCGGATAATATTGTTGGAGCTTTCTCGATAGCTATGACATGTGCACACCCTCTTAAGTAGCAAACATCTAGTAGGGATTTATTATCCCCTTTCTTTTAGCTAGGGGATGTACGAGCTTCATACCTCCCAATGTTCCTAAAACTCAGAAAAGGAATTGGCTAAGTATCATTTAAGACTCCACATGGCCCAACCACAGATGGATCCCTCTAGCCACATCAGGAAGGCACTCATACATGAATATTCCCATCTTCATAGCGTTGAAGATTTCTAGGCCAATTGTAAGGATGACTATGAGGTGTGGATGAGGTATTATATGTAGATGGCCGCATACTTTGTGAAAAGGGTGAACCTATTCCTAGTGCCTGATCAGATAGAAGAAGATGAGAGCACGGTGATAGACCCCCAATATGATGGAATTACAAATCTACCACTACTGCTAATTGATTGGGATGAGCAAGAGGTTGATGACCTCAAAATTATGACCAAGCCCGTCGAGGGTGATATAAAAGAATGGATTGACAGGAAAGTGGCCTAATTAAAGCAACAAGGGGTCATCCTTACTTATGAAGGGTTGGAAAGTGATCCAAGTGGAACAAATGGTGGGGTAGCTACTACATCAATAGGAGAAACTTCAAAGTCCCCTCCACTCACTCGCTCAAGGAAAAGGAAGGAGATTGACGAGCAACAGTCCAATCCAAAAGTGTATGCTAGAAAGGCCTCGGAAGGGGAACCTTCCAAGAAACATAAGAAATCCAGTAGTGTCACTGAAATGCCCACTATTCAAGAGGATCTGCTACATGAGGGGGAGGATATGGAGGCTGATCAATCGAAGTCCCCACCAGATGCCTCCACTACTATTTCTCCTCCACCTACTTCTCAAGCCATGGTGGCTACCTCCCCACCTGCGGTGGACATCTCAATCCACCTTGCCTCTTCTTTTCCAGTTGGACCCATTGTGGTGGCTAATTCTTCTTCCACCACCACCTCTCCACTTTCTTCTGCTTCCATTTCACCAACCATGTCCTTTCTGCTAGTGATAGCAACAATACCTATACTGACACTCTCACTTCTAGAAGCATTCTTGAGGCATATGCAGAGTTTCCCCTCTAAATTTTTTGAAAGTGTTAATGAATCCAACCATCTAGGATGCCCTGGCATAGGTTCTTACTAATGTTCCTATCTCAAAGCCTCCAACTGAGCCTCCTAAAATGAAATCCACAGTGGAAATATCTGAGGAGTTGGAGAGATGGGAGAGGGAAGCCACAAAGGCATTAGAGGAGGAAGAATACGACTACCATGAGCATCCAGAATGTTAGCATCTAAAAATTGATAAGGTAGTCTATGAGGGAGAAGAAACAAAGTCCTCCGAGGGTGGTGAAGAAGAGGATTCCAGCACTAAATTTATTATACAAAAATTTGATGCCAATTTTGAGGAAGAGCTAGCTCGATAACTAAAGGATGTTGGAGAAGAAATGGAAAGACAACCTCCCAAAGAAGAAAGGAAAGAGGATGAAAAAATGGGAGATACCACTGAACTTCCAACCGATGAAGAATAAGAAGGCCCCAAACACAGTGGAGAGATATCTCTCTCACAGGAGTAAGAAAAAGAAAAGAAAGAACATGAGGATATGTCACCTCCACGCTAGGAAAAGAAAGATAAAGAAGAGGTTGAAACCCACAAGGATTCAGAGACTGAGTAGCCCGAGGGGTATGGGCATGAAGGAGAGAAGGAAGAAAGAGATACTAAAGGGGAAGACAACCCCAAGGAACACATGCCCGCTAAATCCCCCATCAAAAGCAAGGTGTTCATCTAGGACTCCGATGAGGAAAAGGAGGATACAAGGATAGAGAAACAAGCTCCCAAGGATAAAGAGATTGAAATCAAGAAGGATGAAGAGGAAGGTGATCGTGAATCACCCAAAGAAAAGTCCTCAATGCCCAATTGGCTGGAAAGGTAACTAGAGAAGAAAGCTCCTACTCTAAAGGATCCAAGAACAAGATTGGAGGCCATATTGGCCTGAGCTCAGATCAACACTAAGAAGGAGAAGAAGCCTAAAATTAGATCAAATGTGAAAATGGATGCCTCTAGATCTAGAAAAGTGCAAGTAGCTACGCTAGTGGTGAGAGAAGAAGGAATAAGCTACAACATCTCCACCATCAACCTAGGAATTGCTTCAAGAAAGTAGAAGGTGGATCACTTTCAAGAGTCTATTGCCATTTTGGTGCATTTAATACAGCTGGATAAGATCTCCAAGGATGAGCTCAAAGCGTAGCTGGCTGACTTGACAACATATATCCAACAATGGTCATTATCAGAGGAGTAGCCTAACCTAGACCTAGGTGGTGACAATGGACCAAAGTTTAGTTCTAAAACCCGATTAAGATAGGAATGCAAGAATCAGGATCAGAACAACATCCAACATGAAGGTATTTAAATAGATTTAACAATATATTCAAACACACCTTTGGGATTGAGCTAATTTCAAAACCCTCTGAAAGACCAATTCAAATTTAAACCATTTTCTACTACACTCATAAACCAAATGTGGGAATGGTGCGGGGTTTTGAATACAACTGTTTTCCAAGGAGCACATCAACAAGCTTGAAAAAAGAAATAACTTGGATAAGACCATGAAAGAATGGTTATGGCGGGTCCTATATGATGGAAACATGGGCGCTGGTTGTGTTGTTAATTAGGGCATAAAACAAGTTCTTGGAGGTACAAAATTCTCTCAAGGGCACAAGGAAATTTTGTACAGACTTCCCGAGGATATATGGGTCTACTTACTAAAAAATTGAGGCCATTCTCAAGTTTCCAAAGAAAACTTGGGAAAAGGAGCTTGCATTTAAGATGGATGATCATTGGCTCGTGGATATGTGGAAGCTGGACTTCAAGAATCAAAAGGAAAGATTGGAGTAGGTACTCTATAAGGTGGCTCTAGATATTGACTGGGCCAAGGATGTTAGGGCAGATTGTATTAAATATCTGAAGCTAATGACATGGTTTGATATGTCTGTCATTCAAATTGATTTGGAAAAGGTAAGGCTACACTTCCATAAGAAGATGGAAGATGGAATGACAGGTGAGGTCACTACAAATTTCTTGAGTTTTGTTTCCTAAGCCTTCACCCAATCCAAATAATTCAAAGATCACATAGCCAAGTATGACGAAGATTGGGAAAAGCTCACCGACCACTCCAAGCAATGGAGTTCCTAGGTGCTACAATCTGAGATCATGGAAGTTGAGAAGCTCCAACTACTGATTTTGAATTTCATGGAGTATGCCACTTTGAAGAAGCAGGAAGGGAACCCTATTATTGATGAAGAATTCCTTACAGAATAGCTACAACAAAGGAAATCAGCAAAAAGACAAAATGTTGCAGTGTTTCCACTAGAAGACAAAATATGGAAAGGGACAAAATGTATTTTAAAATGTAATATATTTGGGGGGTGGGTAGAACCCTAGTTTGTAGTGAATAGTGGCCACACAATACAAATCAATCTTGGCCACTCATTTTACTTTTTGGGCACTATAAATAGGGGCTCTCCTCTCATTTTCAAGGAGAGTTGAGTTGTAATGACATGTTTCTAAAATTATAATAGAAATACATCGACTTTGGTGAATTTCTAAGTTTCTTTGCATGTTTCATGATTCATCTCCCCTAGTTAGATGATTTAGTTAGATTTTCTTTGTTGTTCTTCATATTCTTAGATTTCTTTGATAGATTTAGTAATTTTGTTCAATGGTTAAGAAGATTTCTGTTGTGTTGATGCCTTTCTTGTCCATAACTTTTGTTGTTTACTGATGGTAGATGGCTATGTAAAGTTAGTCTAGATTTAAAATTGAAAGCTGCTCCAAACTCTTATCTTTGTCCATGCATGTTTATGGTGAATGAATTGTAAAACATTTGCAGTCCTTAGAAGATAGCAATAATTTCATGATACTGTGAATTTTTTGGTCAAGTGAATTTTTTTTTGAAGGAAGTTGTCCATAGTAGAACCCTCCATGATCACTATTCATAGCTAGTTTTAGGTCTAGGATCCTCTTCTCTTCCCTACTCTTTTTTTCTTTTTTTAACAAGTGACCTATGCTAAGGTTCATTACACATTGTAAAGCCAAATCTTAAGATAGAATATGAGTTTATGATTGTTGTTCGAACCTGCAGCAAAATGCACTTTAACTTCCATTTTAGAAACTCCACCTCATGATTCACCTCATATCCAGCTAAGCATGTAAGTATGCCATGTGATTACCAAAAAAATCACATTGAACATCACCTGAGGAATTCCATGCAAGTCATGACCTGACACCCAAGAGACCTTGGGGTCATTTTCAACAACTTTTTGTTGGAGATTTCCTTTCAAGAGAGGTATTGCATCTATGCACTGCCTATGTTGAGAAGTGCATATAAAAAACATCAACAAAAGGGCCAACACTCATGGTGGGGGGTTCCATAGAGATAGTAGAGGATACCAAAGACTAAGAAGTAAGAAAAGCAGGACCGAATGTTATCTATTGATTGGTCGATGACGGCTCCTAGCTCATTGTTGGTTCTATATCTTCTTCGAGCTCCTTGTTGGCTACGAGAACTTGGCTTGCAAAAGGTTCTTTTCAACCTTCTCCTATAATAGCTTTTGTGCATTATCACTTTGTAGGTGGGGTTTCTCCAACCCTAGTGGTCTCTATCGACTGTTGATGTGACACTCTTATTGATTCAGTGGCCCAAGTGAGTGACTATGAGGCCCTTGAAACATTGAATCACACATTTGAAGCTACATAGGAGGGCCACCCTGTAGATCTTTTCGCTTGTTGAGTAGAAGACGTTTGATTCCCCACTTCTTCTTCTCCTTGTTGTTCGCATTCACCTCTCGGATTGTCATTCCCTCCAACACTTGAGTTAGAGGTTGCATGTCCATCATCCCACCATTTTTCAAACTCTTCATCAACTTTAAAGCTTTCATAAGGGGCTTCAAGCTATTTTGTTTCATGGCGATATATCCAAAACGTTCTCATTTTTTCTAGAGTCCATTTCTTTGTATGTCATAACCTATTCTACATGGTGCTCCTCATCTTGACATTCTCATCAACCTCTGCTACAATAAAGTAGAACTTATGTCATGGTTCCCTATGATCCTCTATGGGAATATACACCAACTCAACCAAATATTCATCACTATCCTCCCACGGGAAATGCCTCTTTTCCCAGTAAGGTCAAGTGGCATGTGTAACCCTCATGTGTGCATGTGGCAGATCATTGAAAGGATTATACTACCATTTATCACATATCAAAACCAACCCTAAATGAGCTAGCTTATCTTGCAATAGTAGGTGTGTCAGCCTCTTTGCTAGGGTCACCGTTTTGAAACTTATGGGTAACTGGAGGAATCCCTTCTTCTTGGGAGGTCCTCCACAAAAATTTTAATTGATAATGCATTCCTTTCAATAAATTTCAAGATCCAACACTCTATTTATGACGTAGGACATGAGTCAAAATGGTTGGTTAATGAAACCCCACATCTGAATGATTGTGAAATCCATGCCGAAGAACCAGTCACATGCAGGTGTAAAGACCTACATATATCCTATTTGATCCATGTTGAGTTGGATTATTTCATCCTCTCCTTGAAAATCCTACAAAATTAGAGTTAAAAAGAAATCTGAAAATGCATAGTAGTCAAATGTTGTGGAGAGGAGAGGTTTCCATGTAGATACTGGCTTTCTTATGCCCTTTTCATCAAAAATAGATAAACCCACATGCTTACTAAAGAAATCAGGGTTCTAATGCAAAAACATATGGGAAAGAAAAGAGAGGAACCTAAACTTCCATTCAATTGGGTAATTCTCTATTTTCCCTATCATTTCTTCTATGAGAAAGAATGTGAACTCATACCAGAAGAAATTATGCTAGTTGTGAAATTGGAAACCTGACCCTAATTGAAAAGCGTGCACCTCCTAGTCTGTGTCTAGGCCACAACCAAATGTTAGCATTGAAAAGGCCTCCCTTAAGATGTTACTCTCAAACTAACCATGTGGCACTGGGATACTTGGCAGGTTTTGGCTCGTTACTCCTAGCCTATTGGTTTCCTTAATTAAAAATTGTGGACACTTCCTCATTTCCTTCCATGTGTTTTCTCCTTTCATAGACGTGAATGCTTCAATATTCTGACTCCTGGTGGTTGGGTCGGGGATACATAGCATATGCCAGATAGCCTATGAGCTGATATTAACTATTAAATTTCTGCCCTCAATGTTGTGGGTGCTCGGGTTGTAACGTTGAATGGCTGCATCAACCAAATCTGAGAAATAGTGCACCCATTTTGACTTGTCTAGTATACCAGGTGTAGCATATGAAATTTTTTCATAGACGTTAACAACATGTGATACTTGTATGGCCTTAAGCAAAGATTGTGTTGCCTCCCCTTGTATCTCTTGTTGTGAATTCTCTGCCATTACCTCTTTTGATGAAAGCTTTTGCTAAGCTTGAATTCTCTAAAAAAATTTCCTTAGGTCTAGATATTCCAACAACCTTCACTCACTCAGCTTAGTATATTTGAAAAAGACTCTAAAGCATTTAAAACTTTGCATGTGATACGTAGCTATCTTTTCTCAAGGTGGTAGATGAAAGTGATTTTTTGCATTTAATTCGGCATGTATCGCCCACCCTTTGGCTTGTGCAAAAATGAATTACTTTCCATTTTGAAGTGACAAGAATTCATAATTGCATTTGGCAATTATGTGATACAGCTTGATTTCCTTGGAACTTGGGCCAGCGATTTTCTGTTAGCTTAGCATTCATATGCATTAGCAATTAATATCCTAAACAGAATGATTAAGCCAAAGCAAACGATCAGCGACTAAAAAGATATGAATCTTGCCTTGTGTTTTGGGAAGCACCTAAGAAGTGACACAACAAATTTAGGACCATGTAGCTTACCGCCGATGAATGCCACCATCTTAAGCTAATTAATTAGCTCTCAATAACTTTACACGCATTGAAGCATACTTAGCAGGAACAACTGGTCAGAAAATTCAAGCAAGCTTAGGCACAGTTCTCAAGTTAGCACTTGATTATCATCACATTTTTGGCAAGCCCCTTACTACGCCTTTCCTCACTTTTTCTATAAATAAGCATCTAAGTGGTAACAAAATCACAATTAGCATTTAAGAAAGCTTTAGTAATAGGTTATTGACTTAGCGTTTGGCTTTGGTAATTGGAAAAGTATCTTCATAGGCTAGGCTTTAGGCAGCCTTTAGGAGTAGTCAGCAGATAGTTGCAATGTGTCATTACCATGAACACCCCCATTAGGCTAGTGTCACACAAGTCATAGATGGCATTTCTTAGTGATATTTCCACCAGGTGTCAAAAAATAATGACAAAGAACAAACATTCCCTGGCTCTAATAGCCATGAAGTTGGTTATGGGTCAAGATTTTTTGGAGTATGAGGACAAGTATCAGGTTAATATGGACATCTTCTTGCACTTTGTCATGTCCATGTTGGATATTGGCATCCCTAGGCCATTGGTATTGAAGTTGGTCAAAGAATTTTTCCCCAAGAAGTATTTGAATGGTCTTGACAAATTTGTCGCTCATGCTACATACGGGTTAGGCTTGCCTACGACAAGCGACCTTAGGCACTACGTTGAAGAAGAAGCGGTTGTCCCATGGCTATCATTCCTGAGTGGATTTCACCTTCAGTCACAAAATGAACACCATCAAAGGGTCACCCGTGCATGCAATTTCCTCTTTCACATCTATAACGTGGTGGCATTTTATGACATTGAATGGTATACAAACTTTAGGAACCTGGTGTTCCCTCCGTTGCTGGCCGCTATTCCTACTGATGTCACTACTACTGTTGGTGGTGTGCCTACTAATGAAGACATAATGGATACTAAAATTGATGTGTCCATTGTTGTTGCACATGTTGTTGGTTGATAATTCCTCTATTCTTGTTTTCTACTTTTAGGAATACAATACCCATCTCCTATTTTTTGTACATATGCCTGAAAAAGGCCCGTGTATAGCATATACGAAAAGGAAGCAACATATAGTTATATACTTTTTGAATCATAGCCCCTTGGCCACTTTTTTATGTAAATATAGAAGCCTATATATAATGAAATATAGCTTTATAATATCCTTGGCTTTTTTTATTCTTTGTAATTGGTAATATGAGTTTTCATTATTTTTAGCATATGTATTTGATTTTTCCTTCTATGCAGGCATTATTTTCTCTGTCCACTTTGCTATGAATTTATTGATCCTGCTCTTTGCAATGATGGGTTATTTCTCTGCCTCGAAACATGAATAAATTTAAAAGACCGGCCAATAGAACAAAATGAAAGAAAACAAAATAAAAACTATTAATATATTTGCACTAGTAAAAGTGTGCAACTTAATGGAATAATTTAAGATAAATCCCATTGATGGGAATTCCTAATGCCTCATGTTCCATATTTTCTAATTCAAAGGCATTACTCTCTTTGCACTTAATGGTTTTAAAGGGGCCTTCCCAATGGCTATCGAATTTCCTATGTTGACCTAGCTTCATAGCCCTTTCATTGAATTTCAGTACTAAGTCTCCACACTTTAGGCCTTGGTCGGATGCCCTTCTGTCAAACCATCGCTTAACCACCTGTTGGTGATTAGTCATGGCTATTAGGGATTTCTCCCTTTTTTCTTGTACTTTCAATAATTCGGCCAACTAAACCTCCATGGCACCATTTTTCTCTATCTCGAAGGATTTCAGCAATTGGAGCATTGGAATCTTCATGGATATGGGAAATAGTGCCTATTTTCCATACACTAGCTCATAAGGCAAAGTCTTAAGGAATTTTTTAGGAGTTATGTGGTCTGCCTAGAGTGCCACTCAAAGGTTTTTATGCCATTATTTATAGTGCTTTGAACCAATCCTTTTGAGTAGTCAGATCAGGTTCTTATTTGTTGACTTGGCTAGGCCATTCCCCTGTGGGTAATAATTTGATGATGTGTTCAGGAATATGCCATTTGTTAGTGCAAAGTGGCATAACTTTATGCCTAGAAAAGCTATGGCGTTGTCGGAAATGATAGTTTTCAAAGGGTTGAACCTTGTTACCAATCCTTCAAGGAAATCCACTATCTCTGCCTTTGTTGCATTTTTAAGCAGTGTGGCTTCTGTCCACTTGTGAAGTAATCTATAGCCCTTAAGATCCACTTGTGTCTGGCACTAGAAGTGAGATTGATTATCCCAATGAAGTCCAAGCCCCATTGTGTGAATGGTTTTTCTATCACTATATGTTTGAGAGGCATCACATAATTCTTTCTTCTCCCTGTAAAGAATTGGCATTCCTTGCAAGCCTTCACCAAGGAGTGTGAGTCATTGAAAAGTGTCATCCAAAATTATCCCACACACATGATCTTGAGGGTGGTGGTTTTAGCGGAGAAGTGTCCACTCACAGTGCTGCTATGGAAAGTGTTGAGAATTCTCTTTGCTTGCAGTGCGGTAACATATAGCAGGAGGATACCATTGAAGTTCCTTTTGAAAAGGACCCCTTCAACTAGCACATATCCACAATTCTATATTTGATAGTACCTCCTATTTTGGGGGCAAATACCTAGTGGATACTTTCCCATTTGCATAAATCTTACCCTGTCCATTAGCCAACCACCTCCGAACTCTGACTCATTCATCAGAATGAGTTCCAGCTAGTCCTCTTCAATGCCCACTTCTTCATCATGTGCTAGGTATTCGCACAGTCCTCTTCCTCAAACGGTTTTGGTGGGTTTGACTTCAATGTCATATTCGAGGATCTCGATGATCCAATTAGCTCTTTTTTCTATGATTTCTCCCTCCATGATTTATTCACATACACATGAATGATCGACATAAACTATCACCTTATTGCAGGAGATTAGATGGTGGAACTTCTTAAGTTCCTTTACTATTGCAAATGCTTGCCTTTTGATGAAATTATAATTCATCTCATATTCCTTTAGGGTCTGGGAGTAGAATGACACTGGATGTTCTCCCTTTCCTTCGCTATCCTTTTGAGTTAAGATAGTAGCTATACTTGACTTGCTACTAAATACATACATTATGAAGTCCTTAGATAAGTCTGGATTAACCAATATAGGAGTTGAGGAAATAACATCCTTAACTTTCTCAAAGGATTCTTTGGCTTCCTTTGTCCACTGAAATGGTTGATCCTTTTTTAACATTAGAGTGATCAGCCTAATTATTCCTGCGAAGTCAGAAATAAATTTGCTAACAAAATTTACCTTCCCCAAGAAAGACTGGACACCTTTCTTGTTAGCTGGAAGGGGAAGCTCCTTGATGGCTTTCACCCACTCCAGATCAATTGAAACTCCTTTGAAAACCACGTGTCCCAATATCTTTCCTTGCGGGAAACTGAATACACATTTTTTGGATTCAGGGAAACCTCAAACTCCTAGAATTTTTGAAAAACCATTTGTAAGTGATCAAAATGATCATCCTTAGATTTAGAGAAAACAGTAAGATCATATAAATATATTAGGATAATCTTTTTGATTAATTCACTGAAAGTGATATCCATTGCCCTTTGGAAGGTTGCCCCTTCATTGGATAGGCCAAAATGAATTTTAGCATACATGAATTTCCCCCACTTTGTAGTGAACGCAGTTTTGTGTTGATCCTCCTCTTTAACCTGGATCTAATTATAACCTGAGAAGCCATCGAGTAGAGAAAACATTTATGATCCTACCATCATTTGCAGGATTGACTCCATAGAAGGAAGTGGATAATGATCCTTCAGGGATTCTCTGTTGAGGTTTTGTAATTCCACACACAAGTAGATATCTCCATTCTTATTTTAGATCGGGACCAAGTTGGATACCCACATGCTATTCTTGATTGAAAAGATAATTCATGACTAGATTAGCTTTGTTAGCTCTTGTGCCATTAGCACTTCAATCTTTGGGTTCACTAGCCTCTACTTTTTTTGGACTGGTTTTACACCTTCCCCCAACTTGATTGTGTGTTGGATGATGTTGGGATTGTTTCCCTTCATATCATCATAGGACCAGGCTAGTACTCCTTCATACTTCTCACAAAAATTAATGAGTCTTTCTTTATCATTATGTGGGACATCCTTCTCAACTTTAAGTTTTCTTCCATCCCTGACCTACAAGTTTGCATAGTCGCTTTTGTCTACCACAAACTTCCTTTTGTTATTTATTGCATCATCACAATCAAAAAAAATTTTGAGTGTGACCAATCCCTTCAGAAGCTTGTTAGATTTTAGCTAAATGATTTGTCCCTCATAGGCCTCAACAACCTTTGGTTGGAGCTGATCGACAAATTCTCTCGATTGTTGGATGAACAGGGCAATGTGTTCATCACTCTCAAACACTTTCCAAATTTTATCATTATCAGGAATCACCGGTCAGACTCTCTCTCTCTTGTATAGAGTGCTTGTTGTGGATGAGCTCGGAGGAAGGATCAAACTGGGATCTGACTGTTGCCATGCGATGTGCAACTCTATTTTGTTCTCGGGGAATGGTCTAGATGTTGAAGGATTCAAAACCCTCAAATAGGTCCTAGACCCGATGCCAATAAGATCTCATACAGACATTCTTTACCATAGAAATTCCTTAGACTTGGTTGACCACCAGTTCAGAATCTCCAAACACCATTAGTTGCTTGATTCCCATCCATTCTGCAAGGCTTAAACCTTGTACTAGTCCTTCGTATTCAACTTCATTGTTCGAGCAAGAAAACTGGAAGCGGAAAGACCTCAGTATATTTTCATTCTATGGGGATATTAAACATATCCCAACTCATGTGACATTCTTGCATCTTTCTTTGTTAAAGTACAACGTCCACAATTTAGAGGATCGATCGCTTTAGATCCTTTAGCGACCTTTGGGAACACCTAATCCTCATCGTAGATGACATAGGTGCCTAGCCCGGTAGCATGGTAGTTTCTGAAAGGGTCGCCATGCATATGTTTTCTCAAGAGAGCATCTTCCTTATCACTCTAGTCTTTGGTCACCTTTTCATCTTCTAGTAACTCAGCATAATAAATTTCTTGCTTGGTGATGGAGGTATGCGCAACTTCAAAATTTAGAACGACCTTGTCGGCTACATGTTCTAAGTGTAAAGCTTCATATTTTATCTTCATCTTCACCCCATACTTGGTTTTGAGGATCAAATGTGACCAATCTAGGGAGAGGTATCCACCAACTTTTCAAGTAAATTCTTGGGATAGGCAGAGGCCAAACATGGGGGGAACATCTATAATCATAGTGTCTTGCAACACTGTGATACTAGGGCAAGCGAATAGAGTTAAAGGGAGTGTTTTAATGACACATATGGTTTTTACTCTATTCCTATCAAGCTGAATCACTCCCCTTTCTAAGGGTTCATAGTTGAGTCCTAAAGCTTCAGCTATTTTTTTAGGCATAACCATGGTGCTAGCACCAAAATCAATCATGGCATTGTGCAATAATTTCTCCCCTATAATAAGAGTTAAGAAGAAGGGTTTAGGCTTTGGCTTATCTCTTGCTTCAGAAAGGGCTTCCATTTTGCTATTGGTAAGAACTTTGGTGGAAGAGGGTTGATCAATAGCCTTTACTTTGGGAAACTGCTCTATCATTGTTGTGCTGACCTCTTCCTAGAAAGCCTTCTATAGTAGCGTCTTCTACTCCAAGATAGCTAGGTTGTCCCATAGGGACACATTACTGAGGATTTCTTTAATTGTTCCACCACATTGAAAGGTGGTGGATTCAGAGGTTTCTCCTCCTTTTCTCTTATTATAATAAATTCCTTTCATGGATGATATTGCGACATTACTATCGAGGTACTAGGCGTTTGGTCAAAATCACTTTTAAGTTGCGAACTGGCTAGTTGTGGAACAACTGATTTGCCCATAAATATCCTCTTTGAGTGAGTGTTGTAATCAGATTTTACTTACAACATTTAAGATGTGGATGTATCATTGGAAAACACCACTTCTTCTTCTTCCATCCATGAAAAGAGTGCATGGTTGGGAGCAATGTCCACTTCTTGTTCTAGTGACATTCCTTGCATTTGCATGGTGAGCACCACATTGTCCATTTGAAAAGAGGTATACGCATAGCTTCTGGGGTTGATGTTGTAGCTTGGTTGTACTACTCCACCACCTTTTGTTGTAGGTTGCCACTTGAGAAATTTCAAGGTATATGTGAATCGCCACAAGGAAAGCACCAGGGGTTCGTGTCATCTGCTAAATTATTTTGACCCGTGGTCAATTCTCTATTCGAGCTTGGTGGAACGCCTATCTATGGAGTAGGTACTGAGAGTATTTGATTGGCTATCTAAGCTAATGGATTAGTGTGTGGACCACCCTGGAATTGATTTTCTTGATATGAAGACCATCTTCCTTGGTAATTTTGGTAGGCAGGCTTTGGAGGTACGGCCTGGTTACGCTTGAGGGTAGTTATGTCATTTTCCATAGTTCACAGCAATTCCTTGAGATTGCTAATTTCATCCTTAGAAGAGATGGATGTAGAGGCAACACTTTTTGGCACTGTTGCATACGTGTACATTGACTAGGGAGGTGCAGGTGCACTAGTTGATGCGACTTCCTAGGCGAGCATTGATATTTCAGGAAATATCAACATGATGGGTCGAGGCGGCAACTTTTTGGCATCTATCAAATTATTCTTCACTTTAACAATGATGTTGTAAGTACCTAGAAGAGTGGTCCCTCCCAAAGATTGGATCATGAAATGTTAGGGTTGATAGACTTTAGGTAGAATATGAATTTCAACTCAAGAGGTGAGTGAATAGCGACTTGAATCGTCTGCTAGTTTGTGTGGAATCGGGCATTGAAGTTCATCATAGCCTCTTGGGGGGCTCATTTTATAGTATATAGCTAATAGTATAGTGAAGAGTGATCCCTGTCATTTGAAAAAAATTCATAGAACGGATCTCTGAGCTCATCCCAGGTTCAAATAGTGTTAGCTAGCAAGGTTCGGTACCAATCCAATGCCTTTCCTTGGAAAGAATTTGTGAGGATCCTTAGCGCTACATTCTAAGAGGTGATTCCATGCACTAGACCCATGTCTAGAACATCTTGCAGATGTTCTATGAGTGTTGTTGAGCCATCTCTGGTAAACTTGGGTATAACCTTCAAAGCCGAGGTCAGGATAGCAACCCATACAATGGGTGTTATTGGTGCTATGAGGGGACTTTCAGCATCCCATGCCACATAATTCCTATTGGTGCATGGCAACATATTTAGGAGAATGGGTGGAAAAAATGGAATGGTTACTAATTGATTTGCAAGTTGCACTGTCCCTAATGGTGGTACTAACAAACCAGGATTGTTTACTGTTTGGGACCTAGTAATAGGTCAATGGCTCATACACACTCCTTAAGCGGAAATTCATTTAAGCTCATTCCTACTGGAGGTGCCAAAAAAAAAAACCATTGATGCCAAAAGTTGGCAAGGTAACAACCCTTTTATGGGAAACTTAGTTTATGGTGGACCTATTGCACTAAACTGAGTGACCTCTAGATTTTTAAAGAAGTCGGCTTCTTTTGTAATTGAGGTTTGGAAAGGGAAAGGGAAAGGGAAAGGGAAACAAATGTAAAATAAAATTCTAATCTAAGGTGATGCACCAAGACTTAAATAATAGGCATAATAAATCATAGATGTAAGGGCCCGATTAACAATTTGCAATGTCCCAGAAATGTAGAAACTAAAGATTAAAGTATAAACAATTTATTCACTGACATAAAATACCTTTGCACACATATTTACTAACAAGAAGAGTCAGAAGACATGATCTAGACCAGCAAACTTGCATTGAATTTATAGAAGTTCTGAAATGAATCATCCAAACAATAGCAGCATAGTCTAAAGTTAATCAAATATCATAAGAGGACTAGAAAGGCTGAATGATTGGCATAGTCTGCAAGTATTTTGGAAATAATTAAAAACAATAACAAAGGCCTGATATATTTTATCTATATTCTTTTTGAAAAATCCTCAAACCCCCCCTCTAAAACAAAAAGGAGTATATATAGTCGAATGCTCCCATCGCCTCTGTGAGCAGTAACATAAAATATATGAGAATCCTTGGCAATGATTCAAAGTCAAAGATTCATCTCGACCGCTACAATATAAAAGATTCTAGCCAAAGCATTTGATCGCTCCAAGTTCAGGTGCATCCTCTGCAAAATGATGGCAGTGGTCCCGACAAGGTCATGTAGAAAGTGTTGCTAACCTGTTAAGGCATTTATGACACATGGTAGGATGTCCTGGTCTTTGGCTCACAACATCCATCATTTAAAAGAAACACCCATTGAGTAGACATGTGTCGACATTGCGCAACTCATGCTCATATTTTTCCCTCGCTGATGAAAGCTTGCACCAAGGAGACACGTGTAACCTACCTCATCATTGTACCGACTATGGGGCCTACTAAAATAAGTGAAGATGAAGCCCTGCGGCGTGTAGATGAAGCTCAAATCATAACAAAAGGGAAGTGGCTTTCAATTGTGTGTAGAGAAGACACATGGCAGTGCAACAAGGCCATTTTGAATGTGAAGGGAAGAGGTCCTTCAGGGTACGTAGAGTGGACATGTGGCAGAGGCCATAACATTTATCAAAAAGGGCCAAATGACCTTTAATGCAATGTGCGAGCTGATACTTCAACAAATTAAAGCCCACATGGAGCTTGATGAATATTTATTCACAGGTATAAAATGTGTGACTTTGGTAAGCTTATCTACAACCACAAAAATGGCATTTTACTTATTTCTTGAAAAAGGAAATCCTTGCACAAATTCCATACTTATGACTTGCCACTTCATGTCTAGTATATCATGTGGGTATAACAAGCTTGTAGGATGATGATGATTTTCTTTTGTGGCATAGAAAATTGGACACTCTTGACAAAAGATACAATTTCATGCTTAATTTGGACCTACTTTTAAGTACCCATGCATCATTCATTCTTCAAAACAACATTTATAGGCCCCTAAGACCCATTATTTTTTATCTAGAGGCTCGTTTCACTTGAAAATCATCTAAATCATGACAAACAACACTTAATCCACTCATATCTTTAAAATCCACCTCTAAAAACCACTAGTGGGACCCATTTGTCACCTTGGGTGAATGAGTCCCCTCTAGTGGGACCCATTCACCAAGGGTGGTGAATGAGTCTCTTTTGGGGGAAATTCAATTTTGAGCAGGAATTTAATCATTTCAACTTAATTTTTTCATGGATGTCAGCCTCTTAGGTCTAAATAACGGGAAAATTAGGTAGCGATGCCTATAAAAAACACATCCTAGGTCATTTTTCACATCTCTTAGTCATTTTTCACAAAGTAATTTCAAAATTCAAGTATCAAGAATCTTCCAAAATAAGTTTCATTAGCATTTCTACTGCAAACTTGAAGCTTTAGGGCAGAAAAACTAGGGTTTTTGTAGGTCTTCAAGCTCACTTCTTGTTCAAGATTCAACATTGTAAAGAGTTGATAATGGATGCCTATGGTGAATCATGGAGAAATCTAGGTTGAGGAGATGCAACTAGCCATCAAATCACACCTAAAGACTTGTTTTCAAAGTGATTACATCTTCCATTTTCTTTCTATCTTCAGATTTAAGGTTTGCATTACATTGGAATTTCATTTACATCCATTTGATATGTTGTAGGGTTTCTTGGATTGAAGTCTTGCATCATTCAAATCACATTTGTTCATCTTATTCTAGCACATTAGAATAGGTTTTTGTCTTACTCCAAATTTTCCTAGTCTTTGACACACTTAAGGCTAGGGTTTTATGCAATTTTTTATCCATTCAAGGTTTGATTACCCAATTATGGGTTTGACCAAGTAAAACCCCCCATTATACAACAAACTTTAAGTTATTTTGCAGGGATTTTTTGAGATTTCGATCTAGGTTTCCCTCAAAAACTGTTGTGTAGATGACAAGGTACAAATTTAATATTTGACTTGCAAAAAACTAAAAAAGGATTGATTCACTATGGATGGTGAATGAGTCCCCCTAGAGGTGACTGTTAGGGTTAAATGCAAATTTTAGTACCCATTTAGCATAAATCAGTTTATGGACAAAAAATCTTGACCTAGGATTTATTCACCCAGGGTGGCAAATGAGTCCCAGTCAACCAAAAAGTCAACTTTTCCATATTTTTAGAGTAATTTTAAATCTTCATCCATTTTACATGTGCACACATTCTAAGTTATAGCTTTTTGTTTAGTTCTATTTACATTTTTCTCCATCTTTTTAAGCTTTTTGCAAACATCACTATGTTTTCAAACATTGCATATTTCATTAGTTTTGCATTCATAATCATTAAAATTTATCAATTAGCTGCACTTATATCATTGCATTTAGTCACAATTACATCATACATACCTTATTTTGAGTGAACCACCTCAATTTTGGGGTCTATCTCTCTCCTTTTAGGTGAAAAACCCTAAGAGTGCAAGAGAAGTTCATAGATACAAGTTAAAATTGATGGTTCAACTTTCACCCTTTGGCATTCAAGCCACCTAGCCACAAAACTAGTGGCATCTCCTTTTGTTCCCTTCTAGAAATATAATGGCTTTACATCTTCCATCATTTGAGTCACTCGAGGGTGTCCAAAGTACGGTGCTTCATGTACTTCCTTCCATACTAGATTTCTTAATTCCTTTAGGTCAGGAACACAAATTCTACCTTTATATCTAAGTAATCCATTAGGTTAAAAATGGAATCCTTCATACCTAGAATCTTGTGGATTGCTAGTGAGTGCTTGCTTTAAATTCAAATAGTACTCCTCCTCATTGTATTTCTACAATACTTTCCCTTAGAAATTGGTTTGAATTGTTACTATGGAAGCAATATGGCGTCTTTGACTTAGAGCATCGACAACTTAGTTTCTCATCCCTTTAATATATTTGATATTAAAATCATAATTAGTTATTAAATCCAACCATCTTCTTTGTCTAGAATTTAGATTAGGTTGAGTGAAAAGGTACTTTAACCCATTATGGTCAGTTTTCATTTCAAAGGGTTTTCCTAACAAGTAGTGCCTCCACATTTGCAATGCATGAACCACAGCTGTTAATTCTAAATCATGTGGTGCATAATTTGTCTCATAAGGTTTCAGCTTCCTAGATTCATAAGCAATTACTTTCCCATCTTGCATTAATACACCTCCTAACCCTTCTTCCAATGCATCCATCATAACCGTAAAGTTACCCTCAAGATCTGGTACTTTTAAGATTTGTGCAATGGTTAACTTCTCTTTGAGTAGGTCAAAAGCTTCTTGACACTTCTCAGTGCATTCAAATTTCTTTCCTTTCCTTTGGAAAGAAGTAATTGGAAAAGTGATTTTATAAAAAATTTCAACAAAATTCCTATAATAATGTGCTAGACCCATGAAACTTCTTACTTCCAACACATTCTTAGGTACAGGCCACTCAAGTAATGCCTTGGAACTACAAAAATTCCATCTGTAAAGATCACATGATCTAGATAATGTACCCAATTTTGGAATAATGTACACTTAGATATTTTATCATACAACTTATTTTCTCTTAAACATTGTAGGACCATTTCTAAATGCTTGCAATGTTCCTCCTCATTTCTAGAATAAATCAAGATATCATCTAGAAAAACTAATACAAATTTTCCAAGGAAATCTCTAAATACACTATTCATCAGGTTCATAAATGTTGTAGGTGCATTTTTTAAACCAAAAGGTAAAATGAACTCATAGTTCCCATATCCATTTCTGAATGTAGTTTTAAAGACATCTTCATCCTTAATCCTCAAATGGTGATATCCAGATCTCAGAGCTATTTTAGAGAATACGGTGGCTCCCCTCATTTGATCAAAAATATCATCAATGTGTGGCAATAGATACCTATTCTTAACTATAGCTTTGTTAACCATACAATAGTTGATGCACAAACGCAAGGTACCATCATTCTTTTTAACAAAGATGACTGGTGCTCCCCAAGGTTAAAAACTTGGTCTTATCAATCCTTTAGACAACAATTCATCCAATTGTGCCTTAAGTTCCACAATTTCAATGGTTTTCATCCTATAGCATACCTTGGAAATAGGTTCTAACCCTAGAATTAAATATATATAGAAGTCAAATCTTCTTTTCAGAGGCAACCTAGGTAACTCATCTAGAAACACATCCAAAAAATTTCTCAATATTGGATAATTCTTCATATCTGACTTTCTAGTTTCATCTATTTCACCATATTGTAACCCTTGAATAATTTGGAACTCCAAAACATCAATATCCTTTCCAAGTTATTCAATCCTTACGGAAAAGATTTTACACACTTTCTTCTTAGCTCTTATAATTTGAATTGTCATGATTTGTGGAATCCTAACCTCTCTAGGTATCCCTTGGAATTTTACTTAATTTCCAAAGTCATCTAGGAATTCTATAATTTTTGCAAGGAAATCTAACTTAGCCCTATGTCTCCATAGCCAATTCATACCTAGGATAATGTCATACGATCCTAAAGGTGCAACATAAAGATTTAATTTTGTAGAGAAACTGGGTAGTTCTATCCTAGAATCAAAGACATTGAACCACCTTTGCTCTTGTATGGTTTACATACTTTACATCCCAAGACATTTCCATGTATCTTACCTTCCTAGAAAATTGTTTAGCTACTTTAGATGAAATGAAATTCTCAGTTGCACTAGTATCAATAAGAACAAAAATAGGTAAGCCAAACAAAATACCTAGCATTTCAACTGGAGTTACTTGGTACTTTTCCTGATGATCATCCACAACTCCATGTATCTTTTGCTGAAAAATTTCTTGTTGAGTGGGTAATGGATTACCATATGGTCGTGATCCAGAAATTTTATTGGGACAATTGTTAGCATAGTGATCCCCTCTACATATAAAAAATCTTGTAGCCAACCCTCTTTTCCCTATGGTTTCTCCAAACTTATTGATATTTTCATTAGCCTTGTTGGTATTACCCATGCTAGAGTCATTCCTTTTATACTCTCTTCTAGACTCCTTTCCATCATTTCAGAACCTCTTTCCCTTTTTCCTTGGAACATTTTGCATAGATTCCACCTTCTTCGAAACTATCTTTTCAAGAACTTCCACATCCTTCTTTTGCTCTCTTCTTTCTTGACAAGTGGAGTTAGCTTTGAGATTTTTCTCCTACTTAATTTCCTTCTCATATAAAAGATCCATTGTTGTTGAATGATGCATATCCACTTCTCCTTCAGTTTGACTATTAAGTCCCATTATAAATTTCCTAATGTGGAAGTGCTCATCCTTGTGATATATGGGAACATAGCACAGAAGTTGGGTAAAATTCTTCCAATATTTGTTGACCATCATGTTACCTTGTTTCAAACCTTTGAAATATAAGAGTTTTTGGTCATAGTATAGTTGTGGAAACCATCTCTTATGGAAAATCTCCACAAATTCTCCCGAAGTTAGTTTCCAAGAGTTAATGTTGAGTTCCAACTTTTTGTTCATCCACTAGTTAGAGGATTCTCCTACTAACTGATATGCACACCTTGCAGCTTTAGTAACCTCATCATAGTTTCATATTTAAAAATACTTTTCCATTTTGACAAGCCACACTTTAGCCTCATCTCCTCCAGCACTACCATCAAACTTGGGTGGAATAATCTTTGTCATGTCCTTGGAAAGTTTGGAAGCCACAAGCTTCTTATTCCTTTCTTCAGATGGTGTAGGTGACTTTTCCCTCTCATGATCATAGGTTTCTTCATGTCCATGAGAAGAGTTTTCTCCCTCATGCTCATTAATGGGAACATCATTCTCTACCCTATCCTTAACTCTTTCTTGCTCAAGGTTAGCCAACCTTGCCAAAATTTGGTCAAGTCTAGCCTCAACTCTAGTAGTTCCTTTTCAAACCTCTTGGCTTCTACCAAGATTAGTCCATGTCCTCACCATCCTTGTGAGATCGGTCTTTACCTGAATGTTTATCCACGTTAGAATAAATTATGTTATCAACTATCTTATGGAAAACATTAAAAATGGCATTCATACGCACATAAAGAATTCAACATAAGACTAAGCACACGCATTTTTTTTTTTAAACACATATTTTTTTTCATTTCATGGGGATTTCAATATGCCTTCGATTACATGGAGTGACTATTCAGATAGTCAAGTGGAGAGTATCCTTCGGATTCACTCTCTAACACATAACTTAAAGGAATATAACCTACAAATTGAGACTGTTGTTGCTCCCTATCTTTCTGTTCATCCCTCATTTGTTCGTACCTATACCAAAAAGGATAATAGTGTTTGGATTTATCATTGGATACATAGTTACAAGAAGCAATGTCAATATGGTGTTCATCAACAATGTAGTCTACCCTTTTTGTAGATATTTGTTCATGAGACCATTTCTTATCTAGCGGTGTCCATGGTACATATCCCTCAAACTCATTACTTGAAGAAATTACTATTACTTCTACCAATGGAAGACTCTAGGGTCACTAGAAATGAACATTGGACTAACACTTCCTTCTGATGGCATATCCCTAGAAAGCAGTAATGACTCAGACTTTTCTAGTGAGATGGTTGGTAGGTAGTTGTACATAGCCTCCATATTCATCTTCCTCTTCACATCATTGATCCAAGAGAGTGAATGACTAAAGGTCTAGGTGTCACTCAACCATATGGCATTGTTGTAGTTGGTACCCTCGATTGTTCTAACGATGGCTTCCATTTCCTTCTTGGCCTTGAGGTAGCACTCATTTTCGATTACTAACTTTCGAGTTGTTAATCTAAGACGCACCATCCTAGCACAAGAATTCACAACATTAGATAACATTGGATGGAAATAATGAAGAGCTCATAGGTTTTAAAGCTAAACTTGGTAGCTCTGATACCACACATAACATGCCAACCCTTAATGAATTAAAATTTTCTAAATTTACACCTTGCGAGTAAACAAACTAAGTAACAAGCCATTGCAATAAAAAAAAAAAATTCTTTATTGATAATTTACATACAAAGATTCCATTACAATATACATTAAGATTCCTTTATAATTCAATAACTTCACAAGTTAAAATAAAACAAGAATGCATACATTTACATACATAGCTCGAAAGCTTTAAAACAACTAGTTGTAAGATGGTCCAGGATCCTTCCTTTCAAATATTGGTTCTCATGTCACCTGTTGTGAAGGAGAAGCATCACTCAAGCACTTTTTAGCAACCCCAAACTCTTAATGTGGTCCCCCACACATCTATCATTTGATAGATGTACCTTCCCTTTGATGAAGAGTGTTGTGCAGTTTTGCACACACGCCCCACTGAAAGTAGGGACCCTCTTTTTGCTCTGGATTTTGGTGCCTTTTGGCCCCTTAATTTTATTGATTTGGTTTCCTTTGGAGGTCCTTAGATGTTCATCTTGCTTTCCCAAGTGATTTCCCTAGGTTGCACTTTGAAAAAACTAAGTTCTGAGCAAAATCCGGGTTTTTACCCCAATCCGGGATTTTCTGGTCCGTCCGGATTTTTTCGGATTCTGCTCAAAGTCCGGCTCTATTCAAAAATCTGGGTTTTTGGTCCAGTCCGGGATTTTCCGATCCATCCGGATTTTCCCGATTTATATGAAAATTCCAGATCCGAGCGAAGTCCGGGTTTTTGCCTGTGTCAGGGATTTTTCCACCTGACCCGGATTTTCCTGGATTTCTTCAGTTTTCTAGGTACATGCCAAAGTCCCAAATTTTAAGCCGTCCGCAGAAATCTGGTCCACCCGGATTTTTCTGGATTTTTTGCTAGGCTTTGTGCAAATTGAAATACTGGATTAAATTGATGAATTTGATGATAAATGCTCAACATCCCATGCTTAATTTGATATATTACATGATATTTCGCACATTCTTGGTTCGTTTTGATGATCTATTGTTGAAATTTTTGCCTTATTCGATAGAATCCTATCCGGCTGGTTTTTTCTGGATTCTAGTTTGGAGTCCGCCTGACCTAGATTTTCCCAGATTTTCCCCTTGGTCTGGTTTCCTGAAATGGAAATTTTTCCAAAAATGATTATTTTTCCAAAAATGGAAATTTTTCCAAAAATGATCCTGAAAATGAAAATTTCTTGAGATAAAAAATTGAAAATAAAAATTTCCAAAAATGGAAAAAATTCTAAAAATGGAAAGTTTCCTTATAAAAATGTAAGTTTTTTAGAAAAGGTCAAAATTTTATTCAAATTTAATTTGAACATGTGGGCTACTAATGATGATATATGTTTTTCAGGACTAAACAAATATTAAAAGGGGGACTTGCATATGGATTCGTGCCAAAAGAGGGGAATCTGGAAGCATTCAATTTAAATTTTCAAAGTGGGACCTGCCTAAGAATCCGTGCCAAAACTGTCTACAGCTGGAGGACTTTCTGGAAGACGTGTGAATCTGATCTTACTAGAGATCGTGGGCCAACATGGATAATATTCGTGCATCTAATGCAAATCTTGTCCTCTTTTGAATTTCTCCTAGGCCGACCTTGTTGTAGTACCGACATTTAATGCATGCCTTGTTACCAAATTTCTCCTTAGGCCGACCTGTTTTGAGGCCAGTTATTATTGTAAAATCTAATTAGGCCGACATGTTTGGAGGTTTTCTATAAATGGCATTTGTGCCTCATTTGTAAGGGGGGTGAGAGATTAGGAGAAGATTTGATAGAGAGCAAATTTAGCAGTAGAGTAGAGGTAGAAGCTAGTCAATTTCTAAGCAAGTGATGTAACAGAACATTGGAATTATTGTTGGAGTTTGGTGATTCAATACAATTGAAGGCATTGTGATTTTCTGGTGTTCTCTTTTGTGTTAACTTATCTTGCATGGTTCTTATGGTTCTATCTTTCAAATTGCTCAAGGTTGTTAGATTTAGATTTAAATCCGATTCAATGATGTTTATGATTTAATGTTTGAAGTGTTTGCAGCAATCCCTGGTCCATACTTTTTGCAGCTAGCTAATTGTTAGTTGCTTTGTAAAGTTAGCCTGGACCTTTATATTCATTGTGCTTGGTTCAATTATGGAAATTTATTCATTTCAACTGCAATTGGGTTGTCTTGGGTGAATGTTCATGATCTGAAAATCTTTAAACCCTTAGAAGATTGCACTGTTTCTATAAGATTGCAGATTAATCTTGGTCAAGCAGAGATCGGTTTCATTGGGATTGGTCCATTTCAAGTGTTTATCATTTGCATTGTTAATCTTAGGAGTTAGAATAGAATAGAATCTCTCTAAACCCTTATCTCTTTTGCTATTTATTTTGAATCTGGGTTAGTTTTAGGATTGAGAGCATCACCATATTGTTGCATCTGATAAAAATTCACTTCCAGCATTGTTTATTTGTAAGGCCCCTTGTGATTACCAGCATTTTCACATATTATCTGAGTTGTTTATGTATTGTCATGACCTGACACCTGAGAGACCTTGGGGTGATTTTCAGTAATTTATTGTTGAAAATAACCTTTCAAGAGAGATAGAATATTGCATTTTGTTTAAGTTGTTGTTGTGCAGAAAACACCATCAACAAAGAGATTGGTAGAGTATCTGATAACTACAACCAACTGAGCAATATGTTGTGTCCTACATAACTAGAACTTGTAATCCCACAATCTGGAACTAGCATGTAATATTGGATCACGGTGAACTGATAGTGGAGCCAAAGGTCATCACACTACTTTGGCCAAAGTATTCTCAATAGTAATCTAGAGGAAGGTTATCTATCACATACACTACTCAAGGTCGATTAGACTTAAGGCCATCTTAAACTATGCATAGGTATTTACTTCAATGGATAATCTATCATCCTAGAGATAACCTATCACCATTTTAATCTACTTGGAATTACCTACTTAACAAGTAAGTACACAAGCTCCCTCCCATACTAGATAAACAATCCTAGGAGTAAACAAAAGCTAGTCTAGTTAAATCAATAACTTAGCTAAGTGTATCACATGTGTCACTTATATTCAATCATAAGTAGTATCCAATACCTATGATAAACACCAATCTCCTATTATGGAGTACTTACAAGCACATCATAAAAACAACATAAAAGCTTCAATTCCCTCTTCAAAGGCATTATAATTCTCTAAATGCACATACTAGATTAGATAATTCAAGAATACATGGAGAACACATCATTCATAAGTAAAATAACAAATAAGAAGATCATCATGACTTTATCGCTTATCCAAATAATTGAAAGCAATGCAGCCCATTCCAACAGCAACAAGCTTGATAATAGCTTCTTAGAACATCACAATTAACTCTAACCCTTAAGTTGATAGTTTACTTCTCTCAAGCAACAACTCTCTCACAAATAAAAATAGAGTAGAAAATAATGCAGCATAATACTTGCAAGATAAATGCTAATGATATGTCCTCTCAAATGAGCAAGCACTACTCTCTATACAACTTCAAGGTAACTTCTCAGCTTACATTTTAGGCATGAAAATGGACAATAAACTCCATGGAAATCAACACATAAAACTCAACAAAAAGGTGGTGATCAAACAAGTTCATACTCATCAAAAACCTCTACATATCAACTTGCAAAATTGACAACAAATGAAGACTCATTCAAATCTGCACATGGACAATTTGAATTATCTCCAACAAAAGGCATCTATAGAAAATGGGTTTCTAAAGGTGGTGCCAAATCTTCCACACTCCTCTCACTGTTGGAATGGTTTCATGCAATTAGAATCAGTCAATTACCAATTTTCAACACCAAGCATTCATCGACTTAAACTATGGGTGAGTTGATTTAAGATAATAACTCTCTTTGACAAAGTCATCAACTATTCCTCATGTATCAATAGATGTATAAAACATGGCAGTTTAAGTTTACCAAGTCAAAGATAATCTTCTCCATGGCATTGATTAAGTCTATGTATTGCATTGGCATAATGCTACGAGATTAATGTAGAATATTTGTTTCACAAAGCATCACAACTTGAGTGAAACTCGGCTTCACCAAACATAATCATAAGTAACTTCTATCGGCCTCCATTAACATAGTCATAAATAAATATAATTGGCCTTTATAAATCGACTTCTATCATGGTAAATGATAGTCAATTTCTATTAATATATAATATGTTAAATATATATTATTATATATAATATATCATATACATATATATGTATATATATACCATCATATATATATATATATATATGTATGTATCTGTATATGTATATGTATATATATATATGTTAATATATATTTACACATATATCATAAGCCATCAATATGAATATTCATTCAATATTTAGATAATTATACATTCGATATATATATAAATGAAGGCATGCAAGATAGTATTGCATATAATAAGCACAATACATCGAATGTATGCATATATATATATATATATATATATATTATATATATTTATATATATTTATAAAAGCATATGCCTCTATGTACACATATATGTATGTATATCTATATTGATGCATTTGTATGGGTGTGTCCATTTTCCAACATACGCATGTATCGATACATATATACATATGGATATGTGTGTATATATATATATATGTTAACATTTGATTCACATATAGTCATTCACAATTACCATCATATTGATAAGTATTTAAGTGTAGTACATCTATACATGTGCATATACATGTCGTTAGATCCCATTGACATGTATGTGCATATATATACACATACTCAACGTATGTCCCTCTTATCAATATAATAATAATAGTACAAGAAATATATCATAAGCTCAATCAAATAAACATCACCCAATAATTCACGCAATAGCAAACAAGACTCTACTAATGCTAACACATCAACTAAGGATGACTTACCAACTTCCCACAAACTAAATCAACTCAATCATTCTATTGTTGTGTGTGTATGCTCAAATAGTTTATGTTACCAGTTACCTGACCAAGATCTTCTCTTGAGTGATACTCTCCCTCTGCCTAGAGGAATGGAACATATACATGCATCCACTAACACATGCACATGACAGTCAATTGTTCACAACATATGCAGTGTACGTAAAATATCTCCAAAGTTAGAATAATAATTCAATAGACATCCATTCACATATATGCAATACTTTTCCAGGAAATAACATCCCATGAGATAACATCAAATGAGATAACATTCATATGATAATAAGGTACAAGCACAATTTATTCATCTCCATAATTCACTTTGCATTCATATTTACCCTATGTAGTAATAGTTAATAGTAATTATGCAAGTGGGGTGTAACATACTCCCCCCCTTGTGAATCATTGTCCTCGATGACTTTAGGTAGCATTATAAAACATAAAAACTAATAACACATTGTTTCAAGCATTCTCAAAAGCATTAAGAATATGAGGAAAATTTTGTTGAATCTCAGCATAGTCCTCCCAAACAGCTGAGTCTTTTGCATACTAGTCCCATTGGAATTTGTACTGCAAGACTTCTCTATTATGCAAGTGTAGCTTACATGTTCTGAGCACCTTGATGGGCTTGAGATTTACTACTCTGAGGTCCCATACCTATAAAGCAATCCAATCAATCACATGATTATCACCAAGTATATACTTTTTAAGGTAAGACACATGGAAGACATTTTGCATTTTGGCAAGAGTTGGTGGCAACGTGATATGATAAGCTATTGGATTCAATTCCTCTAGAATCTCAAAAGGTCGAACATAACACAGAGCTAACTTAGAATACTTTCCAAATTTAATGGAGCTCTTGTGAGGTTTCACTCTCAAAAATACTTTGTCACCTTTGGAAAAATTGCAAAGCACTATCTTAGCATTAGCGTAGCTTTTTTGTTGGTGTAATTAATTATTTAATTACACTTTCATAATTTTACTTAGGCATTATTTTAATTCCTAGGTTGCATTTAGTTATCTTTATCTAGTTGAGCTATCTTTTTGGTCAAGTTAGGTTTACAGTTGTGCATGTCTTGCTTTTTTGCATGCTTTCCTTTTCAAAGGTTTTTGTATCATTTGTAAATAAATTACAATCAATAATCAATATTATGGTTTTGTTTGCACATTCCTGCTTGAGGGTTTATAGAACATTTTGTTTTTTGTTTTGGATATCTATTGCACATGATAGGTGATTGCATGCAGGTGATTCTTGGGGACTGTGAAGTTGATTTATCAATTTCTACATGGTATCATAGCCCCAAACCTGTGGCTGCGTGTTTGTGATTTGAAGATATTTCCTCACTGCATTTTTTTTTTTTCTGTGCAAGGGTTTCAAGCTAGGCTATTTTTTTGAGGATTTGGGGATTGCCTAATTTTCTGGGCATTTTTGGACAAAACAGACCTCGCCATTGAGTCTACAGTGCCCAAAAACTCCTATTTCATATAAAGCTTGTCAATTTTGGACATAGTCATTCGACAAGGAAATTTCCCCAAGGCCATACAGCCCTAGGCCACATTGCACGAGGTGAAACTTTTTCAAAAAAATAAAAAACACTATAAAAAAATAAAAAATCAAATGCAGTTTTTATGTGGCCAATTTAAAAAGCATGCAACACCAGATCTCAGCCCGGTGGCCACTGCTTCCACCACCACCACTGACGGTCACCACCAAGCTCTTAAGCCCTGTCGGCTCAACTCTAACACGTGGTCCTTTGGAGGACCAGGAGACAACGCACCAACCCCCACCAGTTTGCAGCACCCGCCCTAGTCACGTGGGTGACCAAGGTCTTAGTTGTAGCCCCTTCTAGCCCCTAAGCTCTAGCGTCCATCATGTGCAGAATCAAGGGCTAGAGTTGAAGGAGCTTATTTTTTTGCACCTGTTTAGTCTGGAAGTGCCCTTTTATAGGGATTTTTTTCTTTTTGGTGTAACTTTTGCAAATGGAGGCCCTTTTTCAAAAGAAAGATATCATCAGAAAGCTAGTTCGGTGAACTTCGCAATGGTGGAGGTTTGATTTTATTTTATTTTTTATGCCTTTTTCACCTATTAAAGTCCAAAGTTGTTGTTTTCACTCTAGGAGGTGTAACTTTTGCGTCCTGACTCCGTTTTGTGAAAACAAATAGGCATTGGAAAGCTAGTTCAGTGCTCTACACAGATCTGAAACCTTATTTTTCTATATTTTTTACTAGGTATCTGATATTCTTATTTTATCTCAGCCTTTAACTTTTTAGTTATTTTCTTGGGAAGCATGCAATTAGTCTATATTTTTTAGATCAACAAGAATTTTTTTTGCTTTGAGAGTATATATTGTTGTTTTTTGTCATGGATACACATAATATTGCACCCCTTACTCTATTCAACTATTTTGGTTGGAAAAAAAAATGGAGATTCATTTGAAACACAAAGGGTTGTACAAGGTAACCATGGGTACAAAAATTGAACCTACAGGTGCTACTAAAAAGTGAAAGTGGTTTAATAGGTTTGATGAAGCTTATGGTACTTTATGTTTGTCTCTTTCATCTGACCTTATTTTTCATATTGAGTCTTGAACTACACCCAATGAGATCTGGACTACTTTAGAGTCTTTGTTTGGGAAGCAAGATACTATGAGAGGGTTTCAGTTAGAGAATGAGCTTATTGGCTTAAATCCTAGGGATTTTGATAGCATCCAGGTGTTTTTCACCAAACTCAAGTCTCTTAGATTGCAATTGTCATAGTGTGGTGTTCAGAAGGAAGACTCTCAGTTGATATTGTCCATTCTTTCTAAGCTTGGACCAGATTATTCAGTTTTTGTATCTACCTTTTATGCCACTAAGGATGCACTTGGTACGAGATTCACTATACCATCTCTTTATGAATTTTCTTCATCTCTCACTCGAGAGCAAGATAAGTTAGCTAGCATGGGCATGGTGAAACCTTCTTCATGATCTGAGGCACTCATTGCATCTTGAGAGCCTAGAGATCAGAAGGCTTCTACAAGAAAAGGAAAGAAACAAAAACAAAAGGATTCCAAACCTCATGAGCAGTAGGAGTCCTCAAATTCATCCTCCTCTTCGAAGGGGAAATCATCTAGGAAGGATAAGGGTCCATGTGCATATTGCAAGAGGGAAGGACATGCAGAACATAGTTGCTACAAGGACATTGATGAGCTGAAGCATCTACTTCAGAAACATCATATTTATTTTCCTTCTAGGATGTTTGCATCATCTTCTTCCCTTCATTCTTCTTATTTATAGTAGCATGATAGGGGCACAACTAGTTTACATACTTCATCAAATATGAAGGGACATGCTCTTTGTGCTTCTTCAAGTGTTGGATTAGGGAGATGGCTTCTAGATTTAGGAGCATCTCATCATATGGAATCTTCACAGTCTGTTTTCACTTCCTTTGAGCCTTACACTATGTCTCCTATTTTGATGGGAAATAATACTTACATGAGTGTTATATGGAAGGGATCTATTAGTTTTGGGGACAACTCCTTTCAAGATGTCTTATGTGTCCCTCACTTGAAAAACAAACTTTCCATATATCAAATCACACATGGAGGCATTGGGAGATCTGTGGAGTTCACACCTGATTTTGTTATTATCAGAGACTTGAAGAGTAGAGAAGTTATTGCTACTAGGGTGGTCGATCACTCATATTAGTTGTATTCCTTTATCAATTTTTCTACTGATGGTGCTTTTTTTCCTACAACTGGTCATCACTCTTCTAGTGTGAATCATCATTCAGAGGAGACATTTGGCTTCTTGAACATTGGTGTTCTCACTTCAGACCCAATTCTTGAGCCTTTTATTTCACCTCATGTTGCAGTTGCTAATACTTCTATGACTATAAATGTAGTTTCTTTCCTTTCAGTGCAGAAGGACCTAGTTGATCATTCATGTTTGAAGGTTTCTCTTTAGTCTTCACCTACTTCTGTGGAGACATCCTGGGCTACACCTTTAGAGATTTCATTCATCAGGCCTCTTCCCTCTCACTTCTTTTAGGACATGTGGTTTCTTCAATTTTTTTAGAGCTACTTCATTCTGGGGGGGCTATGTTGTCTCTTCATTCCTCTCTTCTAGGGGGGTTCTTTCATGTATCTTTGTGATGGATGGTGTACTTGGGGGGTCTTATCGAGTCCTCCATCTTTCATCACTTAGTTGTTATTTGCATTATTTGCATTCTATTTTTGGGAGGAGTTTTGTTCCCACATGGTTTTCTCCTTTACCCTGTTTGATTTAGTTTGCATTACATTTGTACATGGGTACCTGATCAGGCCTTGTTTCCGGGACTCATCTTTTGCATAATAATTTGCTTCTCCCTAAGTTACAGTTATGGGGGAGTGTTGGTGTAATTAATTATTTAATTACACTTTCATAAGTTTACTTATGAATTATTTTAATTCCTAGGTTGCATTTAGTTATCTTTATCTAGATGAGCTATCTTTTTGCTCAAGTTAGGTTTAGGGTTATGCATGTCTTATTTTTTGCATGCTTTCCTTCTTTTTTGTTCTAGATATTTTTTGCACGCAATAGGTTATTGCATGCAGGCAATTCTTGGAGACTGTGTATTTGATTTCTCAACTTCTACATTTTCTACCTATTGTTAGCTTCATCCAACCATTGCTTAACAATCCTAATTTCTCATCCATTTTAGCCAACATCTCTAGCCCAAAACTCACTCGATCCTCAAGTTTATCCCAACTTATTGGTGTTTGACACTTTCAACCATATAAAGCTTTGAAAGGAGCCATCTTTATTGTAGAATGATAAGAATTATTGTATGAAAATTACACTAAGGGAAAGAAATATTCCCACTTGTACTATTGATCCATGCAATGCATCCTAAGTATGTCTTCCAATACTTGATTCACCCTTTCAGTTTTCGCATCCGTTTCTAGATGATAGGTTGAGCTAATATTTAATTAAGTCCCTAGTGTAGAAAAAAGGTTTTCCAAAACCTAGAAGTGACTCATGCATCTCTATCTGAGATAATCTTCTCATGAATCCCATGCAACCTAAACAATTTTTGCACAAATTTCATAGCAATGATAGGTGCTCCATTAGTTAGACTCCTAGGTATAAAATGTGTGACTTTGGTAAGCTTATCTACAACCACAAGAATGACATTATGCTTATTTCATGACAAAGGAAATCCTTACACAAATTCCATACTTATGACTTGCCACTTCCTTTCTGGTATATCATGTGTGTATAACAAACTTGGAGGATGATGACACTCTAATTTCACCCTTTGGCATTCAAGACACCTAGCCAAAAAACTAGCAGAATCTCCTTTCATTCCCTTCTAGAAGTATAATGGATTTACTCTACCATCATTTTCATCACTCCAGGGTGTTGAGAGTAGGGTGTTTCATCTTATTCCTTCCATACCATATTTCTTAGTTCCTTTACGTCAGCAAAATACATTCTACCTTTATATCTAAGTATTCCATTAGGTTCAAAATGGAACCCTTCATACCTAGAATCTTGCGGATTGCTAGTGAGTGCTTGCTTTACTTGCAAGTAGTACTCATCCTCAATACATTTTTGCAATACTTTCCCTTTGAAGTTGGTTTGAATTGTTACTGTGGAAGCAATATGACATCTTCAACTTAGAGCGTCAACAACCCAGTTTTCCTTCCCTTTAATATATAACTAATATTAAAATCAAAATCAGCTATTAACTCCAACCATCTTCTTTTTCTAGCATTCATATTAGGTTTACTGAAAAGGTACTTTAACCCATTATCGTTAGTTTTCATTTCAAAGGGTTTTTCTAACAAGTAGTGTCTCCACATTTGCAATACGTGAACCACACCTACTAATTCTAAATCATGCAGTGAATAATTCATCTCATAAGGTTTTAGCTTCCTAAATTCATAAGTAATTACTTTCCCATCTTGCATTAATACACCTCCTAACCCTTCTTCGCATGCATCCATGATATCTGTAAAGTTACTCTTGGGATCTAGTACTTTTAAGATTAGTGTGGTTGTTAAATTCTCTTTGAGTAGGTCAAAAGCTTCTTAACACTTCTCAATCCATTCAAATTTATTTCCTTTCCTTAGTAAAGAAGTATTTGGAAAAGAGATCTTATAAAATTTTGCAACAAACTTCCTATAATACCCTGCTAGACCCATGAAACTTCTTACTTCTGACACATTCTTAGGTATATGACACTCAAGTACCACCTTGATCTTAGCTAAATCTATAGAAATTCCATTTGTTTAGATCACATGACCTAGATAATGTACCCTCTTTTGGAAGAATTTACACTTATATATTTTACCAAACAACTTATGTTCTCTTAAATGTTGTAGGACCATTTCTAAATTCTTGGAAAGTTCCTCCTCATTTCTAGAATAAATCAAGATATCATCTAGAAAAACTAATACAAATTTGTCCAGGAAATCTCTAAATACACTATTCATCAGGTTCATAAATGTTGTAGGTGCATTTGTTAAACCAAAAGGTAAAATGGTGAACTCATAGTGCCCATATATGGTTTTGAATGCAATTTTAAAGATATCTTCATCCTTAATCCTCAATTGGTGATATCCACATCTCAGTTCTATTTTAGAGAATATGTCGACTCCCCTCATTTGATCAAAAAGGTCTCAATGCATGGAGACAGATACTTTTTCTTAACCATAGCTTTGTTAAGCATATGATAGTCAATGCATAAATGCAAGGTACCATCCTTCTTTTTAACGAATATGATTGGTGCTCCCCAAGGTTAAACACTTGGTCTTATCAATCCTTTAGGCAACAATTCATCCAACTGTTCCTTAAGTTCCATAAGTTCAGTGGTTTTCATCCTATAGGGTACCTTGGAAATGGGTTATGGCCCTATAATTATATCTATAGAGAAGTCAAATATTCTTTTTGGAGACAACCCTGGTTACTCATCTGGAAACACATCCAAAAAATTTCTCAATATTAGATAGTTCTCCATATCTGACTTTCCAGTTTCATCTATTTCACCATCTTCTAATCCTTGAACACTTTGGAACTTCAAATCACCAATATCCTTTCCAAGTTTTCCAATCTTTACGAAAAAGAGTTTACACCCTTTCTTCTTAGCTTTTATAAGTTGCATTGTCATGATTTTTTGAATCCTAACCTCTCTAGGTATCCCTTGGAATTTTACTTGATTTCCAAAATCATCTAGGAATTCTACAATTTTTGTATGGTAGTCTACCTTAGCCCTATGTCTCCATAGCCAATTCATACCTAGGATAGGTGCAACATAAAGGTTTACTTCTATAGAGAAACTAGGTAGTTCTATCCTAGCCTTGAGTAGACATATATTCACATTTGCTCTTGTCTAGTTTGCATACTCTACATCCCAAGACATTTCCATGTATCCCGCCTTCCTAGATAATTTTTTAGCTACTTTAGATGAAATTAAATTCTCAATTGCACCAGTATCAATAAGAACAAAAATAGGTAAGCCAAAAAAGTAACTGGCATTTCAACTAGAGTTACTTGGTACTCTGTGTGACGATCATCCACAACTACATGTATCTTTTGTTGAAAAATTGCATGCAGAGTGGGTAATGGATTACCATATGGTTGTGATTCGAAAGTTTTATTGGGAAACTTGTTAGCATAGTGATCCCCTCTACCTATAAAACATCTAGTAGCCGATGCTCTTTTCCCTATGTTTTCTCTAGACTTATTGACATTTTTGTTAGCCTTGTTGGTATTACCCATGCTAGAATCATTCCTTTTATGCTCTCTTCTAGATTCCTTTCCATCATTGTAGAACCTCTTTCCCTTTTTCCTTGGAATATTTTGCACAAATTCCACCTTATTTGGAACTATCTCTTCAAGAACTTTTGCATCCTTCTTTTGTTCTCTTCTTTCTTGACGAGTGGAGTTAGCTATGCGATTTTTCTCCTACTTAATTACCTTCTCATATACAAGATCCATTGTTGTCGGACCATGCATATCCACTTCTCCTCCAATCTGACTATTAAGTCCCATTATAATTTTCCTAATGAAAAATGCTCATCCTTGTGATAAATGGGTACATAATGCAAAACTCAGGTAAACTTCTCCCAATATTCGTTGACCGTCATGTTACCTTGTTTCAAACCTTGGAAACCCAAGATTTTTTGGTCATAGTATAGTTTTGGTAACCATCTCTTACGGAAAATCTCCAAAAATTCTCCCCATGTTAGTTTCCAATAGTTAATATTGAGTTCCAACTTTTTATTCATCCACTAGTTAGAGGCTTCTCCTACTAACTAATACGCACCCCACGTAGCTTTAGTAACCTCATCACAGTTTCATATTTTGAAATAATTTTCCATTTGGACAAGCCACACTTCATCCTCATCTCCTCCAGCACTACCATCAAACTTGAGTGGAATAATCTTCTTCATGTCCTTGGAAAGTTCGGAAGCCACGAGCTTCTTATTCCTTTCTTCAAATGGCGTAGGTGATTTTTCCCTCTCATGATCATGGGTTTCTTCATGTCCATGAGAAGAGTTTTCTCCCTTATGCTCATTAATGGGAACAACATTCTCTACCCTATCCTTAACTCTTTCTTGCTCAAGGTTAGCCAAAATTTGGTCAAGTCTAGCCTCAACTCCAACAGTTCCTTGTCCAACTTCTTGGCTTCCGCTAGGATTAGTTTGTATCCTCACCATCCTTACAAGATTGTTCTTTACCTAAATGTTTATCCATGTTAGACTAAATTATGTTATCAACTATCTTATGGAAAATATTAATAAAAACATTCATACACACATAAAGAATTCCACATAAGATTAAGCACACGTTCTTTTTTATAAACACATAATTTTATTCATTTCATGGGGATTTCAATATCCCTTTGATTACATGGAGTGACTATTCAGATAGTCAAGTGGAGAGTATCCTTCGGATTCACTCTAACACATAAATTAAAGGAATATAACCTACAAATAGAGACTATTTTTATTTCCTATCTTTCTGTTCATCCCTCATTTGTTTGTACATATCCCAAAAATTATATTAGCATTTTCATTTATCATCAAATACATAGTTACGAGAAGCAATGTCAATATGGTGTTCATCAACAATGTAGTCTACCATTTTCACATACATTTGTTCATGAGACCATTTCTTGTCTGGCAGTGTCTGTGGTACATATCCCTCAGACTCATTAATCAAAGAAATTACTATTACTTCTACCAATGGAAGAACTCTAGGGTCCCTAAAAATAAATTTCATACAAACACTTCCTTTTGAGGGCATATCCCTAGAAAGCGGTAATGGCTCAGACTTTTTAGGTGAGAGCATTGGTAGGTAGTTGCACATAGCCTCAATCTTCATCTTTATCTTCACATCACTAATCCAAGAGAGTGCGTGACTAAAGGTTTCAGTGTCACTCAACTAAATGACATTTTTGTAATTGGTACCCTCAACTTTTTTAATGATGGATTCCCTTTCCTTCTTGGCCTTGAGGTAGCACTCATTTTTTATTACTTTTGAGTCATTACTCTAAGACGCGCCATCCTGGAACAAAAATTTACAATATTAGATAACAATGGATGAAAATAATGATGAGCTCATAAGTTCTAGAGCTAAACTTGTAGCTTTGATATGACATGTAACATGCCAACCCTTAATGAAGTAAAAATTTATAAATTTACACCTTGCAAGTTAAAAAACTAAGTAACAAGCCATTGCAATAAAAAAAATTATTTTCTTTATTGAGAATTTACATACAAAGATTCCATTACAATATACATTAAGTTTCCTTTATAATTCAATAACTTTACAAGTTACAACAAAACAAGAATGCATACTTTTATATACATAGCTCAAAAGCTTTAGAACAAATAGCTATAAGACAGTCCAAGATCCTTCCTTTCAAATATTGGTTCTTCTATCAACTGTTGTGAAGGAGAAGCATCACTCAAGTGCTTTTCTACCATCCTCAGACTCTTAATGTGGTCCCCCACACATCTATCATTTGATAGATGGCCTTTCCCTTCAATGAAGAGATTGGTAAAGTAACCAATAGTGACAACCAATTGAGCATAGTGTTGTGTCCTACATAACTAGAAGTTGTAATCCCACAATGTGGAACTAGCATGTAATACTAGATCATAGTGAACTGACAGTGGAGCCAAAGGTCATCACACTACTTTGTGTTGGGAAAAATAGATGTGTCAACTATGCCATAAAGTGGAAACATGCACAGTTCATTTCCCACATTGATCCTTAGAGAGAAATTAACGCAAATCAACCAATTTCAAAACAACACCATTGAACATATTCAATCACACATAACCAACAACCATGAAAGATGAAACAAAAAACATGAACACATAGATATACGTGGGGAAAACCCTTTTGGGTAAAAAACCCCACACTCCAAAATCCTAGATTGTCATTATATTATTCAACAACAAAATAGTTACAAATATAATTATAGGCTATAAGCCTTTATAGAGATTACATCTTGTTTCATTTTGGAGAAAATCCAATAGCATAACCCCATCGCAACCACCTCTCTCAGCGAGATGGCTACACACCCACATGGCTCGACCACCGACCTCTCAGCCTCTTTATCACACAACCACTCTAGCTTCACCTTCTATGAGATCCATCTCTCTCTCGGCTTCCCCACCTCGCGGCCAATTCAGAAACACTCGACTTGTAATTAGCCTCTCGGCTTGCATCTGACCTCACAACCTACACCCAGGCTTTTGGCATGCATCTAGGTTCTCGTCTAGTTCGTTCCCACCCTCACGACCTTTCTACTTGCATCTAACCTCATGCCATGCATCTAAAATATCAGCCTGTTCGACACCCAGCGCCACATGGCCTCTCTGCCTTCATCTAGCCTCTCGGCTTGCATCCATTATCTTGGCCTCTTGGCCTGTCCATGCCCATAGTTTCTATCACTCTACTTTGAGATATTGTCTCTTAGCCTTCGCCACATCTAGCCTCACGGCCAACAGCTCAGCTTGTCTCCTAGTAACTGTCACTCTCCTCATTGAGCTCTGAGCAATTCAATAGATTATCATTCTATCACTCATTGACTATTCAACTATCGTGCCCCTTTAGGGTTTCACATTGAGCCACACACCATCATCCAATGTTCAAACTTGGCCATTGGATAAGTAGTCAAACAAATCTCCAGCATTGAACATAGGGTTATCCACCTAACACCATGTTGCCCATTCAAAGAGACATACATTACTATATCACCAATGTTCATCGAGGACATGGGCTCACATGCCATCTGTCCTCCACATCATCACCACCTATCAGCCTTCATCACGATCCACCAACCTTATCAAGTCCCATAGTGGTCCCCACAACCATCAACATCCAAGTTGCTATATCATTGGAAGACCAAACTTCAAAACCTCTTGATAGAGGTTGTGAAGTTCCTAAAACTTTCAACTTGCCGATAAAGGGAACGCCCTATCGCACAAAACCTAAACTTTCAAACCTCAAGTCAAAGGTTACAAAGTTCTCAAAACCCACGACATCCGACAAAGGGATCGCTCCATCGCTCAAAACCTTAACTTTAGAACCTCATGTCAGAGGTTGTGAAGTTCCTAAAACCTGCTACAAGTCAACAACAAAGGAAGTAGCCTTCCCTCCATAGTCGCTAAGTCAAGAGGTTAAGAAACTTTAGAACCCTGCAACTTCAGTTTGATAAACTTGAAAACCAACAACTTAACTTATGCTGATGAATGAGGAGAACACACTACTGGATTTGACACCATTTTCTGACAGGCGTTCGTTGGTTGTTCGAAAAATCTTTCTCGGAAGAGCGATGCAATGGAGAAAATCTTTTCGTCATTGTTTTTTCGTCGCAAGGCTGACGATAAATTAAACTTCAAAATAACGGCGAAGAATTTTCGGTCGACGGCATCATGAAATACCTTAGGATTTCGTCAGAATATTGATAAAAACCTTGTTTATCCACCGACAAATTACACCAGAAGTTCATCACCGGTTCAACAAAATGGGCAAGCAATAGTGTCGAAACAACAAAAGACGTTCATCAAAATTGTGACGAAATACTCAAGTAGTAGCATCGAAACAACACCAAAAGTTCATTGAATGTGTGACGAAATAGGAAAGCAGTAGCGTCAAAACAACACCAAGAGTTTGTCGACTTTGCAATGAAATTAGCAAGGAGTAGCGTCGGAAGAACACAAAAATTTCGGTGAAAGTGCGACGAAATGGGTAGGGAGTAGCGTGGTAGCAACGCCAAAATATCGTTGGAAGGGCGAAGAAATGGGCAAGGAGTTACAACAAAATCGTCGATGCAGCTATAACAACTTTTTCGAGCCTTTCTATTGATTTGTGGGTGGTTGTCATCGAAATTGCGACGAAGAAGCAAAATTTTTAAAATATATATATATATATTCATGGAAATGTACCATTGCGGAGACTGACGACTGATCATACATACAGACTGCATATTGGTTTTGTGATACCTTGATAGTTATGCTACTCTAAATGTGCAAACTAACTAAGAAATGTGAATGACAAAATACCAAGGACACCTCAAGATTAGCCAAAAGGGTGATACAATGAAAATTAATGTGAATAAAATGAAATGCAAACAATTTTACCTCCCTTGCTGTTGGTATCTCTTTGATTGGCCCTTGATTGGAATGGTTTGTGTGCTCCTTAGATGATTGCTTGAGTGACTAGATGCAAGATTAGATGTACAAATGATTAACAAGATGGCTAGATGATGGTAGAGAATTGAGGATTCAAATTGGCAGCATGTAGTTATGAGAATGCAAAGTGTTCAAAATGCCCTTGAGGAGGGGGTATTTATAGGAGAATTTGAATTCTCTAGAGAATTCAACGGTCTAGATGCATCCAACAAGGCCAAGATGAAGGGCTATGGTGGGTTGATAACCCACAAGCCCTCACATCTTGACATGTGGAGGGTGAAGTGGACAAGAGGATATGAGGTGTAAGTGAGGTGTCAAGAAGGTACATGAGGTGGAAAAAGAACATGCACCTTGGGGAGTGAGGAGATTTCCACAAAAAGGGATTTTTTGTTCCCAAGTGGGAGTGAAAGAGACATTTGAGGAATTTTGAAATTCCTCAAAAATCTACATGGGAAAATGAAAGGTGGTTGGAGATATAAATGTGAATTAAAAATTCACATTCCTAGGATGATCTAGAGGGTAAAAGGTGGGCTCCAAAAAGGTGGGACTTGGTCACATGTGGAGATTGTGACAAGTCCAAGGTTCTAGAAGCCTTGGAAGAATGGAATGTGAATTAAAAATTCATATTTAAAGGAGATGAACCTAGGACAAATAAGTGTGAATTAAAAATTCGCATGGGAAAGGGGGTCAATATCCAAAAAGGAAAAATGGAAGAATTAACCAAAAAGTGGCGCTAAATTTAGCTAATGACCTTGGTTAAGGTTGTGCAAGCATTGGATTAAGCTAATAAATGGAAGATTAGAAGCAAGTGGCAAATGTAGGAGGATGTGACATTAATATCTTATTAAGAGGATGCACATCATAATCATGAATTAATTAAATTAATTTAGATTAGGGCAAGGTTATGGAGGATGTGACAAGGAGAGAGAAAGTAAGGAATTTTAAATTGATTTTAAAAAAAAGGGGAAAATGACTAAATTAAATATCTGCCACGTAATTACCATCAATAAATTAGCGGCGATTTTGACGGCGATCAGTTCTGATGCGCCGTTGGGACGGTCGTTATCGGCAACGCGAATGGCATTTAGTGATGGCGATTTGTTTACACCACGACGCTTCCAGCCTAAAACGGCTAAACGGCGCCAGCCGCCGAGGGTGGTCGGGGAAGGAAAAGGGTCCTGAACGACGCCTTGATAGAAGGAAAGACGATACCTTTGATAGAACTCTAAAAACTAAAAAAAATTTGGTTTTTGAACGGAGGTGATCTGACACACGATTTGCAAATGGCAGCCTCGAGAAGTTTGGGATTAGTTAGAGGAATAAAAAGTTAAATAAAAGGTAAAAAATACCTTTTTGGAGGAAAGGGGGGTTAAAAAGGTAATTTAAAAAATTACCTTGGTCATTTTCACTGTAGCAGTTGAGAGAAAGAGAGGAGATGAGTGAAAACCAACGAGGAGAGACGATGCCAACAGACAATGACACTATGATCGTGCACTGTGCGGACGAAGTACGGGAAATGTACAACGGGGGCGCAGGCGGACAACATGTGAGTAGCAATAAAAACCCTCATATGTGATTTACGCATGTTTTTACGTAAAAAAGTCAAATTTAAAAATGTGGGTTTTGTCGGGGATGAAAATTAGCAAAATGGGTGCACATTAGTTTTTGTTAAAAAAAACCAAATTGGGGAGAAAGCGTAGGGGGGACCAAACTAGGCTGGGGCAGAGCCGCTCCTCTGTGGGATGCCGTCACGCGGCCTAGGGCGGAGATGCCGCGCTATGTGGGCGGACTCGCCCCTCTGTGCGGGGCGGTGTCGCCGCCCTACGTGGGTAGACCCGCCCCTCTGCACTGGGCGGAGCCTCCACCCGATGCGGGGTGGAGCCGCCGCCCTACGCACGCGAGGTGGAGACACCGCCCTGCGCAAGGCGATGCCGCCGCCCTGCTCTAGGTGGAGACATCGCTCTGCGCGGGGCGGTGCTGCTGCCCTGCACGTGGCAGAGCCGCCACCCTTTGCGGGGCGGTGTCGTTGCCCTGCACGCGTGGGGAGACTAACCCAGTGGGGAGAAGGGGGGATCTCGGACGGGAGGCAAGAAAAACGTAAGAAAAGGGACTAATGGTAAAATGCACATGTATGCAGAGCTTTGAGCGATTACGAGTGCATGAGCAGCAGTCGGAGGTTATGGCGATGACGAGAGCCGCAATGAACGGGGAGGACTAGGCGGCATTGGATCATGCAGGGTTGGGGCATTATGTGCAGTTTCCAGTGGTGAGAGCCCATCTGGTGATGCTGACAGCATTGATAGAGAGATGGAGCTCAAAGACATCGATGTTCCATCTTCCTATAGGAGAGATGACCGTGATATTGGAGGATGTGGCATATTTTGAGACTACCGATTGCTGGCTAGTTAGTGAGTGAGGTGGTGTACACAGGGGCAACATTAGATGAGACGTTGAGGGTTTTGTTTGGTGATATGAGGTTGCCCCTAGTGAAGGGGTAGTTGGATTTGGATGAGTGTTTGACTATAGGGGTGCCAGCTTTACCATTATTCTTATGTGGATTGATTAGTGGGATACTGCTACCAGACCGAAGCGGACGGACATGTAGCCTACGGTATATAGAGGTGATCCGCCATATTATTGAGTGGTGGGGGAGACAGTTTTCATGGGGTTCCTGTGTATTAACGCAGCTATATAGGGATATGCACGGGATCTGCTATCGGGAGATCTTGAGTGTGACACATGCGACATTATTGCAGATTTGGGTGTGGGAGCATATTGTCGTGACTAGACCGGTAGTGGTGAGGGAGGGGACAGCGGATGACCGCGAGCCCGTGGCTTGGGAGTATGGGGAGGAGAGAGGGTGTATTTTCCACTATGAGATGTTGGATGATATGGAGGGGTGGAGGAGGGCGTTTGATGATCTACGTACAGGGGAGATAGAGTGGAGGCCATATAGGTTACATCAGTTCAAGGGATGGTCAAATACGGGGAGGCATGAGGGATATTTCCTGAGCTGATGTTTTATTATTGGTACTCTACCATGCATAGTAGAGTCTCATCGACCGGACAGAGTGTTGAGACAATTTGGGAGGATACAGGATATCACGGCGGCACCTATCTTGTATCGGTGGTATAGTAGAGAGCTGCCATGGGGAGGTCGCATATCACCAGCGGTGGCCAGGGCATCATGGATGGCAGCAGGGCAGGAGGCTTATCTAGGGAGGACAGGAGGAGAGCAGGTACCAGTGGTGACTGAGTGGTATTAGAGGTGGTTTCGGAACATGTTATGGGAGAGGATTACGCCTGTTCATCCTATGTTGAGGGTAGCAGGTGTCGGACCAGCGGAGGAGCCCGAGGGGGATGAGAGAGAGCCGGCAGGCAAAGCTTGGAGGAGGAGGAGGAGACATCAGAGATGAGACCGGAGAGAGGGTCGGCAGCGGGAGAGGGGGCAGCCACAGAGAGCCCAGGAGCAGAGGGTGGATAGAGAGGGTCAGCAGCAGGAGAGGGGGTAGCCACAGAGAGCCCAGGGGTAGAGGATGGGTAGAGAGGGTCGGCAGTAGGAGAGGAGGCAGCCACAGAGAGCTCAAGGGGAGCAGAGGGTGGAGGTGTTGGAGGTGGATGATATGGAGGAGGTGGA